>CM019149.1:92168748-92587227 GCA_009733165.1 Naja naja | reverse complement strand
GCATTTAGGATGGGATTTCCCTGAAGAGAAGACGACGCCAAAGACAAGCAGAAGAGCGAGATGGCTGTGCTGAACACCCCCCAGCCCGTCGGGACCGCGGCAGAAGACTGGGAACGAGGCGGATCGCCAGATGTACCTGGAAGGAAACGACCGCCATATCCCAGAGACGGAAGAGGGGCGGTATTTCTCATGCACTGCGGTCCGCAGTCTTCAAGATGGCTAAGGCGCGAATGGAGCTGCTGAAGGTAATGGAATGGCCTGATTTAGAGAAGCTTTTAGAGCCATTACGCCTCTACAAGTATCGCACTCATTAAGAGACACGAGTTTTACCATCGATCAAGGGAAAGCGAGAATGTTAATGACTGTGGCAAGTTTAAGGGACATTGGGGTGCTTGTGATTTTACCAACTTAGAAGAGGCCATGCGTGATCGGTTTGTTTTAGGCCTCAAAGATAAGATCTTACAAAGCAAACTGTTAATGAAACCTAAGATCACGCAAAGAGGCCATTGAAGAAGCTGTTTCAGCGGAAGCCACCAAGTCCTCAGCAGCGGCCATGAAAAGATTAACAAGGCCTCAAGCCAGGCCTCAAGCCATTCTGATGGGGCAAAATCCACAACAGCCCATTGCAACAAATAGACTCTGATTCAGATTGCAGTGAGGCAGAGGAGGGATTTTAGACTGAATGGAGAAGAAAAGGAAAAGACCCTGGGAGAAAGAGCAAGGATTTTATTGCAGAGGCTGTGGGGGGCACCTCAAGCACTGAATGCAAGTTCTTTGACACCATCTGCCTACGTTGTGAGAAAAGGGTCACCTAGCCAGAGTCTGCAAATCATCCAGAACTCCACCTAGTAGGAAGAAATTTCCTGAAAAGGATTTTAAGCCCAACAACTTCATTAAAAGATGGGGCAATTCAGAAGCAAATGGGAAGAATGAAACTCATCAAACAATCACCATTGGTCATTCATCACCCTTTTACAGAAAAGTACACGTAAAGGTGTTCATTGAAGGAAGGCCTTGCTAAAATGGAAGTGGACTCAGCTCTTATTTATCTATGGTGTCATGGGACACTATTCACAGGCTACTTCCCAACATTCAGAAGAAACATTTCCAGAAGCAAGCACTGACTCTTAAAGACTACCAAGGGAACAAGATTCCAGCAGTTGGAGCAAGAGATTTCAACGCAGTTTAAAGGCCACACCAAACGCTTGCCTCTGACCATCGTGGACAAGGATCGCCAAGCTTGCTGGGACTTGAGTGGGCCACTAGGCATCGAGGTGACTGGCATCCATCACGTGAGCAACTCTGAATGGGAGGAGTCCTTGAAGTCTGAGTTTCCAGAGGTCTTCAGCGAAGGACTGGGCGTATATGGGGACCCCTATCACTTTCAGCCTAGACCTCAAGGTGCCTCAATTCGCTTTTAAAGCCCAGGAAGGTTCCATTTGCTTTTAAAGGAAAAATGATGCACAATTAGATAAACTAATTGCTCAAGGGGTTTTAGAGCCTACTGACCACTCCAGATGGAAACACCCATAGTCACACCAGTCAAGGCTGATGGGTCAGTGAGAATCTGTGGTGACTATAAGGACACTTAACCATGCGCTGCAGCAGAGCATACCAGTACCAGTTGTGCATCATCTGCACATTCCTTTGGCAGGGTACAGTCTTTGCCAAACTGACTTTGGCCCAGGCATATCAACAACTAACAGTTGATGATGCCACTGCAGAGGCACAAACAATTGTGACTCACAGATGTGCCTTCAAAAGGCTACAATTTGGAGTAAGCGCACCTGGCATTTTTCAAAGTCTTATGGAAAGAATGCTGCAGGGGTAGTACCTTATTTTGATGATGTGTTAATCTCTGCTGAAAATGACACTCAGCTCAAGAAAGACTCAGAGAAGTCCTTACCAGATTCAGAAAAGCGGGTTTAAAAGTCAAGGAAGACAACGCACACACTCAAACAGACAGAGTTGAGTTCCGGCACATGATTGACAAGCATGGCATCCACCCTACTGATGCCAAAAGTTAAAGCAATCAAGGAAGCCCCTAAACCTAAATGCAAAACAGATTTGCAAGCCTTTTGGACTCATTAACTTTATCACATGTTTCTACCTCACAAGGCATCCATTGCTGAACCTTTACATCGTCTGCTTGATAAAGAAGGCTGTTTGGATCTGGGGAGGAAGGAACAATCAGCATTTAACAATATTAAGAGACTAATAACATCTGATGCTGTATTGATATAATTCTCTGAGAATTTGCCTGTTGTTCTGACTTGTGATGCATCCCTTGGAGTGGGGGCGGGTTTGAAAGCTTCCCAGTGGAAGGGAAGCCCCTATTGCATTTTACTCTCTCACACTTTGTCCAAAGCAGAGAGGAATTATAGCCAACTGGACAAAGAGGCATTAGCAGTTGTTGCAGCTACAAGAAATTTCATGAATATCTGTATGGCAGGCATTCACCATTGTTACAGATCACAAACCTTTATTAGGCATTGTGGCAGGAGAAAACCACACCTAATATCCTGTCACCAAGAATGCTGAGGTGGACTGAATTTCTTGCAGCCTGTTCATACAAACTGATTCACAGGCCTGGCAAGGACATTGACATGCTGATGCACTGAGTCGTTGCCCACTGCCTTGCCACAAGGAGGACTTTGAACCTGAAACACAAACCTTTTTCCTAGAGACTGTTGCTAAGCTTCCAGTCCATGCTGCTGTTGAGATTACAGAGACTGCCAAAGACGCTTGTGTTGGCACCTGTTATAGGCTGGATTAAGAAAGGTTGGCCTCTTCAAGATCTACCTCACCTTGCCCAACCTTTTAAGTCCAGGCAAACTGAATTATCTGTATTAAGAGGATGTATTTTGTGGGGTACAGGGTGGTTATTCCTGCAAAACTGCAAAGGGAGGTTTTGGAAATGTTACATGAGGGTCATCCTGATTGTAAGGATGAAGGGATTGGCCAGGAGTTATGTATGGTGGCCAGGTATTGACAAAATGGTTGAAAACTGGGTTGCATCTGTCCCAATTGCTGCTAGTCAGGCCTGCTCCCACCTCACCCCACAGGAATGGGAATGTCCTAGGGGCCCAGTCTAGGATCCACATTGATTTCGCAGGCCCTACTTAGAGGGCACACTTTTCTAGTTATAGTAGATGCATATTCCAAATGGCTAGAGGTAATTCCCATGACATCCACTACAACTGAGGCTGTCATTAAGCAGCTCAGAAAATTGTTTTGTAACCCATGGGTTACAGATGTCCTTGTCTCTGACAATGGCCCTCAATTCACATCTAACATTTTGAATCCTTCTACAGCACAACAGGGTATCAGACATGCCCTCACTGCCCCCAAGCAATTCTTCACATGCCGGGCTGCTGGACGCATGGCACGCTTTTACCAAAGAGAAGCTTCAGCAGTTGGGTCCTGGGACATCACTGAGAAGCTTGAAAACTTTAGTGTTCAGCACATCACTCCTAGCCCATCAAATAACTTATCCCCAGCAGAGTTGTTGATGGGTAGAAACTTAGGTCTTGGCCTTTGACCTTCATCCCACTGTATGCACCCAACCCACCACTGGATTCCCACTTCCAAAGTTGGTTCTTCCAGTGTGGGAGATTCTGTATATGCTAGAAACCTTATAGGTGAACCTTGTGGATTCCTGCTGAAATAATCACATTTATTTATTTATTTATTTATTATTATTTGAACTTATATGCTCCCATCTCAAGACTGGCTGCTTACAACTAAAAAGCAAAGAACAATAAATACATTAAAAACAATTAAATCAAAATTATAAGCCCAAATATTTATAAAATGAGTTAAAAATTTAAAATAACCCTCCCCAAAGGGTCACAGCCCGGGTTGGTCAAATAACCAGGTCTTCAACTCGCGGCGGAAGGTGCGGAGGTCAGCCAGGCGGAGCTCCAAAGGCAGTTGATTCCAGAGGTCAGGGCAGCAACAGAAAAGGCTCGTTGCCGAGGAACCGCCAGCCGGCATTGGCCCGCCGACGGAACCCCGAGGAGTCCTTGCCTATGAGCTCTAACAGGGCCATCGGTGTTTGACATCGGAAGAAGGCGCCCTTAAATATTGAGGACCCATGTCGTGAAGGACTTTGTATGTTAAAACCTGATCTCACCCGAGCTAACCGGCAACCAATGTAGGCCGCAGGAGGGGGTCACATGGGAGAACCGGTAACTCCCATCACCACCCGCCACGCCGATTTTGCACCAGCTGCAATCCGGATGGTATGCAAGGGCAGTCCCAAATAGAGAGCGCTGCAGTAGTCAAGCCTGGAGGTAACAGGGCATGAGTGATCGCGCAGGGCGCCCCATCCAGAAAAGGGCTGACTTAACAAGACGGAGCTAAAGGCCCCTGGCAACGGCCCCCACCTGCTCCTCCAACCGAGCCACATCCAGGAGGACCCCCAGATTCCCGCCTCATCCACAGGGGCACTCTCCCCTATGGCCAAAGATGGATAATCTTGACTGGGTCGGGACGCCGTATGCACAGCCACTCAGTCTTGGCCGGGTTGAGTCGAGCATGTTTCCGCCATCCAGTTCACATCCAGACACCGGTCATCAGGGAGAGGGCATCACTGATCTGGCCTGGGGTGGAAATGTACAGCTGAGTATCATCAGCGCACTGATGGAATTTCACCCCAAAACCACGGATGATCTCACCCAGCTGCTTCATGTAGATGTTAAACAAAGGGGGAAAGGACCACCCCTGAGGGACCCCACAAGTGAGGGCCCTAGGGACGCCTGACCCGTTCAACACCGATTGCATCGCCTCGAGAGGTAGGAGGAGAACCACCAAGAACGGTGCCCCCACTCCCAACCCCCAAGGCGACGCAAAGGATACCATGGTCGATGGTATCAAAGCCGCTGAGAGGTCTAATAGGACCAGGACAGAGGAAAACCCTATCCCGAGCCCTGATACGGATCTAGGTAGTCCGGCTTCATCCAGGAAAAGCGAACTCTGTTGAGCCACCATTATTTCTCAACAACCTTCAAAAAAAAACTAAGGTTGGAGACTGGACGAAGGTTTCTAACACAGTCGGGTCCAGGGCAGGCTTCTTCAGGAGGGTTCTCACCACCGCCTCTTTCAAGGCGGCGGAAAGACACCTCCCTTAAAGAAGTGCTGATAACTGCCCGGAGCCAACCCCAGAGGGCTCCTCCTGGCGGCATAAGCCAGCCAGGAGGGACACGGGTCCAACAAACATGGTGGAACTCATACGCGCATAATCCTGTCCACTTCATCCTCGGAAACCGGTCGAACTCATCCCAATAACAGTCCCTGCACCCCTTCCTCAGACCACTGCAAATCGGAGGACAACCCGTCATGAATACGAGCAATCTTATCCGACAGATATTGAACAATTCCTCGGCCTTACCCCTCAACGTCGGCCGCCCCCCCCTCTGGCTGAAGGAGGGAACAGTAACGAAACAGGGCGGCCGGGCGATATTCGCGGACGCTATGAGGTGGAGAGATAAGATCTTCTCGCCTCTCATAGCTACCAGGTAAGTCCTAATAAAGGCTCTCAGCTGGGCTCGGTCGGATTGGGAACGGGTAAACCTCCACCTGCTCTCTAAACCCTTCGATGGCCATCTCCCGGAGCTCCTCAGTATACCAAGGAGCCAGCCGAGATCCACGACGCACAAGGGGACGCGATGGGGACAACCCTGTCGAGGCCTCCTCCGACGCAGCCCGCTGCCAGGCTATTGCCAGATCCTCGGCAGAGCTGTGAGCAAGGAAGAAGGAAAGAACCCCAGTTCTGCCTGGAACCTCAGGGTCCATTAGGCCTGGGGCGGAACCATCTAGGTGGCTCCTCATCCCAGCAGTGGGGGGCCTGTTGGAAGACCAGCCTTAGGAGATAGTGATCAGACCATGGAACAGGCAAAGTCGTAATAGCGACCTGCCCTGTCACTCACTCCGCCACTGCTCAGAGATAAAAACTAGGTCAAGAGTATTTCCCTCCATGAGTAGGACCTTGAATCAACTGGTCAGCCCATGGCCTCCATAGAAGCCATGAATTCCTGGGCCACACCCACCCCCCCAAGGAAGGCAAGTTGAAGTCCCCAAGACCATAAGGTCCGGGAGCTCCACCGCCACCCCAGAGAGGAGATCGAGGAGCCCAGGCAGAGCCGCTGCCACACAGCTGGGGAAAGGTATGCTAGCAGCAAGCCCACCCACCCATTTGGCCCCCATCTCAGGAGGAGGATCTCACTCCCCGCCTATTCTCTGCAACAGAGACCTCCCCGGAAACAAGGTCTCCGGTCAACCACGGCCACCCCACCACCCCTACCCTGAGCTCGTGGTCGGGCAAGACCGAAAACCTGGTGGGCATAACTCAACCAGAGGAACACTCTCTGGGCCCAACCAGGTCTCAGTGATGCAAGCTGGTCCATCCAGCCTCCTCCTCGATGATCTCCGGAGGAGGGACGATTTGTTAGCCACAGACCTGGCATTAAATACACCAGCCTAAGCCCAGGGATCCTGGTTCCATTGCCCCTTGGGAGGAGGCCATAGGTCGAACGCCAGAACCGCCTTAAATGTCGGGTGTGCTGCTCCCATAACCTGATATGGCCCTATGCCTCGCTGCCCTCTTCCAATCCCCACCACCCTGGGAATCGCTGCCCCCACCTCAGGGCCCAGAGCCCCGCCGCCCCCAACCCCCACACACTCCCACCACTCGGCTGCAAAGTGACCCTGCACCTCCTCCTCCCCCTAACCCTTTAAAACAACGAATTAAAAATTTTAAAATTAACCCTTAGATCTTAGTTTAAAATTTAGCCCATTGATTGCAGCATGCCACCTCTCGGGATCCCAAGATCCGCCATTAAGGTAAGCTGTTGATAATCCCCTGGGCCAACTCAAGGACAAGGGCAGTCCTAAGTGCCCACAATTCCGAAAGCAGTAAAAACCCATAAGATAGTTAAGGGGGTCAGAGTATAGTATGGCAATACATAGCAGGGTAATGTTGTTAAAAAACCAAATGGAGAAAAAGAATACAGGCTACAGCAGTCAAGAATTTCAGTCTCAAACGGTCTCACACCCGTTCGAGACCAAAGATGACAAAAATGGCAGTCGCTTCTCCGCGGAAAGCCAACAAAAGAAATCTTGAAAACTGCAGGGTTAGATGTAAAAACTCCACTCTCCCACAGTAGAGAGATAATCCGCCCATCGTCCTCTCACAACAATGGGACCTGTCCAAACAAAGTCCTGGTAAAAGGAGAGGTCCATGATATTTAAAAACCGTGGTCATTGGATAAAGATGATAAATATCTCCACAACTTCCGTGAGACAAAGAAAAGCCAGATGATCAAGTAGATATTAAATACGGCAGATGATTCAGCGTGACACCATCAGTTCAACAGTTCGATAGGCAGGAATCCAAAGGAACCCAACAACGGGCTCCTTGAAGGCAGGGTCCAGGGCCACAGAAATTTGCCAACCGCAGAGGAATATATATATATTCCATCCCCGCTAGGCAAGTCACAGCCCACCCGCCCGCCCAAGGTCAATCCAGCCATTGAAGGAGAGGAGCATTCAAGGGCCTGGATCTGGCCCACCGGAAAACGCCCCCCAAACAGTCCAGGGGCTCACCGCTGGCACAGAATCCACAATGATAACCACCACCTCTGTCCTGGTTCTATCATGGTTCCACGGTGCAGCCTCCGTGGTCCCAAAACAAGCAGGCCACCAGGCCACAGGACTCATCATCCCGCCGAAACCACCTCAGGCGCTGCCCCTCTCCATCCAACAGCCTCCGCCATCACAGCAGCCATCCCAGTCAACGAATCACAGCCGGAGCGCCGCCAAGGCAGCTAGCATCGCTGCCTCCGCCGCCGCCCAGCTGCCGCCGCCAGTAAGGAGGCCAGGATCCACAGCCCGCCGGCCGGGTCTACCCTCCAAAATGCGGCAAACACCAGAGGCAAGTCCCCGCAGCCGCCGCGTCATCCACGGCCATCACAGCACAGCCGCCGGCCGCCGCCGGAAGAGCCACCGCCGCCACCGCCAGGAAGAGCCGCCGGAGCCGCCGAAAGCTGGGGTGCTGAAACCGGCCTCCATTCCAAAAGCCATGGCAGCGCCATTCCAAGGCCAGGACGACGTGGAGGCAGAGAAAGTCCAAAACAAAAACGCCTCACCGACCGTCCAGCTGGCTCACAAACAGCCCGAACCCACACCCGACTCTCCCATAAAATCCAGGTAGGGAAGGGCATCCAGGAAATCCCCATTGGCACCCTCTACCAACTAAAAACTCACCCCCAGAGCCGTCTCAGCCAGCCCCTCCATCTTGGACATGCAGATCACGGCCCTCGTCTTACAGGGTACAACAGAGGATGGCCTCCTCTGGAGCAGGCACATTGACCAACTTAGATCCAGGTTCCTCAGGAACATCAACCCCCTCTCTCTCTGAGTCCTCACCTGATGTCACTTCGGGGGGAAGGGGGAACAGGAGGAAAATCAGCAAGCAAGAATCAACTCCATGTGTAACGAGCCATTACGACAGGAACCATCCCAAACCCTGTCACAATGCCAAGATTCATCCTTAGAAGTGGAAGATTGCACATCACTACCTGACTTGGGTGCTGACATTGGAATGGAGATGGGTTGGGAGGAGAGACCAGATTCTAACAATCTAACAGGGTCTCCTTTCACAGGAAGTCCCAACAGGGAAATGTCAGCAGACACATTTCCCCTCTCACTGGGTGAGAATGTTAAAACTTCTGAACCACAAAGGTCTCAACGTACACGCAAGAGCCCCACCTATTTAAAGGAATACATTAGATAGGTTGGGGTTTGGTATGGACTGAACCTAGTGGGGAGGGGTGTTATGTATGTAGGTTTGAACGTTATTGGTTTATTTGAACTGTTCTTGTAAATAGTCAAATGGTATTGGTTTAAATAGTGCGGGAAGAAACCCTGCACTCCCATTGGCTGGCAACCACGGCTGCAGGCTATAAGAGGCAGCTGTAGCCAAGCCAACTCGGGTCCATTCGAGCTGTAGTCACTGAATAAGCTCTTTGCTGGAACTCGTCGCGTCTGACTCTTCATGCAGACTTAACAAAAACCAATAAAATACAATAAAAAACAGAAATCTAAAATAGTAATAATACTCCGATTATTTCTCTTCATTTTACAATGTTGTAAAAAGCCTTCAGTTCTGATTTTTTATTTCCTGTTTTTTGCTAAAAATATATTATGACCTCTGATCACAGTTCAAGAGTTTACTCACAGATTAATTTGTTTTTCATCTTTGGCTTAATTTTTGTGTTGTATTTCCCCCCCCCACACACACACACACATGAAGTTTTTTTAATGGGTTAGGAGCAATGATGCTGTAAAATATAGTCCTTGGCATGTTTTGTTACAGGTCTTTGGAAACCTAGTGAGACCAGTAGGCTAGGCTGCAGAAGAGAGAATTTGGCAACTTTTCCTAGATTGTCTATTTTCCAGCTAGTTATGCTGCAAGCCATATTAACTTTCAAAATGGTGGCTGGAATAGCTTGTTTTCCTCTTTCCCCTCACATTCTATAGTCTTCTAAATCACTATACATGCTAGAAAACACCAAATTATATTTTAAACCTCAATTAACCAAATTATATTTTAAACCTCAATTAATGTTTTGCTGCTATGAAGATATCAGTTGTCTTTAAAAAATAATCTTAAAAGGAAGGAAGGAAGGAAGGAAGGAAGGAAGGAAGGAAGGAAGGAAGGAAGGAAGGAAGGAAGGAAGGAAGGAAGGAAGGAAGGTCCTCCAGGATACTTCTAATACAAAATTGAAAGGATATGCAATTTCTCAATATGTCTGGATATATAATACCTCTCAAAAATGTATTCCTAGGGTGGCCTTTGTTCTTTTTGCAGATACATTGTTTAGTTGGCTCATATTATGCTTATGATCCATCAAGATATCCAGATGCTTTTCCCCAGCCTTGCTTTTGATTTTTCCAGTTAAAGAGCTAATTTTCCAAATATAAAGCTATATTTGTTCCCTAAATTGTTCTATCTTGCCACTTATATGCTGTCCATACATATGATAATCATGTTTTCTAAACCTTCATCATTTGTAAATATGTTGAACAGCACAGGGAGCTTTGGTATACCACTTTCTTCTTCTTCCATCTGGATATGGTTCCTTCCATTTTACATTCACTAAGTACATTTGTTCCACTTAATTGTTCACCTAATGGTAGCAAAGACCACCTAATGGCCGCCCTGAGTCCTTTGGGAGTAGGGCGGCATACAAGTCTAAATAATAATAATAATAATAATAATAATAATAATAATAATAATAATAATTCTATCTTTTACTATCTTACTAGAATGATGCAAACCAATGTAGAGTGCCAGGGGTGGGATCCGACAGGGTTAACTACCGGTTCGTGGTGATTTATGATGTTTTACGATGTTTGGTGATTTACGATGTGCTTCTCTGCATGCTGTGCACACGCCTGTAAATCTTCGTCAGCAGCATTTGAAACAACATTTTGTTCCTGCTTTTCCACTGCAGTTGTGCCTCACACAGCAGCTGAATTTGAAAAAGCAGGAAATAAAGATCAGGTAAGAGCCCAGGCGGTGGGTGGGCCAAAACAGCAGCAGACATAGAACTGGTTCTATGTCTGCTGCTCTTCAGAACTACTGGTTCTACAGAGCCAGACAGAACCGGTAGAAACCCACCCCTTTAGAGTGCTTTGTGGAACTTAAAAGTACAGTACTTTAAAAGTACTGTATCTACTATATCCTTGCAGTCAACTTACCTGGTTACTCTGTTTATGTTCCCATAGTATAAACTCTCACATATATAGACTTCAACTTTCCAAATTCTCATCTGTAACTTCTGGCTAGAGAGTTCTAGAAACTGAAGTCACCTATCTGCAAGATGCATGAGTTGCAAGTATTGTCATGTCTGAAAGAAATCCTTTAGGATGTTTTTTTCAAACTGTAATGTAGTAGTTTTAAAGTGAGATCTGAACAATTGCGGCTGTATCAACAGAGGTGTCTTGATTCTGTGATTTATTTATTTATTTATTTATATTTGAACTTGTATGCCGCCCCATCTCCGAAGACTTCGAGCTCTAAAAACATAGAACAATAAATATTTAAAAAAGCATTAAACCGACAAGCCCAAATATAGAACACAACAATAAAATAAGTTAAAAACATGCGTAGACTATAACTTGAATATTGTACTATCTTCTAAGAATAGAATAGAATAGAATTCTTTATTGGCCAAGTGTGATTGGACACACAAGGAATTTGTCTTGGTGCAAATACTCTCAGTATACATAAAAGAAAAGATACATTCATCAAAAGTCAAGAATCATAGTACAACACTTAATGATAGTCATAGGGTACAATAAGCAATCAAATCATACTAGGAAACAGTCAATATAAATCGTAAGGATACAAGTGACAAAGTTACAGTCCTACAATCACAAGTGGGAGGGTATGGGTGATAAGGAGTGATGAGAAGATTAACAGTGATAGTAATGCAGACTTTGTAATAGTTGAACAGTTTTGAGGGAATTATTTGTTTAGCAGAGTGATGGCTTTCAGGGAAAAACTGTTCTTGTGTCTAGTTGTTCTGGTGTATAGTGCATTATACTGTTGTGGTATGGAGTATATCCAGAGGAGCACAACCAAATGATAAGGCCATAGAAAGAAAAACTTAAGAACAAATTTTAGCCAGGAGAATAAAAAATTTCAGGGAGTTATGATAGTCGTCTTCAAATATCTGAATGACTGTCATGTAAGGTGGGCAGACTTGTTCAATGTCACTTCAGATGACAAGATACAACAGGATTAAATTACAAGAAAGCAGATTTTGATGAAATTTCAGGAAGAATTTTCTGATATAAAAAGTTGCTTGCTGTTTGAACAAACTGCCTCAAGAGACAGTGAGTTGTCTCTTGCAGTAGATTAACTTTAAGCAGAAGTAGTTGCCCATCCTATCAGGGATGCTATACTAGTGTTTTCCTGCAATATGCAGAAAAGATTATCATCCATGTTCCTTTTAAACTATTCATTCCATGATGTTAAGCCTGTAATACGATACAGTAGAGGCAACACAGCTCATAAAAATGAAGTGCTTGGATTCAAATAAGACTGTTGAAAAAGCACTACGCAATCTAAAACCATCTCTATCTATTGGACCTGATGGAATATGTGCCTACTTCTTAAAAAAGCTATCCACTGCCATAGCTGAACCTCTAAGCATAATCTTTGAAAAATCTTTCAGGACCAGCTCCTTGCCAAACCTATGGTCACAAGCCACGGTCATCCCCATCTTCAAAAAGGGAGACCCCAGTCTAGTTGAAAATTACATACCTATTTATTTATTTATTTATTTATTTATTTATTTATTTATTGTTTGGACTTATATGACTCCCTATCTCCCAAGGGACTCAGGGTGGCTCACATCCTAAAAACACACAATACAAAATTTAAAAAATTATTAAAATTATTATTAAACCACAAGCCAAACAATTATCTAAAAGTCATTTAAAAAACTACACATAAGATCATATATAAAAACCCACCCCCCTCAGTCCAGGCCAGCCGGTTGGAAAAGCCACATCGACAGAAGGAACAGAGGTCAGGGGCCAACCACAGCCCCAAGGGCAACTGGTTCCTTCTCCCACAGAGAAGGCCCTACCCCTGGGGGTCACCAGCCAATACTGTCTAGCCAATGGCACCCCAAGGAGGCCCTGCCTGTGGGTGTGCACAGGCCGATGGGCAGTCGATGCTGGCAAGAGACGTTCCCGCAAGTACCCCGGCCCCAAGCCATGTAGGGCTTTATAGGTAATTACCAGCACCTTGAATCTCACCCAGAGGGCAACTGGAAACCAATGCAGTTCACACAGGAGGAGTGTAATATGGGAGTATCGGGATATCACAACCCACATGGCTGCATTCTGCACCAGTTGAAGCCGCCGTGTGGTCCGCAATGGCAGCCCCATATAGAGAGCATTGCAGTAGCCGACTCGGGAGGTAATGAGCACATGAGTAACCGTATGCAAGGCATCTCAGTCCAGATAGGTGCACAACTGGGACACCAGGCAAACCTAGGCAAATGCCCCCCCCAGTCAAAGCTCCCACCTGGTCCTCCAAACTGAGCCGTGCATCGAGGAGGACACCCAAGTTGAGCACCCTATCCACGGGGGGCTACACCTCTCCCCCCATGCCTAACAATGGAACATCCTGGATCATCTAAGATGCCGGTACGCACAGCCACTTGGTCTTGGCTGGGTTGAGCTGGAGCCTGTTCCTTCCCATCCAGATCCACACCACCTCCAGGCAATGGGACATCATGGCAAGAGCATCACTGAGTTGGTTTGGGGTGGAGATAAAAAGCTGGGTATCATCAGCATATTGATGATACCTCACCCCAAAACCATGGATGATCTCATCCAGCGGCTTCATATAGATGTTGAACAGGAGGAGAGAGAAGACCGACCCCTGGGGCACCCCATAAGTGAGGGGCCTTGGGTCGACTTCTGTCCTCCTGCCAACACTGATTGCAAACAACACGAGAGGTAGGAGGAGAACCACTGCAAATCGGTGCCTCCCACCCCCAACCCCCCGAGGTGTCTCAATAAGATACCATGGTCGATGGTATCAAAAGCTGCTGAAAGATCTAATAGGACTAGGACCAAGGAATGCCCCCTGTCCTGAGCCCTCCAGAGATCATCCACCAGCATGACCAATGCCATCTCCGTGCTGTACTCAGGCCTGAAACCCGATTGATACGGATCTTATCTTTATGCTGCATCACCTGTATAGTCATGGAATCAATTATTAACCAATCCATTATCCTCCACTTAGAGACAAACAACCTACTCTCTAACAAACAATATGGTTTCAGAAAACAACTATCCTGTAATCTGCAACTCTTAAATTGCAAAAACATATGGACTACACAACTCAATCAGGGCAAAGCAATAGATGCAATCTACATAGACTTCTGTAAAGCCTTCGATTCAGTGGTACATAACAAACTACTACTAAAACTAAAATCTTATGGTATCTCTGGACAATTGCATAAGTGGATAGAAGCATTCCTGTCAAACAGACAACAAATGGTCAAAATTGGGAGCGTCCTATCATATTCTGTACCTGTCAACAGTGGTGTCCTCCAAGGCAGTGTTCTAGGACCAACTCTCTTCATACTCTACATAAATGACCTCTGTGATCATATTAAGAGCAACTGCATTCTCTTCGCTGATGATGTAAAGCTATTCAACACCACAGACAATACTGCTACCCTTCAAAATGACCTCAACTATGTATCAGAATGGTCAAACAAATGGCAACTTCAAATCTCAACAAATAAATGTTCTGTCTTAAATATTGGCAAAAAAAAAGTCAGAAAATAAAATACAAGCTGAATAGTCAAGATCTTGTTGATGATCCAGACTCTGTCAAGGACCTTGGAATACTCATCTCTAATGATCTAAGTGCTAGAGCCCACTGTAACTACATAGCCAAAAAGGCATTAAGAGTTGTTAACCTAATCCTACGTAGCTTTTTCTCTGGTAATATCACACTACTAACCAGAACATACAAAACATTTGCTAGACCAATACTTGAATACAGCTCATCAGTCTGGAACCCACATCACGTATCTGATATTAATACAGTTGAGAAAGTCCAGAAATATTTCACAAGAAGAGTTCTCCACTCCTCTACTCATTGCAGAATACCTTATGCCACCAGACTTGAAATTCTCAACCTAGAAAACCTAGAACTACTCCGCCTTTGGTCCAATCTAAGTATAGTATATAAAATCATGCATTGCAATGACCTTCCTATCAATGAATACTTCAGCTTCAACCATAACAATACAAGAGCACACAATAGATACAAACTCATGGTTAACCGCACCATTCTTGATTTCAGGAAATACGACTTCAGCAACAGAGTGGTCAATGTCTGGAATACTCTACCTGACTCTGTGGTTTCTTCCCCAAACCCCAAAAACTTTAACCTTAGACTGTCTACTATTGACCTCACCCCTTTCCTAAGAGGTCTGTAGGGGGCATGCATAAGTGCACCAACGTGCCTACCATCCCTGTCCTTTTATTTTCCTTATATGTATTCATTTCATGTATTCATAACTATGTTTATCCTTATACTTATTATCTTGTAAGCGATTGACAAAATAAATAAATAAATAAATAAATAAATAAATATTTGAATATGATTGTCTCTGCATATACTGGCAAGGGGCAATCTGTAGTCCTCAACTTTCCATTCACATTGGCTTCCATTCAAACTGTTCATTCTATGATGTTAAGCTGTGATGGTAGAGGCAATGCAGCCCATAAAGATGAGGTGTCTGGATTCACATAGAAGATGTAAATATGATTGTTTCTGTTCATACTGGCAAGGGGGCAATTTTTAATCCTCAAATTTCCATTCAAGCTTTGGCTTCATTTCAAAACTATCAGCAAGAGATATCAGGCCATTGTTGTAAAACATTTCTCTTTTCTCTACAATCTGCTGCTTTGCAGAAGAACCTTTCAGTTTCCTTCACCCACCCAACATTCCTGTTTGTTTTCCCTTTAAACCTCTTCTTTCAAGTCCTAACCCACATGATTAATATGAATGTGAGGAGCAATGGACTTCAGTAAAAATAGCTTAGACTAAAACTTTGATATCCTGTCATCTTTGCTTTCCTTTCAATGTTAAAAATATAATTTCCATTATTTACTTGAGCTATAATTCTTTATTGCTTATTTAAGATTTAATCTTCAATATGATTCACAGTCTGGGATAGGATATTCAGATCTAATAAATTTAAAATTCCCATGTATCTAGGCAACCTTTTGAGTATTGCTCTAAGGGCTCCTATTATTATTGGTACAACCTTTGATTTCTTTCTCCACAATCACTCAGCTTCAATTTCAAGATTTTCTAGTTGTTTCTCTTCAATTCATGCATCACCTAATACTGCAATATCAATGAACAAGATTTTTTATTTTATATTATTATTGTGGATCATCGTACAGTCAGCAAGATGTTCAGACTGGGTTTGGCACTTTTGTCAAGCTATTGAGTCCTTACCAAGGACCTGGGATAACAAATATGGATGTTTACAGTGTTACAGATATCGTCGCAGGATGGAAGTTGTTCCAAGTTTTAATTATTGTTGATATTATTTTTATTTATTTATTTAGTAGTAGTAGTATCCATATATTTTGTAAAAAAAAATTTTTTTTATTTTAATGAGATTTATATGCCACCCTATCTCCCGAAGGACTCAGGGTGGCTTACATTAAGAAAAAAGCAATACAAAAGTTAAAACAGAATTAAATAAGAAATCTCACTAAACTAATAAAAGTATAAAACTAACTCCTAAAATCCCACCCCTCCATCAGTCCAGGTCGGCAAGCTGAAAAAGCCAAGTTTTCAGACCATGGCGAAAGATCGGAGGTCAGGGGCCACCCGAAGCTCCAGGGGGAGTTGATTCCAGAGGGTGGGTGCTCCCACAGAGAAGGCACTACCCCTAGGGGTTGCCAGCCAACATTGTCTGGCCGACGGCACCCAAGGAGACCCTGCCTATGGGAGTGCACGGGGCGCTGGGAAGCCGTTCCTGGCAGCAGGGTTCACTGCAAATACCCTGGTCCTAAGCCATGAAGGGCTTTATAGGTCAACACCAGCATCTTGAATCTCACCTGGAGGGCAACCGGTAACCAGTGCAGCTTGCGTAAAAGAGGTCTGATATGGGAGTATCGGGACCCTCCCACCACAACCCGTGCTGCTGCATTCTGGACAAGTTGAAGCCTCCGGATGGTCCTCAAGGGCAGCCCCAAGTAAAGAGCATTGCAGTAGTCCAGACGGGAGGTGACGAGTGCATGAGTGACCGTATGCAGAGCATCTCGGTCCAGGTAGGGGCGCAACTGTCGCACCAGACGAAGCTGGGCAAATGCCCCCTGGCCATGGCTCCCACCTACTCCTCCAAACTGAGCCATGAATCCAGGACGGCACCCAAGTTGCAAGCCCTATCTATGGGGGGTAACATCTCTCCCCCCATAGACAAAGATGGAATATCCTGGATGACTCGAGATGCCGGTACATACAGCCACTCGGTCTTAGCCAGGTTGAGCTGGAGCCTGAACTGTATTTGAAGTGTATTTGAACTGTGTTTTAAAGGCACTGGTTATGATACATACTGTATGAAAGAGAAAGGGAAATACATGTGTACCAAGTATAGACCAAAATGTAATGAGCATTTCCTGGGCAAGCTTGCATTATTTTACTACATTGATTATATAGTAGGCAAATGCTCTGAGTGTTGTTGATGTTGTTTTAGTGGAATTAAAAAAATATTCAAACTCTGACTGAGTTAAAGAAAAGTAGGATGACAGCAAGTCACCTAACTTGTGTTTGAATATTAGTAGCACGGGTTGGTAGTTAGGCTGTTAGTTTGAGCTCCGAGCTTGGCAATTTAGTTGCAAATATTTCATCACCATTTGAGGAGACATCATCAGTGCATTTTGAATTGTCACAATGTACTAATGATGTCTTCTCAGATGATGATGAAATGTTTGCAACCAAATTGCCAAGCTCAGAGCTCAAACTAACAGCCTAGTCACCTTTGTAGGTGGCTTGAATAATAGAAGTATCATGATTTTATGGAAAAGTTTTCCATATTGAACCCTATCCACAACACTCCAAGTCCACCCTTCCCCAAATTTTTCTCTTTTATCACCTTGGATGTAATCCCAAAACATCTGTAGCACCTATTAAACATGAATATTGACAAAAGTATCATCAAAGATAGCATTACTGTATGCCAGGAGTGTCAAACTCAAGGCCCGGGAATGCTTAGATCTGGCCCGTGTGGCTACCCTGGAAACAGTGAAGGACTAGCCCATGGTGCCTTTACCAATGAAAAGGAGCTCGGGAGGGCTGCATGCGACCCTCCTGAGCTCTGTTTTCACTGGCAGAGAGTTGCAGGAGGCCACTCCAGCCGAAAATGGAGCTCAGGAGCCCTTTTTCTCTGGCAGAGCTCTCAGGCCACCACAGGCACCCCCTGATGTTGACCTGGCCATGCCCACCCCAGTCACGTCCACCCCAGCCCCCTGAGGTCAAACACAATCCTGATGCAGCCCTAAATGAAATTGAATTTGACACCCCTGCTGTATTCATGCATTCTATTAGGTGGACAAAGTTTATCTCCCAACCTCAGGCTTTTATTAGAAAAAAAAAATAACAAATTTAATCCACTTCAGATAGTTGCAGTATATAATCTGGAAGATTCCATTATTATTTTTCAATTACTCAGCCATGTCCTCCACTGTGATACCCTGTTTTATTCCTTTTCTCACCAACAGTCAGTTCCATAGTTTAAGAGTAAGCTCATTACTCTTTGGGTTATTGGGTTCCTCCAATTAGTTTCCTGTCCTAAACAGCCTATTTATATAAATGTTCAGGTTCCCTGAGGCTGTTGAGGTTTCCTCTAGGATTTTTTCTTCTGTTTGGAGGCTGACGTATATCTACATTTGGTAGTTCTCACAGCCTGTATATTGGAAACACATGTCTACACCTGTATGTAGATAGGTTTATGTATTATATTACTTTCTATATGTCTATCGTTTTTCCTTTTGGATTTTTGATGGTATCTGTAAATTATTTCAGATGTTTAAAAAGCACTACTGATTACTAATTAGTAGCATTATTTAGGCTGGCATAATATTTTCATTTGTTTTGTAGCTATTAACCTTTAGGAAATACTGATATATATATATATATATATATTTGTTTTCGTAGATTTTCACGGGTAAAGGTATGTAGGTCTTGGTCTTGTCCTTGTAAGAAATCTTTCAAATCTCAGCCTGAAGATGACGGATGAGATTTCGTCGAAACGTTGCCAAGGTATTCTTGGTAGCTCAGGCTGTTAAATGCCTGCTCTTAAGATCCAGCTGCCTACAATTATTGTAGGCTCGAATCCCACCAGGCTCAAGGTTGACTCAGCCTTCCATCCTCTCGGGGTAGGTAAATTGAGGACCCAAGATTGTTGGGGCAATTACCTTGTAAAATGCCGCTTAGTAATAAGCAGGCATATACAATGGAATGAAGGCTAATGCTGAGGACACTGGGTTGTATCCCAGAAATTGTAAGCCGCCCTGAGTCTTCGGAGAAGGGCGGCATATAAATGTAATTAAAAAAATCTTACACGGGACAAGACCCGAATACACCAAGACCTACATATATATATATATATATATGTGTGTGTGTGTGTGTGTGTGTACACATACACATACATGCACACATACACACTTTAAAACTTTGCACTTCCTACTATATTAGAAGCCTTTTTCACATTTAATACTGGCTATTGGTTATTAAATACACACATACAGAAATGTAGACAAGCAGAAATATTATAATAGCAATAGGCATAGACTTATATACCACTTCACAGTGTTTTACTGTCTTCTCTAAGTGATTTACTTAGCATATTGCCCCAACAACCTGGGTCCCCATTATACTGACCTCGGAAGAATGGAAGGCTGAGTCAATCTTGAGCCAGTAGGAACTGAGCTCTTGGTTCAATTCTCAGCAGAATTAACCTGCAATATTGCATTCTAACCACCGCACCATCCCAACTCAGTGGTTAGCATAATAAACTGGATTTAAAACCTTGTAGAGGACAACCAGACACTAGGTCTGTACTGCTGTTAACAAAACTACATGAAATATTTATGCAATAACCAAGATTCAAAGTTAACTTAGATGGTTATTTTTGTTTTCTTTGAATTGTACTATTCTATACTGTATAGCTTCTTATTTGGTTGAATTTCTAACAGGGATCTGTGCCAGTAGGTATTCACTCCCAATTTCAAGATCCTATTTAGTGGAGCAGAGGAAGTAGAATAATTCATCATGATTCTACTCCAATATGCAAGAAACAAAAGGAAAGACATTTATCTTTTACTAATTACATTTATTTAGTTTATTTGGATAGTTAGCGCTACACTCACTTGCCTAGTTCTGGTGGGCCCCATAGCACAGAGGAGAGAATTAGGAACTCTGAGAATCCTGTTCGAGGAATTGCCCTATTATATGATTGTAATACCTATATTGAGACCAGTTTGGTGTATTGTGAGTTATAATATTGCCTTAGGCACAAATGCAGTTGGGTGATCTTGGGCCAGTCACTCTTTCTCAGCCCTAGGAATGGCAAACCACATCCAAAACTGTTCCAAGGAAACTGCAGGGACTGGTTCAGAGACTTGCCAGGAATCAACATTGACTCACAGGCAAAAACTAGCTAAAATTAGGACAACCTCTGTCCCAATGTTGGAAAAATCCAATTATTATTTTTTAACCATCAATTTTCACAGTGAATTAGCAGTAGAGGTACCACTCTCCACCTACTCTTCATCTCTTTTTGACATACAGAATTCAATACCACATGAAAACTGATCTTATCTCTGAAAAAGAAAGAATTGGGAAGATATAAACTATCCATTGCATATTTGGTACTGTACTTGAGAAAGGAAGCATTGGCCTAATGGGTCAGCCTGCTTGCCTGGAATCCTGGGCCCTAGTAACCCTTCGGGAGAATGGAGAAGAGATTCATTGCATTTGGTTTCAGCACTCTGATCACACAAAGGTGAAAACCACCCCCATCTATAATTTACTCAGCTCTTACTGGCAAATCGGTTCAGAGTGCTTGAGAAAAACACAAAAGCAGCCCTAAGCTTGTGCCAGGTTTCCATGACTCCCTCCTCAATTTCTAACTGCAGCTGCCTTTCAAGAGCTAATTGCCCAGTAGGATTTTTTGTTTGCTGCCTGATTTCTCCTCTTTTCCCTCCTCTTGATGCTGTCTCTAGCTTCTCACTAGCACCTTCCATTCTTGCTACTTTAATTTTTTCCCATTCATCACTCAAGAGTATAAAGGATAAACTACTGGAGACTTGAAAATCTTCCTCTCTGTGGAACGGTGGTGCTCCACCAAACAAGGAAAAACATATCTCTCCACTGACTTTCACAAACCATCACAGCATGCAATATAACCACTTCCCCAAAGATCTCTCCACAAAACCTTGCTTCCCAACAATGCCCTTAATTGCTTTCATAAGTCAATGGTAGCCCGTTATGCAAAAAGAGAACAGCTTTCCCCTGGACCAATACAGTCCAATCCCATTAGTATGCAACAGAGATGGTATTCAGCAGGTTCTGACCAGTTCTGGAGAACCGGTAGCGGAAATTTTGAGTAGTTCAGAGAACTGACAAATACCACCTCTGACTGGAGATTTTACAGTATTCTTCCTCTGCCATGCCCACCAAGCCACGCCCACAGAACCGGTAGTAAAAAAAAATTGAATGCCCCCACTGGTATGTAACCATAAGCACCAATGGGCAATCAACTGTTTCAACAATTGAAATATAAATGATCCGTTTGTCAGGACTATATGTGCAGTTTTTCCTGGCATATTAAATGGACATTAAGCACAGTCCTCATACAAACAGAAAGCCTTAAACACAAATGCATTATGTAGAGAGTCCCACATACTTGATTTTTTTTACAAAAGCAAACTGAATAGAAAATAAATGTATATAGACCTTGTATGCACAGAATCTAATCAATTAGTGGAAATCATGCTAGGATCTGTCTCTCTCATCCATGCATTGAATGTATTTTCTTTAAGAATGTCTTCAAGTGCCCTGGTTGAATCAACCAGTGCCATCTTGGTCCTTCCACTTTCTCCTTCCCTAAGATGTTTCTGGCAATTGTGTAGTACTCCCTCTCTTTAAATTGCTGAAGTGTCAGACTCATGCTGGGCATATAAAGATGTCAAGTGGCTTGGTCAGCAGTCCCCTATCCTATGGCTTCCTACAACTGCACAGAAATTAGACCCCAATATTTCGAGTTTGGATATCACCAGGCTGCAGGGCTACCAGAATTTGGTTCCCAAATCCAAGCAGTAAGTGTGTAGGACAAAAAAATCACCACATAAATGTGACCATTTTATTGCAATAATGTGAGCTTGCTTTTGAAACTTTGCATAGCTTGCTTAGGGATCTTTTAATTCATGCTTGGAATTATATTAAGTCTATGAGGAAGACAACATTTTGTTCATATCCTAATGCAGAAATCAATTCTAGACAGGCAAATTCATACACCAGTCCATTAAACTAATGGTTGAACTGATATAAACTGAAGGGGAAATGCATCTCAAGCCAGGATACCTGTTTTTTTCTGACATGCCTCTATCTTAAGGACATTCATCCCACTGGCTTCACTCATCCCCAAAGCTTGGTTGCCAGTTTTATGTGGGGGTGGGAAGTTTCCAGGCTTTTCTACATTCTAAAAATACATCTCCCCACAAGGAACTGGATATGTGCCTGAATTTCTGATGGATAAAGTCAGAGAAGCAGGTGGCTAAAATTAAAAAAAAAAATAGAGAAAAGCCAGGCTGAAAATGGAAAATTGCCCATGTGTAATTCTCAGGGGTAGGAAATATGAAAATCATTTGCATTTCTCCAAGTTCTTTTTCAGATCATACCACTAAAATTGAGGAAGCCTTGTTAATCTGTGTGTGTGTTTGTGTGGTTGTGTGTATAGCATTTGTCCATATACATCCATATATGGACATGAGTATATATATTCTTCTGAAAGCAGGCATCAGAATTTCATTTTTTTAATGTGTGCCAATGTGTTCACAGAAAAAAGTGACAATAAAGATTCTTATCTTATATCTTATGATCCTGTCTTTCCTTAAAGGGTGGATTTATAAGGAATGCTAAAGCACTAACTCAACCTTTAGGTTGTGATTATGGGCCATGGGGATCCATGGAATGGACAAGCAATCAAGATACTAGCTGCAACAAGTTACCACCCCCTTAAGAGCCATGGTGGCACAGGAATTAGAATGCAATATTGCAGGCTACTTCTGCTGACTGCCAGCTGCCAGCAGTTGGGCCATTTGAGCCTGACTAGCTCAAAGTTGACTCAACCTTCCATCCTTCTGAGGTGGGTAAAATGAGGACCCAGATTGCCCACAATATGCTGACTCTGTAAACTGCTTAGAGAGAACTGAAATGCACTGTGAAGTGGTATATAAATCTAAGTGCTATTGCTATTGCTATTGCTATTAATGGGTATGGGATAAAGATTTGGGCTTTCAGTCATACTTTTGCAGCTGCCATCCTGACTTTTGTAGCAATGCCTTTAATTGCTTGATCATAGCTGACATGATTTTTCTGATTCTTTGTCATTTAGGTTGCTCTGGATGTGTGCTTTGCTAAATATTTTCTTCAGCATTTTTAAAAACATTCTCCTTTCATGAATGCCAAATGATCTCCTTCTCCTCTTCCTCCTCCTTCTAAACCAGGGGTCGCCAACCTTTTGGACCTCGGGGACCATCAAATTCATAATTTTAAATCCCAGGGACCACTAACTGGTTCTGTAGGTGTGGCCTAATTTGTGGGTGTGGCTTAGTGGTCATGTGACTGGCTGGGCATGGCTTGTATGTAAATATTATAAATATTTATATAAATATTGAATTTTTTATTAAAAAAGAGCAACTTTTACCCAAAATCAGGCAAAGCAATCAGGCAGATTGAGTTGCTCACAGAATCATGCAGTGATCTATCTACCGTGTTTCCCCGAAAATAAGATCTACCCTGAAAGTAAGACCTAGCACTATTTTCTAAACCTGCCCTAATATAAGACCTACCCCGAAAATAAGACCTAGTGTAAATCTCCAGTTCCAGGAAGACTTTTCAGGGAGCAACTGCACCAAAACACCCCCCTACACACTCACACCCACTTTTTGGCACCATAAATATATAAGACCTACCCCGAAAATAAGACCTAGTGTGTTTTGGGAGCCAAAAAAAATATAAGACAGTGTCTTATTTTCGGGGAAACACGGTATCTGCCATCAGCTAGCTCAGTCTGTCACATAAAATTTGCTAGCAACCAAACTCACAAAATTAACTCACAACACACCATGTATATAAATATTGAATTTTTTATAAAAAAAGAGCAACTTTTACCCAAAATCAGGCAAAGCAGGCAGGCAGATTGAATTGCTCAAAGAATCATTTAGTGATCTATCTATCTGCCATCAGCTAGCTCAGTCTGTCACATAAAATTTGCTTGCCGTGAGTCTGCACTGAATAAGAGAACTGTCAGTCCTAAGGGAGATTCAGCTGTGCTTAAAAGCAGATCCAAAGATCTAAAGACTAGCTAGAAAGCAAGAAATCCAACCATTTCCTGCTTCCTAACTAATCTAAATCTCCTGGCAACGCAGAACAGCTGATGGACAGAAAAAGGAAAAATAACAATTTAGCAGGCAAGTTTGCCAGGTAAGGAGTGAGTGGGAGGGGAGGGTTCCCATGGGCCATGTGGACTGTGCAGCCTTGTGTTTCTGTGCAGCCTGGATTAATTGCTTTGGGGGGGTGCTATGGGGGTGAGATTTCTCTGCAGCCCACCAAAATTTTCTCATGGACCACTAGTGGCCCACAGCCCACCAGTTGGCAACCGCTGTTCTAAACTATGTTGGGGGAATTCTCATAAGGAGCTGCATGATTTTACATTTAGATACTACTGGGAGGGCTTATATTTTATTATACAATATGCATCTTCCTTGACTTCTATTAAATCCCAACTGAAGCATTGCAAGTGAATTTGTTCTAGGGGCCTCATTTTGAAATCTGAAAGTAATAACAAATTGCTGGATGAGCCCATAATAGAAGGCAACAACAACTGGTTATCAAGCTCAGTGTGGCTGTAGGGGATGTTGGGAACCTAAACACCATTCTTCTCCTTAAAGCACTTGTGTTAGGATATTAAATTTAGTAGATGGAATAGTAAACTGTACAATGGGCCAGAACACACAACTATAGTTGATTGGTTGGAGAATGCTGTTGGGGGAATTCTCATAAGGAGCTGCATGATTTTACATTTAGACACTACTGGGAGGGCTTATATTTTATTATACAATATGCAGCTTCCTTGACTTGTATTAAATCCCAACTGAAGCATTGCAAGAGAATTTGTCCTATGGGGCTCATTCTGAAATCTGAAAGCAAGGATGGTCAGGGAAATAACAAATTGTTGGAAGAGTCCATAATAGAAGACAGCAACAACTGGTTATCAAGCTCAGTGTGGCTGTAGGGGATGTTGGGGACCTAAACATCATTCTTCTCCTTAAAGCACTTGTGTTAGGATATTAAATTTAGTAGATGGAATAGTAAAGTGTACAATGGGCCAGAACACACAACTTTAGTTGATTGGTTGGAGAATCTATATAGCAGGTGTCGCCAACCTTTTGGACCTCAGGGACCATCAAACTCATAATTTTAAATCCCAGGGACCACTAATTGGTTCTATGGGTATGGCCTAATTTGTGGGTGTGGCTTGGTGGTCATGTGACTGGCTGGGCGTGGCTTGTATGTAAATATTATAAATATTTATCTAAATATTGATTTTTTTATAAAAAACAAAGAGCAACTTTTACCCAAAATCAGGCAAAGCAGGCAGGCAGATTGAGTTGCTCACAGAATCATTCAGTGATCTATCTATCTGCCATGAGCTAGCTCAGTCTATCACATAAAATTTGCTTGCCATGAGTCTGCAACTGAATAATACAACCATCAGTCCTAAGGGAGGTTTGGCTGTGCCTAAAAGCAGAACCAAAGATCTAAAGACTAGCTAGAAAGCAACAAATCCACCCATTTCCTGCTTCCTAACTAATCTAAATCTCCTGGCACAGCAGAACAGCTGATGGTTGGAAAAAGGAAAAATAGCAATTTAGCAAGCAAGTTTTCCCGGTAAGGAGTGAGTGGGCATAGAGGGTTCCCGCAGGCCATGTGGGCTGCACAGGCTTGTGTTTCTGCACAGTCTGGATTAATTGCTTTGGGGGGAGTGCTATGGGGGTAAGATTTCTCTGTGGCCCACCAAAATTTTCTCGCGGCCCACCAGTTGGTGACCGTTGCTATATACCTCATGCATGAGGCAATCTACGTTATGATTGGTTGCTGTGTGTGGAGGGGGAGTTTCCCCTTTTCCCACCTTTTCCTTCTATGTGTTCCGTATGCTGTTCTAATTTACCTCATGTTGTTCATATGTCCCTGACTATCTTGTGTTCTTTCTTTCTGAATGATAGATATATTTATATGTAAAAGACAACAAGTTTGTATCAGTGTCTCTGATTTCATTTGGACACCTATTGAACAATTCCTTGATAACTTGAATGATCTACTCTGTTTAGGTTCACACAATTGTGCCATTTTTTAGTATCCTTCTCTTGTATTTTGTCCTTTTTCCCTTCATTCTTTGTTCTCATTTCCTGTTAGGCAATGCCACCAGCCTTTTCTCTTATGATTTTTCTTTGACTTTAAAAAGAAGTTCTGATACTGTACATTTCTTCAGACATCTAAGTGGCCTGATCTGGAGATCCCTGAAGGTTGTCTAGAAAATGAAGATGCAAAATGTTATCCATGGCTTCTTTTTGTGAAGTAGTCAAACTTGTTTAAAAGTTAAAAGGAAACTGAGAGAAAGATGTTAGGAAGGGGGAGGATAACAAACAGGATTGGGGGGAAGCAAGGAGAAATGTTTTTTGTTCAGATGAATTCATTCATTCATCAAAGCCTTGTTTATTTAATATAAAATCCAGTTAAATTAGTATGCTAGAATCTCAAAAGTACTTTTTTCTCCAAAAGACAACTGGGCTGTTTTTTTTCCTTGAGAAAGAAGAAGAAGACATTTTGCTTCCCATCCAAGAAGCTTCATCAGGTTTGGCAGCTAAATCCATCCTCCTGCCCAGAGGTGGTATTCAGCAGGTTCTGATCAGTTCTGGAGAACCACTAGTGGAAATTTTGAATAGTTCGGAGAACCAGCAAATACCACCTCTGACTGGAGATTTTACAGTATCCTTCCCTGTCACGCCCACCAAGCCATGCCCACAGAACCAGTAGTAAAAAAAATTGAATCCCACCACTGCTCCTGCCATAAGAACTGATGAAACTTCTTGGATGAGAAGTGAAACATTTTCTTCTTCCTCAAGGAAAAAACAGTCCAGTTGCCTTTTGAAGAAAAAAAAGCACTTTTCAAACAAATATGGCCTGGACGACTGAGAATCTCCACAGGCAGGAATGCTAGCATGTTATCTTCCATTTATGTTACTGAACAAAAGTGAGGAATGCTAGAATGTTCACTTACCAAGCTAATGAATCAGGGATGATATTTTCTCCCATCCCAGCTCCTGATCTCAAACAAGAACCTAGATGAATGATTGCCAGAGGATTGGAGTTCATGAACTAAAAACGAAAGCTCTTTGGCAAATGGCCAGGTGGTGAGGAGATGAAATATGATTGAATGAGCATCTGGAAACCTGAACTGTAAACAAAAGCATTCAGAACTCAGCTAGATATTTTAAATCTGATCTATGAATAGGAACATGTGGGGGAGAAGAAAGCAGCACAATTCAGTTAGGGATTATGAATGACTGACTAACTGAATGAATTGAACTGAATTGAATGGTGAATTCCAGTTCAATTGGAGTAGAAATCATATAGCAAGGCTGTGTGGCCTCTGGAGAAATTTGGACCAAACACTTTTCTCTAGGAACAGAGCAACATGCAATATTTCTGGACATTTGAATGATTGGGGAAAGGGGACAAATTAGGAAAATTTCTTTTTTCTTGTTATAAATTTGTTTATTCAAAGTTTCAAGAATTTAAAAAAGAGAAACAGGTTCTCACATTTTACAGCGTGATCATAGCAGTGTACATGTCCTTTAGTAACAATTAAATTCATTTACCACAAATATATCTGTGGCTAGTTTCCTAAATCCTAACGTATTATATTATTATTAAATTACAATATTTATTTATCTACATTACTTTACATATGTCATATATCCAGTTCTTCTTTGGAGTTTCTTTGGTCATTTTCACAAAACATCTTTACTTCCTTTTTTTTAAACCATTTATACCAGCAGTCACCAACCAGTGGGCTGCGGGGTGGTCCATGAGAAAATGTTGGTGGTCCACAGTGAAATGTCACCCCCAGAGCATCCCCCAAAGCAATTAATCCAGGCTGCGTAGGAACACAAGGCTGTGCTGCCCACATGGCCTGTGGGAACCCACCCCACCCACTCATTCCTTACCTTGCAAACTTGCCTGCTAGGTTGCCATTTTTTTCCTTTTTCTGACTATCAGCTGTTTTGCTGTGCCAGGAAATTTAGATTAGCTAGAAAGCAAGAAATTGTTGGATTTCTTACTTTCTAGCTAATCTTTAGATCTTTGGCTCTGCTTTTAAGTAGAGTCAAACCTTCCTTAGGACTGAAGGTGCTATTATTCAGTTGCAGACTCAGATAGCCAATGGCAGAAACACAGATCTCTCTAAGTGAACCTGTGATTCTGTGAGCAATTCAATCTGCCTGCCTGCTTTGCCTGATTTTGGGTAAAAGTTGCTCTTTTTTATTAAAAAAATCAATATTTACATACATGGTGTGTTGTGAGTTAATTTTGTGACCTTTCTTGCTTGCAAATTTTATGGGTTTGCTTGCAAGCGAATTTTATGTGATAGGCTCAGGTAGTCGATCTCACAGATCTCTGAATGAATCTGTGATTTTGTGAGCAACTCAATCTGCCTGCCTGCTTTGCCTGATTTTTGGTAAAAGTTGCTATTTTTAATTTAAAAAATCAATATTTATATATTTATAATATTTAGATACAAGCCATGCCCAGCCAGTCACATGACCAACAAGCCACACTCACAAATTAGGCCATGCCCACAGAACCGGTTGTTAAGAAATTTAAATCCGACCCTTGCCTCTGTGTTTGTGTGTGGTGTGTGTGTGAAGAGAGAAGGAGGAGGGAGGGAGGTTAGATCAGATCTCTCTCTCTCTCTCCCACCAATGTCAGTCAGCAAGCCACCGTCAGTCAAAATTCATATTAGTGGTCCCCGGGATTTAAAATTATGAGTTTGGTGGTCCCTGAGGTCCAAAAGGTTGGCAACCCCTGATTTATACCATACATTCCATATGGTAAAAAATCTTCTTCTTCCCTGTTTTTTAATAACATAGTTAATCTAATCATTTCTGCGCATTGACATATTTTATTAATTACTGCCAGATCTGTGGGTATCCTGGTCGATTTCCAGTTCTGAGCAAGAGAAATTCTTGCAGCTATTATAATACATAGTATTAGATGTTGGTGTTTCTTATCCCATGTCGGTTCTAACATTCCTAGCAGAAAGATCTCTGGTTTAAACCTGATCTTTTGTTTTGTTAACTCTTCAAGCCCTGCTTGAATTTTGAGCCAATACTTTCGTGCTTTCGTGCTTGTCCACTACATGTGAAAATATGGTTACACTTCCAACATTTGGCTGACAAATTAGGAAACATTCTACCTAGTCTCGCTAGTGGGAGGTGCCATCGATAGAACATTTTATAAATATTTTCCTTGTAGGAGACCGACAACATTAGTTTATAATTAATTTGCCATATTCGTTCCCATTGGTCTAGGTCTATACTGTGGCCAAAATTTTTGGCCCATGTTATCATATTCTCTTTGACCATCTCCTCTTCCATTTTAAATTCCAACAAGTAATCATACATTTCAGTAATCATCTTTTTTTTACCTCCTTGTAATATTTTATCTAATTCCTGAACTGTATTATAAAATCCAGATTGTTCCTTATCTTTTTTGTATCTTGTTTGAATTTGAATGTAAGGCCACCATCCTATTTTAATTCCTTGTAGTTTTAATTGAATCTGTGTTTTTAGCTCACCTTCATCAGTTATAAGTTCTTTGTATTTTATTGCTTTATTCAAATCCATGGCACTGGGATATATTAGTGCCTCCATTGGAGATAGCCAGAGAGGTATTTTCACATAATGGTTTCTTTTGATTTTTTCTCATACATGTAGCAAGGCATTTCTTATCCAATGTCTTTGAAAATAATTATGGCATCTGTTTTTTCCATCCCAAAGGAACGCGTGCCAGCCAAGCTGTAAATCAAAGCCTTCTATCATCATTATTCTTTTGTCTTCCAGGTTAACCCAATCTTTAATCCAAGTACTAACTGCAGCCTGGTAGTATAACTCAAAGTCTAGGAGGGCCAGTCCTCCCTTACTTCTATTATCCTGCATTTATTTGTATTTTATTCTGGCTTTTTTTCTTTTGCCAAATGAATTTGGCAATTCTTTTATTAAGGTCTTCGAAGAATTTTTTCCCTAGTTAAATTAGGAAAATTTCTAAAGGGAAAAAATATTTCTTTAGAACACAAATATACCAAAATATTGGTTTTAATGTTGGTCTTATCAAGACAATAAATCAATAGGTAATCCTCACTTACCAACTACAATTGGGGCTGGCAACTCCATCACTAAGCAGTGGGATCATTAGCAGAAAATCATATGACAATAACAGACTTCCAATGTCACTTCTCCTTTGGTTGTTCAGCTACTGCAGTTGTTAAATAAAACACACATGATAGTGACTTCTGACTTTACTTCTTCATTCCCCATTAGCTCTCCTTCTCATAAGCCAGTTGAGCAAGCAAATAGTGGTCACATGACTGCAGGACACTGCAGTGATTGTAAATACACACTGCTTGGTGATTATATGACTGCAGGACAATCATAAATGTGAGGATCAGTCATAAAGCTAATTAGCCACAAAGCTTACATCATCATAACTTGAACCAGTTACTAAAGAAGGCAGTTGGTAAATGAGGACTAGTGATCCCAAAGGTGCTTTTTCAAGAGGCAACTGGACTTTCTGTTTTTTCTTTGAAGACATCTCGCTTCTCATCCAAGAAGCTTCCACTTCTGAAGATGCTTCTTGGCTCAGTAGCGAAACATCTTCAGAGAAAAAAACAGAAATTCCATTCTTGAAAAGCACCTTTGGGATGATCTGGATGACTGAGAATCTCCATAGAGATTTAGCTATGAGGACTAGCAATGTTCTGTGTGAATGGGACATTTTGTTACAGTACAATAGTTGCCCTCTCTAATAATAATAATAATGTTCAAATATTTTACTATGAACAAACCTAAACAGGCACTGTATACATGAGCCTCCAAGTCAGCCTTTTCTCTTGGAGACTGCCTGGCCTAGTCCCTGCAGTTTTCTAAGCTATGTTTAGGAACCATGGTGGCACAGTGATTAGAGTGCAGCAGTTCAGGCTAACTCTGCCCACAGCCAGGAGTTTGATCCTACCAGCTCAAGGTTCGTTCAGCCTTGCATCCTTCCAAGGTCAATAAAATGAGGACCCAGATTGTTGGGGGCAATATGCTGCCTTTGTAAACCATTCAGAGAGTGCTGTAGAGCACTATGGAGTGTTACATATGTCTAATTGCTATTGCTAAGTTTCTGAGAAGTTGTTTGCTATTGGCTCATTCCTAGGGCTGGGACAGATTGACTGGCCCAAAGTCACAAAGCTGACTTCATGCCTAAGGTGGGAATAGAATTCAAACTTCTGCATTTCTAGTTTAGTGCCTTAACTACAACATCAAACTGGTCTACTTCACACGATTTTCCTCTCCAGCTGGTTGGGACTAGGGCCAGTATATCAGAAGGTTGCTGAGATTTTTGGGTATGGAGCATAGGAAGGTGCTTAAGCAAGACCTCTTTGTCAAAAGGCTGTATAACATTTTGCTACATTTAATTTTTCTGATTTGATCTCCTGAAAGGTAATACCTAGGGCTCCGAGGTGGGGTGGTCACCACTGGAGGTTGGTGATGGAAAAGAAGACTTCAATCCTGTTAGTCCTGTTTTTTGTATAGTTTTAAATTTTTAATTTGCATGGTTTTAATATATTACTGTTCTATTTGTCTTTTTATAACCTGTAATCTACTCAGAATCATTTTATAGGGGAGATGGACAAAAAATAAGTTATATTGGTATGAGTAAAGATAAATATTAATATAATTCCTACATTAAAAATTTAGAACATGATAATTTTAAACTTTGAACATTCCATGTAGCAATGTTGCCCTATTCTAGAATAGCTGTGTCAAGTCCATGTTTCTATGTTATTGTGTGTGTTTGACAGCTTACCAGGTTATTACCTAGTTCTGCTGTGCTATATCCAAATCACACAAAAAGTGTTTTTTTTTCACCTGCAAAGATAAATTTTTGCACCCTCCTCCTGGCTCTTGGGCTGACATACTGTAGCAGTGTTTCATGGATCCTTAAAAGAGAAAGGTGGCTTGGCAGCTCCAAAGATTCCCCTCAGAGCAATCATTCAGAATTTTTTCACCCACACAGAGCCAAATTAACTGCAAGTCAAGTGCTGATTTCCCTTTAAAACAGCTGGGATTGACCAAGGGTATATTTATCCTGAAAATCCTTGCAACTATTCCTGTGGGTACAGTAACTGAGGAGTTGGCAGCTGAAGTGAAATGAGCATCATTAAGATCATTCTCCTTACTTTCTTTTCTGAGGAGCCAAGGATGCTGTTTTTATTTTCTTTTGTGTTGTAGATTGGAGGGGAGGATTAAGAGGAGGAGGGAACCCACTAGCAATTCATTTCTTCCTCTCTTTTCAATAGGGTAAGGACTTGACAGAAATTTTGTTCTGCCAGTACCATCTCTCCCTCACCCTATCAACCATACACAATCAATCCGCAGCATCTTGTCTATAGTTCCTCTCTGTTTAAATATATATTTTCTTGCTTCCTCCACTCCAGTCATTTTGCAGCTATCTGCACTCACAATTACAGCTTTGGGGGAAAATACCTGGGTAAAAAAAAATGGGAGAACAGCCTGGTTATCATCACAGTTAGCAACCACCTTTCAAATGCCACAGAGGAAGGGTTGCTTGGCAGTTTCAAGTTCCCTTTTCATAGCAACCACTTGCTCTTATTTTGCAAAAATCAGATTTCATACAACATGTTGGAGAAATGGGAGGAGGTTGCAATTGATTTCCTTTCCTTTCTGGGTTGAAGTGGAGGCTGGGGGAAGGGGGAAATGCAGAGGGTTTTTTTTGTTGCTCAGGATTGGCCAGCTGAGAGCCAGTTTGGTGTGATGGTTAAGGCAGCAGAATAAAAACTGGGAGATCATGAGTTCTAGTCCTACCCTATGCAGAAAAACTGGCTTGGTGACTTTGGGTTAAGGCATTCTCCATCAGCCTTAGAAGAAGATGATGGCAAACCACTTGCCAATAAAACTACAGGGAGTGCAAGATTGGTTCAAAGGTACACGAGTGCAGACACACACACACACACAGACAGACACTGGCCAGCTAGAGAGAGCATTGTTTCACCATTATTCAGGTTATTCTTTGCGCCTGAAGATGATCAGAAGTAGCCTGGAGAACCTGGAAAAGGTGCTTTATATATGTATGAAAAAGGGACTCATCCCAGCCTGCTTCCTGGTATAAATGACCTAATATCATAATGCTGTCTTTGGTAGATCTTCCTGGAATAAATATGCAACATATATTTAATTTTTTCCTGAAAGATGAGAAGGCAAAGAAATACAGAAAGCAATGCTATCTTTCAGAATTCTGAAAAATGCACACCCATGTATAGTAAATCTACAGATGGCTCCCAGGCCTGTTTTATTGAACTGTACTACTTTCCTTTTATATATGTCTTCCATAAAGACATTTGAATATATATTATAGTTTCTTACATATTGTCTTGCATTATGGAGTCTTGCATTATGGAGTGGTAAAAAAAACAAAAGAAAAGAAAAAACTTGTAAACCATGGAAACAAATTAGTCTAGACTCATTTTTTTTAACACTGGTAATCCACAGCATCTAGACTTTGGTATAATGTGCCTGGTTTTTCTTCTTTATAGTAATTCAGAATTCAGTAATTCAGAAGCAGTCAGAATGATGAAGACTGAGATACTTGGAAAATTCAGTTTTCCATTCCTCCTGCAGAGCAATATTTCCTGCACATTCAGTGGCTATTTTCCCCACAATGACCTGCTATACAGACATATTATTTGAATATATACTTAATATTTATAGGTCTCATACATATTCATATTGCTTGACAAAGTTATATAGAACTGTTTTGATGCAATAAATACTTTCATTATAAATAAATAAATGCTACTAATTCATATATACACTTTTCTCTTCTAGGGGCTGCTATCATGATATTGTCTTGGTCTATGAAGCCTTAAAATCATCAGATTACAAGGGGGACCTTTTAGGCCAGCTGAGATAGGGAAAATGGGGAAATGGGGAAAATGTCACAAAACATCACATGATGGCAATGTGACATGGCAAGTATAACACCTGTTTTTTAGACCATCAGGCCTAAACTCCCACTCAATATCTTTCATTAATGATTGTATAGTGTCCATCTGAGCATATCCAGAGAAAGAGAAACTACCACCTTGAGGACCTATGTCAAACTTCTCCCATTTTTAGAAAAGGTGATTTTCCTAATATTCAATTGGAATCTGCCTTCCCATAGCATCAAGCTGTTATTCTGTGCCTTGTCCTTTGGTTGATGAAGAATTAGTTTTCACCTTCTTCTGTTTTAGGCCAATGACCACAATTGTGTTTCCAGCTACACTTCTTCATTGGATTAAATGACCTATTTCTAACAACTAATAAGAGTTTAAGAAATATCACAATTTAACAAAGATGGAGAGATTTCATTTCTCAGAATAAATGGTTCAGCTGAGCCTGTTGGAAAATAATCATTAATACAATTCTCAACTTATGACCCCAATTAGGACCAGAATTTCTGTAGCTAAGTAAGGCATGTTGCTAAGTGAGTCATATCCAACTGTGTGGTCTTTTTTGCCATGGTTGTTAAGAAGGTGACTGCAGTTGTTAAGCAAATCATGTCATTGTTAAGTGAATCTGTCTTCCCCCATTGACTTTAGTTATTGTAGGCCAACTGGGAAGGTTCAAATGGAAATCATATGACCCTTGGATTCTGAAACATGCCTGTTTCCAAGTGCCTAACTTTTGATCATGTGACCATGGAGATGCTGCAATGGTTGCTAAGCATGCAGACCAGTTGTTAAGTCCCTCTTTTCAGTGTTTTTGTAAATTTGAATGGTTGTTAAACAAATGGTTGTAAGTTGAGGACTACCTGTAATTAAGTAGTGGTGATGCAGTGGTTGGAATGCAATACTACAGGCTAACTCACTGCTTACTCCAGGAGCTCGATTCTGAATGGCACAAGTTGACTCAGCCTTCCATCCTTCCAAGGGGGGTAAAATGAGGACCCCAGATTGTTGGGGACAATATGCTGACTCTGTAAACTGCTTAGAGAGGGCTGTAAAGCAATATGAAGTGGTATATAAATCTAAGTGCTATTGCTATTGCCAGTGAAGTATGGAAAATATTTATGAATTGTATCCAGATTTAACTTCAACAAATCTCTAAAAATTTTCTTTAAGCAAAAGCCTCCCATAAGAGATGCTCCATATGTAGCAACTCTGAATCATTTCAGCCATTGATATAGTCTTCATTTGTGGACTACACCCATACACAAAGAATATATGAAAGACATGCATATTAACCAAGCATACCTTATCAATTCTTATTCTACAGTGGCAAGGAAAATTGGAAACGTATTTGTTGTTATAGGCAATTTTGTCCACAGATGTTTTCCTAAAAATGTTTTTAACATTGTCATTTTTATGCGCTAATCCAACATAAGGTGGTATGTATGTACATCTGAGGTTGAATCCCAGTTTTAACCATTTCACTATTCCAGAATTGCATTTGCAGATAAAATACAATGAAGTTTATTTCAACTATTCATAAAAGTTAGAAGTAATGCTTAGTAATGAGCAATCAGGGCAATAGGAGAGTTTTATATGGCAGTACATGAAGAGACTCTAAGCAATATGAATAGCAAAGGAAGCTTCTGATGATCTGCCAGAGTTGTGTAACCTTTATGCTTCTGCCTAAAGAGAACCCACAGTACACTTGTATATGTAGGATGAATGCCAATTCACTTGTATGTATAGAGTCTGGTCAATGAAAGAATAATTTTAAAATGCCTCAAGCCAACAATAAATTATTATTTATTGGCATCTAAAAATCCTATTGAGAGGAGCCAATGCCACAGGGCATGTAGATCTTACATAATGTCATATGAGATGTGTTGTTTTCCAGATGTCTGTAACCTGGATGTGATAAACAAGCTACTGAGACTCTTGAAACACACCAGTAATGAATTCTTCCCAATTATTTATGAGTGGATGAATGACATTGCCAAAAAAGAACATGAATAGATGTCCAGAAAAGGAACTCAGACCTCAATTAATGCTTATATCAATCCTTCCAGCTGAGGTCACAGTGTAAGAAAAGAGAATAGGATTCTGGAAGTGAACAAGAAGCTTCAGATGGTGCTGCCAAGAGTGGAATGAGGTCTTTAACTCTGGAGTGCATTACCTACATGAAGGATTCCTGGCAAGAGATGAGTTGCCTCTCAGAAACACTGGGAAGGATTTGTCTGGCATGTGCCTCACCAATCTCATCAGAGGGTATTAAACTAGAACAAAAGAAAGAGGTGATAAAAGCCCAGGATGAAATATACTGCTAAGGACTGTAAGAGTGCAGGAGAGAAAGGAAGAAGATTGAGATAAGATTCATGTGTATTGCTAGATACAATAAATAAGTGAAGATTAGAATTTCCTCTGCCCAACTGTCATTGGTGGCTCTTTCTGGAACATAATGCCCTGGCAACAATGATCTTATCCTCACCACTTCATGGACCAACTTTTGCCACTTATTTTATGAGAGTTTGCCTTTGAAGATGATCTGAAAACTAATTATCTTTAGAAGACAAGATGTAGGAGATGATCAGAGTGAGCCTAAGGGAGGAGTCAAATGCACCATCAGTCTTGAATCCCTTTGATCCCAAGACATCTAAATCCAGCCCACCTTAAATTCCTTTGACTGATCTATCTCCAATTTGCTTTGACTATTAGTAGTTCAGTTTCTTGTAGAAAGCTTAAGCTTGCAATAAACCTTTATATTCATTTGAATTGCCTGGATTTCCAGACTTCCTTGGCCCTTGACACAATATCTTGCATACTGGCAGATAAAAGCCACTAGTGACACTAATACCATGGTAATGGGTATTGCATTGGTTGCCAGTGAACTTCCAAGTATAGTTCAAAGGGCAGATTCCAGTTTATAAAGTTTATGATTGCTTACCATCTACATGACAGACACCACCTATTCAGGAGAATACTGACTTGTCTAGTACATTCAGCCCATAGGACATCTGAGAATTTCCCAAATGATATTAAGGCAAAAAGGGTAAAAACACTTTTTTCTCATGTAACATTCCCTTTTTAGGTCACACCTTACCTCTGGAGATCAGAAGATAGTCAAGATTAAGCTCTTCAACAGTGCCTTTGATGTTTGAGTTGTGGTAATATTATTCTGATTCCAGGGTTTATGTTTTGGGGAAATATTTTATCCTGTTTTATAGAATTAGGTGCTTGTAAACCATCATGAGCCTGTTGGGGTTAGCAAATTATAAATATTAAAAATTAATTAGCAAACACACACATAAACTAGATTCAGAATTTGACTCAGAAACTGGCAAGAACAACCAAAAAATAAATAGCAAATTCCCCTTTCACAATTTAGATGTTACACCTTCAGTGCAAAGAAAACAACTATCAAGAAGCTGAAATTGTACCATAAGAGGGCAAAGATGAACTGATAGACAATACTGACATTTGGTGGGTTGACACACATGATTGGAACTTATTCCTGGAAAAGTACACATTTTTCACAAGAAAAGGAGGAAGTACTGCATTCTACATAAAGCAAGCATATGTCTGAAGAGAAATTCATGAATCAGAACTTAAAAATCCTGTTCAGAATATTTGGCAGGAATAAAAACAGATTCAGATGATATCATTGTGGCAGAGTATTATTATGGATGTCTATTTCTTGAATAGGAAAAACATACAGATGAGTCCTATCTGTGTTAGATGATCAGAAACTTTCAAGGAGGCATTTGACAGGATCAATGTGAGGTTTCAGCTATTCCTAACATCAGCTCCATCTGGGTCAAGAGTCAGAGGTTTTCCACACTGGAGACTCATTGGGTAATTTTGCAGTTTCTGATTCTCTAGATAGCCTGTTTTACCTGGTTGCACTGAGCATAAAATGACTGTAAAGCATAACCCAGGTCTAAATGCTTTATATTTATGCTGTTATTATGGGATATGACAATTTTGGCAAAGTTCCTAAGCTCTCAGCATTTTACATTGAACTTTTCAGCAATGTACATTTAATTTTAATTTAGTGTACGGTAATTTCTCAGTGACAACAATTGTGGATCAACAGCTGTGTAATGGATCTGCATAAATTATATGGCTAATATTCTTCATTTTACACAGTTCCTTCCATTGAGACCATCCGCTCAGTATTTAACCTGAAACAGTTGTCATAGGCACTCAAGCTTTCCCAGCATTGCAGTTGGTAAATATATAAATTCAATACTTTTCTGTAGCCATGAATATTACAGTCCCAAGATAATAAATAAGAATGTTTGCTTTTGAAATACTTAGTAGGTATATAATTTCAAACTTAAAAGACACACATTTTAAATGAGTAAAATAGACCATCCCACTTAAAGTCACCCTGAAAGGCAATAGGAATAGCTTCCAATTATGCTAGGTGGAACTGAGATGGAGAAAGAGAATAACTTCTCTGTGGAGTTCCATAAAATTTACTTCTAGAGTTAGAAAGAATACAGAGAAGAGCAACCAAGATGATAGCAATAGCACTTAGACTTATATACCGACAGACAGTATTCATACTTTATAATTATGCAGTCATTCTCTTCTCTTTTGGCTAATTTAAACTACTATTGTTGCTTTTACTTCATTTCTTCCACATCCATTACTCCCAAGTGTCTCTTTATACTTTCAAATACATATAGTACGAATAGGTACATGGTATGCTAAAAATAAATCCTTAAAAAATGAGTATCCTTAAAATCTAAGTGTGTAGAAACTTTCCAATCATTTTCCCCTTTAGTCATGTAGCGATATGCTGAGGAACCTTGTGCTAGTAAAGAAATAAATGCAATTTTGTAATGTTTTTTAATTATTTCTTAGCAGTGATTTGTATTTTGTTTCTTTTAAGTGGAAATATACAGGTTCCATACCAATTGAAAGCAATTAAAATTCAATGAAACTAAGCAGATAGTCAACTATTTTTCAATTTTACATGGGAAAGAACAGTTTTAAAATTAACTGTAACACATTTTGACAGGAAAATAATTATAAATTGGCAAGCCTGAATACTGAAATGTGCTGTTAATATTATAGTGTCTCTCTTTCAGCTTAATAATACTAATAATATTATAATAATAATTTGTAAAATATCTGATTCCTAAACAGTTCTGGGTTGCTTACAACAAAATCAGTGTATTAAAAAAATACAACAGAACAGAAAGTAAATACCAAACTAAAATAAAGCAAAACAGAACAAGACCTCACTCTGCTCCCAAGGTCTGGGATGACACCTAAATCTTCAACCATTTCCTGAATGTCAGAAGGGTGGGAGCCACATGATTCTCTGAGGCTTAATCATTCCCAATGGCAGGGATTGTAACAGAATAGGAAAACTTTTCTGGGCCCAAAAGATAGAGCCCAGAATGCACCCTCTCTACTGCACCAAACCAGATGGGCAGAGATAACCAGTCCCTTCAATAACCCAGCCCTATGGCATGAAGAGATTTAACAATGAAAACCAGCACTTTGAATTTTAGCACCCCAAAGCCAATTGGCAATCAATGTATTTCACAAACCAGGGGTGTCATTCTGCTTGCTGCCATTTTCTGCTTATGACATTGTATTCTAGGCCAGCTGCACTTTTTGGATATCTTTCAAAATGATCTTTAAGGGAGTCCGTATGGAACACATTACCATAAACCAATTGTGAAATGACTAAGATGGAGTGATTGGTTGAAGAACTCTCCCAATCCAGTAAAGGGTGCAACTGATGCACAAGGTGTGTCTGTGCAAAGGCTTCTTGGCCACAGCTTCTACCTGTTCAATGAACAAGTGCTGAGAATCTTAAATGGGAAAGTGCAACCCTACTGAGAATCATGATGGAATATCTCTAGACCCCCATGATGGAATATCTCCAGATCCTGGGACCCAAACAGACTGAGCCAATGCAGTCTTCTCAAGACTAATTTTAAATATTGTCCTTCCTATCCTTAGCTACAGAGCTTCAAGGCATTGGGTCAGGACTTTAACCACATTGCTCATCCTGTCAGGGATCCAGGTGTACTGCTGAATATCATCCACCTATGGACTTATTGACATTAAAAATTGTGAATTGTGAATTAAAATACAATAAAACAAGCTTAAGAAAAGTTTAACATCATTCCTATCAGGCAGTTGATGGTAATGGCTATGAATCAATATTTCAACTAAACAGGGTTAGGGTTAACATTCTGGGATCTCTTGAAGGTTTATAATATTTACTACTACTACTACAACAACAACAACAACAACAACAATAATAATAATAATAATAATAATAATATATTTTATGGTTTATGTTAGTGCCTCCAGGAAATGGAAACCAAGATTTTTTAAATCTTGTTATGAATACACTTGTTATGAATACAATCTTGTTATGTTAGTGTTATGAATACAGCAGGAAAAAAAAGTTCACAGGAATGTTTTGCACACTGGAATTTCCCTGGTTGTTCTTGAAAATCCATTAAGATTGATGACATATATAATCTTTGTGTACAATTTGTTGCTTAAAAAAAGCTCACATACATTGGTTATCCCCACCAAACACATCTTTGAATGTGGGAGGTTGAACACCATCTTGGCTTTATTTGAAACAGAGTAACATTTAAAATTAAACAGTATTTTTAAAAAAATAAAATGAAAACATTCTCAGAGATTCATTTATATGAATCCACATGCTGTATTTGATGCTTCCTATCTTCTGTAAAAACAAGAGAGAAATAGTTTGCAACAGAATCATAAGCTGTAACTGTGTCTTGGCACTCTCGGGTTTTATCATTACTACACTACAAATGTTTAAATATTTAAAGGCAGCAAATCAAATAAATGAAGAGATATCCTTAGGCTGATATAAAATGACCACTGTATATTCTCAGGATGTTTCAGTCAATTAGTACTATATTTTAAAATGCTTATTTTAAAAATGGATGTAGCACTGTTCATCTCTTTTGGGGAAAAAACAGACTAAAACAATAAAATTCTAAAATAATGAGTGTGAACAATAAAACACAATCAAAATGCCCAATACAAAACAAGTGAACAATATCAGCAGCAGTCTGAATATAATATTCCTGAACAACAGGATATTGAAACTCAAATCATTTTAAGTATTTTTCAAGCTTGGCATCTTGAAAATATGGCCTTGAAAAAATACATATCTGAAGTTTGCCAAGTTTAAAAATACTGGTTTGGAATAATTAAAATTTAAATTAAGTTTAATTAAATTTCTTAGGAAATTAAAATGTCAGTATCAAATTAAAAGAGTCAGTATCAAGCATGCCTTGCTGGGGAGATAATTTCTGAGGTAGGGGACTACCACCAAAAAGTCCTGCTCCTGGGTCTGCTTAGTATACCTCAGTAAGGCTGCTGAAAATAACCATACTTTACTCAACAGAATGTATGGGAAGAAGACTTGGAGGGGTTTCATAATTTAATGCCAGTATCTTCAGTTGGAGCAGTAAACAATATGAATACTAATGAAAAGTGATCTATTCATAATGTACAATCAGTAAACTTGCTGCAATATTTAGTACTAGCCAAAGTTTCTGGACTAGCTTAAAATGTATAATTGCTCATCTCCAAAAATCAGGAGAATGGCAGCACCTATCAGAAGTGACACATTTGATTAAGAAGATTTTGTGAGTTTTAACTTATTGAAAAAAATAGCAGTAGCATTTAGACTTATAGGCTGCTTCATAGTGCTTTACATCCCTCTCTAAGTGGTTTACAGGTCAGCAACAATCTGGGACCTCATTTACCAACCTTGGAAGGATGGAAGGCTAAGTCAACCTTGAACCATTTGGAATTGAACTTCTGGAGTGAGCAATGAGGTAGCCTGCAATACTGCATTCAAACTACTGCACCATCATTACCTAATTACAGGTGGTCCTCAACTTACAACCATTTGTTTAACAACCATTCAAAATTACAAAGGCACTGAAAAGAGTGACTTAACAAGTGGTCCTCACATTTAGCGACCATTACAGCATCCCCATGGTCACATGATCAAAATTCAGGCCTGCTCACCACTGTACCACCATGGCTCAATTAACATCTGATGGTCTGAGATGGCTCTCTCAAATTCCCTCTGATTTTTGGCTACCATAGATTAACATGACTCATCTCTATGAGAATCTGCCACTCCTGGATTACTTCAGCAAGGCCCACTACCCAAACAGAGCCATAATTTAGGTATCAGTCTAAATTGGTAAGCAGTGATTTAAAACACAAACAGGTTTTAAAGAGTTAAAACTAACATATATATATATATATATATTATAAAGGTATGTAGGTCTTGGTGTATTGGTCTTGTCCCATGTAAGGTTGAGAATACCTTGGCAGCGTTTGACGAAATCTCATCCGTCATCTTCAGGCTGGTGTCTTCAGCTTCGTTCTCCTGGGAGAACGGCTGAGCCTGAAGGAGATGATTCAAACGTGCCAAGGTATTCTCAATCTTACAGGACAAGACCCAATACACCAAGACCTACATACCCGAAACATATATATATATATATATATATATATATATATATATATATATTTAGAATGTAAAGATTTAGAATTAGCTACATTGATGTAGGAGATGACCAGACTGAACCAAAGGGAGGGGTCAAGTGCATCATTAACCTCAAGTCCCTTCACACCCACAAGAGATCTAAGTACAGCTCACCTTGAGTTCTGTTGACTCTTATCTACTGCCAATTCACTTTGACCATTACTAGTTTAGATTCATGTAGAGAGTATTAGCATACAATAAACCTACACTCATTGGAACCTGTCTTGGCTCCTGATTTTCTGCACTTGACAATTGGGGAATGAAGACATTGTATGTGGAGAGAGATATTAGCATCAAAAAACCAGTAGTATGGTAGCACCTACTCTGACTGACAAATTATTCAAGGGCATAGTTTTCATCAGTTGCAGCTTATAGCATCAGATGCAATCTAAGATTTCAAATTTTTGACAGGGAATTGCACATTTGCATGTTTTTCTCTATAACATCTACTTTGAATGTAAGAAACTAACACACTAGAAAATGATCTTCTCAGAAATATTTTCCCCATGTGCTAGTTTACAACTGTATAATCCTATATATGCACACTGGTAATTTCCAATTCAATTTAATCAGACTGATTCCCATCCATTTTTTTCCATCACAAAGTATCATGACACAGTCCCCTTTTATTCCAAGGATTAAAGTATTGCACAGCATGATTATTCTCAATAGGTAAAGCCATATTCTAATATGACAAGAAATTGCAAAAATGGTATTAATAAATAATTGAAGTGGAATCCAATACTCTCATTCCAATATTTATTGGTTTCTGCTAAGAGTATCTCCATAGGTTCAATAACTCTACATATTTATGTTCTAGCTACAGTCCAGACAGATTATTTATTAATTTTGTTGTACGAGGTGGAATGACAATAAAGTAACCTAAACTAAACTAAATCATTATTAGTACCTGAAATAGACTTACATGGGAAAAGAAAAACCCATGATCAGACTTTTAATGTCTGGAAATAGTATACAGAAATACTATTTGAAAGAAGAATCTCTACTGAATGAAAGAAAAGTTGAGCCCAAAATTACAGAACAAATCTGTGGTTCTTCTGGAACAGAACAAACATTCAGAAAGCTATTAAAATTGTAAGAATAAGAATAGTTATCTGGTTAAATTAGTACAGCTTTGATTGAGTTTGCAAACTTCTATAAGACAGGCAGTGATGACAGCACTCTTGGAAACATGTAGAAAGTTCTAATTTAAGCCTCATAAACATTATTTTGCTGCTTCAATTAGAGTAGCTGGTTCATAGGGAGAAAAGTATTCTCCACCTATTTTTGTTCCTAAATCTTATTTTGGACATATATGTATGTTGTAATGAAAGAACATTTTCATGCATATTTCTTTACCTATAGTCTGAAATATTATTATTTGAATCACACACACACACACACACACATATCTACCATTTATAGGAAGAGGGTCAGGTCAGGACCATGTTTTAGAGATTTCTCTCACTTCTCTTAACTTCTTTTTCTTTGTGGATCTAATTCTAACAGCTTGTTTGCCACAGATGCCAGCAAACCCTGCCAATTGACGTAAGATGGTAAATTCTGATCCTGCCTAAAAAAAAACAGTTCAGAAAAGAAGAGAGATGTTCTAAAAACTATTCCAGTTCTAATGCAATTCTGATGGCTTCTATTATATTTTTAGCTTATCTCAATCATTTAGTGTGCCAATGTGATACAATGATCTAATGCATTAATGGGAAAACAGAGTGTTTTAGAATTTTCACAAATACCACAACCACCACTTCCCTAAAATTCCCTACATTATATAAAGCAGTACAATATTCGACAAACCTAATTATAGTTTCCATAGTTTAGTATTGATTCTAGAGGGAAGATATTTATCAAGTGCACTTAGAAACATAGAAAACTGAGGGCAGAAAAAAGACCTAATGGTCCATCAAATCTGACTTTTGAGGGTTTTTTTGTTTTCTTTTTAATTAATAAGTTAATTTTAGTAATTATTTTTATATTTTATTTATTTATTTTTAATTTTTTCCAGGTGATAGGCATGTGTTTATCCCAAGCATGTTGAAACTCAGTTACTAATGATTGACCTACTAACTCTGTTGGAAGTTGGTTCCAAACTTTCACTACTCTTTCTCTTTACTCCTTCTCTTACCAAAAATAAAAAAATGGAATGCTCAGAAATTTGTACCCTTTGTACCTCAAAAAATTTGTCCAGACAGTATTTCTATCAATAGAAATATTTGACAAAAGTAGAAGCAACTGTAGGTGAATCAAGCACATCTTTAAAATGTACAGTTTTCCCCCACCCAACAAACACATAGAAATCCTGTATAAATTTCAGACCAATGTGGTGCTACTTTGAGGAGAAATCTTTGTTGGTGCCTATTTCTTAATATACCGTTGCATATTAATTGAATAGTTTTTTTAAAGGAGTTTGTTAATATTGATCACTTATTAAAATCCCCATACATTTACTATCGCTCTACCAAAGTTATGATCCTTTTTGAAAATTAGGTCTCCAAAGAATTAGTTGAATAATTTGGTCAATAGATTAAAACACAGTAGAAAATAGGAAGAAGAAAAGCAGTTTTCACTTACCAACTACCTCATTTAACTAGTTTGAAGTTGTGATAATATAAAACAAAAACAAAAACAGCTTTGCAGCCACTCTTCACATTTATGACTATCAAAGCATCCGAGAGTCATGCAACTGCTGTTTACATGCTATACAACCAAATTTCAATAGGGTTAATGGAGAACGTGGAAATAAAATTGAAGGTTTTTCTCCCTTAACAACTGTGGTGAGCAACTGAATAACTCATTGAAAAGTGAGGTTGTAAGCCCATCAGAGTCATGTGATTTTCTGAAGAAGCACACATGTAATCCGTAATTGGAAAACTAAAACTATTCCACTCCTTGAATTCTCCCAGTAATCACAAAATGAATTTTGGACAACTTAGTCAATTTTGATTAGGTCAACTTTCCATTTTTGCCATTTTCAATTATTTTTGTTCAATTTCTATTTCAATGTCCTGTTTTATTAAAAAAATATCAGCATAAAAATATGGGCCTTATATGTACTTTTTCATGCAATCTGCTTCTGGAACTTTTGTCTGTGTTTTTCTTCAGTCCACTTTTTTATACACAACTTCCTCTTATTATTTACTTATCATTATTTGTATCCATTACTTGTAAGATTCTAAGCAGCTTCTGTAAATAGCTTAGATCATTTTCCTACTAAAGATCTGTAGCATCTTTTAGAGACACTTATCAATCACCGTGCTAAAACTACAGTAATGAAGACAGCCTTTACATCAGTTTAAAAATGGTTAGGTGATGCTATAAAATTGTTTTAAGTTACTAGGTGGGAAGTGGCCTTTATACCCATGTTCTGAGTGACAAACAGGGTCACAAAACTCAGAAAGCTGCTATAAGATTTGGGCAGCAGCAGGAGGGGCATGAATGTGGCAGCTATGAAGTGCATTAGAAGATACTGCTTGAACTCTCACCTGAAGGTCCTGAGCACCAGCAGCCAAGGATGCTGAGAGCTGCATGACAGGCAATGAAAAGCAGTTGAGAGTGCTGGCAAATTCAAACAGTCCAAGGCACTGATAAATATTGAAATGAGGAAGCACAGGTGATAGACTAGGTCTTCTTAGGATCTGTGCTTCCAGTAAGCACATATATCTCAATGATCAATTACATTTAATCAGCAAATATTGCACAAGTAACACTCTCAAATTACAATACATCTATGTCTTTTGGGCACTCATCCATTATGGTACAAACTGCTTAAAAAAATCTAGTTGATCACAATTTTTGTAATATTACAAGTAAGGGAACTGTCTTCCATCCTCGTCACCATCACCATCTCAAAAATAGGATAATTGATTATAAAAACCAAAGTATTTGCAAACATTTGACCTTCATGTTGGTTCTCTGTTATTGTTTTGAATTCCTCTAATATAAAACATAATATAATTTATATAATTTATAATTAGATATTTTAGTTATACATAAAATAATCTACAATAATATCTTTCTGGAACAACTCTGGGGATTGGGAGTTGGGGGCATCTATCTATGTCTATCTTGCCCCTAGAGTCAGGAGGCAAGTAGATTGCAGGTCCCATGTAATAAGGAGGTACACCTAGTGAGACCAAAAAGAGGGGGTCTTCTCTGTGGTGGCTTTCTCCAGCTGGAATAACATTCTCCAAGAGAAAAAATTGGCCTCCACAATAATTTTCCAGAATGACCTGAAGGCATGGTTTTCCCACTGGGCCAAGGGACTCCAGGTTGATATAGAGCTGATCAAGTATCTGGTGTGATTGTGTGGTCGCAAAAAATGTGTGGGTGGATGGTTTGGTTTATGGGTTCTTATATTATGACATTTTAATGTTTTAAGTTGCCTGGAGTCACTGTGGTTGGGTTGGGTTAGGCAGCCATAGAAATTTATGTAATAAATAAATAATAAAAACATTAGAAAGAGTTCATAGCTTTATTGGCCAAGAAAATAGTGATATCTGCCAAAGTTAAACAGGAGATAAAGATAAATAAGTAGAGTGTGGGCCTGGCTTAGCCACCTATCAATCAGTGCTAACAATTTATTATGTTTGAAGCAAAACCCAGCTGTATTAGGAAATACATGAAAGCAATGTGCACAGAGTCAGGGGTCACAGCACTGGGAGCAAAGCCCTGCTTCTTAGTGTATGTGTGCTTCACTACACATATTAATTGGGCAGAGCTTAGATTGCATTGCCACAATTATCATATTTTATAAATCATCTTCTAATCCTTTGTCCTCAAATTGCCTTTTTATGGTGCCTACAATTTATGCAGTATCACATGAGGTGATATGATGCTGCTGCTAATGATATATTTCCTTATATACAAATAGCTTCTGGTTTTGATAGCTTTTTTTCTTTCCTTCTGGGGCTCATGATTTTTAGAAATTGAATGTATATCAACTTGTAAAACCGTGTTCCTTTTGGATTTTTTTTCTTTCAGTACTGTATGTTGGGCAAAAGCAAGTGCTCACATTGGGTTCATATTTGACTAGATGTGATTTCCTTTGGGGAAAAAATGTAAATTCTATTTACTTGGACCAAGTGTTCCTGATATGAATCAGAGATATACCATTTGCATTTTACTGATTGGTTGACATATATGATATTCCTCCCTCATTCTCCCCACAACAAGATCCCTGTGAGGTAGGTTGGGCTGAGACAGAGTGACTGCCCAAAGTCACCCAGCCAGCTTTCATGCCTAAGGAGGAACTAGAATTCACAGTCTCCTGGTTTCAGATGCTGGCTAGGCCAGCATCTTTAGTATACCAAACTGGCTCTCAGTTCCCATGACTGTGTTTATCTCCATAATTTGGTATACAGCCACACAGAGCCCCTACAATATTAGCACTGAACTGAAGAAAAGAAAATGCATTAAAACCAGGAGAGACAGCAGGATTGAATTGTATAGCCCCAACTCTTTGAATCCTCAACCTTACAGCTTTATAGAAATTAGGAATGTTTTTCGTCCCAAAGGTGGTTGAATACTGGTGTCTCTTAGTGATAGACTGTCATTGGCAAAAAGATTGTATTTGTTTGTTTATTAAATTTATATTCTGCCTAGCTTTTGATAAGGTGACTCTGGGGGCTTACATATCATAAAAAGACAAATAGCAAAAGCAATTAAAAATTAAAAATTATAAAAATTTAAAACTAAGAGAAAAAAAACCCAGATATAAGAAATGGATAGCATGTGGATCAAGTCTTCTTACCCACAATTATTCCAGCCAGGAAAAGAAGAAAGCAAGAAAAAGAAACTCAGAATAATGCCACCATAATTTTGTTAGATATAAGTGATAGTGCAGAAATAGTCTGGCAAGCTTTCAGGATTTTGTTACAATACCCTAAAAACAATAGAGAGCATTTTTGAAATACCAGCTGTTCCTATTTCTTGAACTGGCCATCCTAGAAGGGCTGACATTATAATAAAATTAGTACCAATTTTATACCTTTGTTTTATGAATATATTTGTATTTTCACATCACACAAAATTATTCAGAACCTGGGTTGGTTATTAAAATCATTACAAAAATAAATATTGAAGTGAATATTTAAAATCAGCTAGTGTGGGGCACTGGGAAGACTGCCATGGTATGTTTTATAGCAGCAGACTGACTTGTTTTGCCTAAGCCTTAATTGTTTGGACCTTTGCATTTGTCAGCTACCCAGAGTCTACTGGCATAGGCAGCAGCCACCACAAAGTCAACAAAAATAAAAATAATTAAATAAATAAATATTAAATATTATGTCTTGAAAATTGACATCTGGTAAGAATCTCGCTTGTGGGTCAATAGTCCCTCCCTTTGGTATTTCAAGTCTCAGCAATCACTCCATCTAAAAAAAAAAAACTGGGCCCCATAGGAAGAGAAAAAGAAATCTATAAAAGAAGGCCACTGATTTCTTACCAACTTCTTTTTCAGAGCAGAGTCTTGCAGATGAAGTGGTTTATTTTTTCAAACCGGCTCATCTCCTTTGACTATCTCTTTTCCAAGAGACAGAGAAAAACATTGGAATGTTGCTGTTGTCTTTCTCAAGACATGGATGCTTTTACTTAGTACAGTGTAGAAAAGACATTTCAGAAATTGCATCTCTCTGGGAACTGTTTTCAAATACATTTGTAGGTTTTGTACATCTGGTCCTAAACAATTTGGTTACTCCCTAAGGCATAAGCAAAACTCCCATAGGCTTCACATATTTAAAAAAAAAACTTTTAAACGCAGAGTTTTCACTATACATTGTCTATGTCAGGCTCAGGCGACAAACTGGCTGGTCAATTCATGTTGCAAACAATGGAGCAATACTCCAGTGATCTAAAAAAAGGCAGACCTGGTGCTTGCGAGATAAATGCTAAAAAGAAAAAAGTTTGCAGCCTGCATTGTCATTTAAACAAATAAAAGCAGTAATACCATCGTTCAAGCCTTGATTCGACAAAACAGCAAGACAGGAATAAATATCACCAAACAGAATGACATTTTAGACTTTGGAAATTGCCATTCCCACTGCATTTGATGCGGTTTTAACTGAAAGGGAAAATAGATTAGAAAAAAATAGACTTTCTGAATCTGAGCCGTAATGCTTATTATGATAGAATATTATTTATTTATTTTATTTATTTATTAATTTGACTTGTATGCCGCCCCCTCTCCAAAAAGGACTCGGGGCGGCTCACAATTAAAACCAACACAATAAATTAATTATCTAAAATAGAATTAAATTAACCAAGCCAAATTAAGCTAAGACCCATTTATAATTTACATTATAAAATCAAGCCCCCCCCCCGAGGAGTCAGCACAGCCCAGCCTGTTCAAACAACCAGGTTTTTAAATCGTGGCGGAAAGTGCGGAGGTCAGGGGCCAGGCGGAGCCCCAGAGGTAGTTGGTTCCACAGAGCGGGAGCCGCCACAGAGTAGGCCCTCCCCCGCGTTACCACCAAACGACACTGGGTCGCAGATGGCACACCGAGAAGTCCCTGCCTGTGTGCTCATACAGGGCGGTTGGTATTCGATGCCGGCAGTAGACACTCCCATAAATAGCCCGGACCCATGTCTCGGAGGACTTTGAATGTCAGTACCAAAACCTTGAATCTCATTCGGAGGACAACCAGTAGCCAATGCAGGTCACGCAGGAGGGGCGTAATATGGGAGTACTGGGAAGCTCCCATCACAACCCGCATGGCCACATTCTGCACCAGCTGAGGCCTCCAGATGGTATGCAAGGGCAGTCCTAAATAGAGAGCATTGCTGTAGTCGAGCTGAGAGGTGACAAGTGCCTGAGTGACCGTGCGCAGGGCATCTCGCTCCAGGTATGGGCGTAACTGGTGAACCAGCCGGACCTGGACAAAAGCCCCCCTGGCCATGGCTCCCACCTGCTCCTCTAACCTGAGCCATGAGTCCAGGAGGACCCCCAGATTCCATGCCCTATCCACGGGGGGCAACACCTCTCCCCCCATGACCAAAGATGGAATCTCCTGACTGGGCCGAGATGTCTGTATGCACATTATAGCTAAAGTCTGCATTTTACTACATTTGTCAGCATATGTTTAGATGTGATGCATACAAATAAAAATGTGGATATAGATACATACATACATGCATACATACATACATACATAAACTCTGAGAATTGTATTGCTAGAAAGTCCTCTAAAGTAGCTTTCTTCTCCCTGATAGCCTTTAGATACACTGGAATTCTATCTCTGCCTTAAGTATTGGGCATTGCAACTGGTACAAAATATGATGGTTGCTCTGTTAACCAATGCAAGGTAAAGGAATGATACAGCACCAGTCCTGAAAGCAGTGGTGGGATTCAAATTTTTTTACTACTGGTTCTGTGGACATGGCTTGGTGGGCGTGGCAGAGGAAGGATACTGTAAAATCTCCAGTCAGAGGTGGTATTTACTGGTTCTCCAAACTACTAAAAAATTTCCGCTACTGGTTCTCCAGAACTGGTCAGAACCTACTGAATACCACCTCTGCCTGAAAGATATACATGAACTTCTAACTGCTCACCAATGACATCTTAATTGTTGAGGTTGAGGTTTAAATAAGGTGACCAGATTTTAACATTGGTAAAGCGGGACACCATTGATGGGGGGAGTTCTTGATTAAAATTTCAGTCTATATGAAACAGTTCTTGCTTAAGGCAGAACCTCCCTCCTTCCCCCTCCCCTTTAAAAAAAGATGCGGGCAAGCCACCTTGAAGAAAAGACCCTCCGGCACAAATAAAAAAAACATGCAGTGGCAGAAATGCCAGGTTGAAGGAAAGGGGAAGAATGGCTGAAGGGGGGGAGGGATTTTATGAATTCTCTTTCTCTCTCTCTCTCCCTCTCTCACACACACATACACACACACAGACAGATAGATTTAGGTAAACATTTGGCAGCGGCCTCTCCCCCTCATTCCCAGGAGACTCCCACCCAGCATGGTTTTACCTCCGCAGCCTCAGGAGGGAGCAGCAGCCAGTCCCGGCGAAGCCACCCAAGCAGCGGGAAACAAAGCCTGCTCAGGCCACAAGGCCGGCCCTGCTCTGCTCTTGCCTCTCTCTCTCTCTCTCTCTCTCTCTCTCTCTCTCCCTGTCTTTCTCTCTCCACCTGCTGCAATTCGCGGGAAGCACCTGGCCGAGCAAAGCACAATTCACCTGGGCTGAGCACGGCCATTTTGCACTTGCAAGCCCAGCAAGGGGGCCGGCCTGTGGTGCCATTTTGCTGGAGCAGGAAAGGCAAGACCAAAGCCCAGCCATGAGCGAGGGAGCACGCAGTGAGGAGCATTTGCTGGGCTTCTTCCACCGCCACTGCCTTCACTACACAACAAACACCTGCTCCTCCCCCTCGCCCCTCTGGAGAGCATGACGCTTTTGCGGAAGGAAGCCCACTCTGGGTCAGAGAAGACAACGACATGCATCGCTACCTGACACCAACACGCGCAATGTGCACGTTCCCTCTCTCTCTCTGTCTCTTGGCTTGCAGCTGCAGCTGCTCTCAGGCAGGGTCAGCCCAGAGCCTGCAATGACAAGCCCCACCCTGAAGTTGGAACTTTCGTGCATTCTTTCTGAAAAATCGGGACTTTTTAAAAACCCCGCAGGACATGGGACAAATTATGAAAACTCGGGACTGTCCTTCCAAAAGTGGGACATCTGGTCACCTTAGTGTTATGTATGTAGGTTTGAATGTCATTGGTTTATTTTGAATTGTTCTTGTAAAATGTCAAATAGGATTGGTTTAAATAGTGCAGGAAAACCCTGCATTCTGATTGGCTAGCAACTACGGCTGCTGGCTATAAGAAGCAGCCGTAGCCCAGCCAAGTTGGGTCCATTCGAGCTGTAGTCACTTAATAAACTCTTCACTGAAGCTCTTTGTGTCTGACTCTTCATGCAAACTTAACACTTAGGTTTAAAGCACGAAATGGCTTAGAGTCTTACAGTCTGAGGGCCTTCTATTGTGTGGCTAGACAATAGAATACACTTGCAACATGAGAAATTTACAAGACATTTGTTGAATCCAATACACTGTAGTATAAGCTTTATAATGTGCATTGTTAACTGTTATAAGCCACTTAAAACATTATAGAGACAAAACAATGGGATGTACATCTAATAAATGAAAGTGTACAATATAAATTCTAATATGAATGCAGACAATCTCAGAAAAATCTGGAAGATATTAGATCACAACAGGCTATTTAGTAAGAATTTTTTTAAAAATTAAATTGACTATCGCTTTCATTGTTAAATTCATGAGCTACATGGCCATGTTATTAAAGACAGCCATCTGGTTTTTAAAATCCATTATTATTTCAAATAACTTTCATAGGTATGGACAAATCATTAATTTGCATATCCTCTGATCCTTAACTTTCATAACACAGCAACTCAAACAAAAGCTTATGTTTAAAAGGAACATCCTTTTTTAATGCTCGTTCATTTCTTTTACTGCTCATTCATTTCATTCCTTTCCTCTTAGCTGCAGCAGATGTGATGAGTTCATTGAGACATGAAAAAAAAGATTGAGAAATCAGTACTGCGAATTGTGCTGAAACAAATATTTTTTACTAAAATGAGTTTAACATCCTAAAATTGTTCAATATGCATTCTTCTGCAAACTCAGTTCACTGTTTTTGAAATTATACAAGCACGTGAACAAAAATGCATTTTCCATGTTTTCAGACCATTTCAGAAAAGTTCATGACAAAAGCTATAAAATAAATTTTATATGCTATAAACCTCTCTTTAGTATACCATGCCATATCAGAGAAACATGTGCACAAACATATTAGGAAATCTCTTTCTAAAAGGTGTGACTATATCAGGAGAAAAAATAAAAACAAATATGTCTGCATTAGATGAATTTCTCTAAAACGTGTATGTGAATATTCATATGAATTATCTTTGGATTTTAAATTGAATCCAATTATCTGGAAATGAGGGATTGAGCAGAACTAAATTCTACCAGTTTCCCCACACATATAGCTACCCAGTTATGATATTGTGTGAGAGACAGACTATAAAAGAAAGAAGGCAGTATTTGTCTTCATCAGTGTCAGTTCTTCCTTTGATCTTTGCAAAAACAAAAACCCACACATTCAGACTTTTCAGTGCTCTTTCTATGTGCAGATGTTTCAATGAACTAATTAATTTACTGTTCCTTTAAGTATTTAAATGAAAATGAAAATTTAAAAATGGACTCTGCAGTACAGTTACAGTACCATGAATGATCTGTACTTCTATTTATATTTGGTACAATTCATGAATCTCAGCATGGGTGATTCTGCTACCCCATCTGACCTCTCTACTGACACATCTCCATGCTCATGATATTTGTAAAATTGATTTGAAGTGTTACAGTAGACATAGAGAAAATTAATGAAACCATAATACTTTTCCTGCCTCTGTATAACTGAAGCCATGATCTCCAAGACAACAGAGATGGGACAGGTCAATGCATTAGCTTATTCAGTCTTTTCATTGTTGGTGGAGAAAATGAATTTTAAACTCTGTCTGTTCCAATCATGAACTTCTCTTTACTTTTGCTGGCATGACAAAGAAACACCTGATCTAAGTTTTATTCCCTTGTTTTTTTCCAACTTCCTTTTCTTTCTGGCTTCTTTTTTTTCTGTCTGGCTGTATTTCCTCTTACCTCCCCACCTCTGCCTCAAATGGGAAATAGAAAATAAGTAGCACAAACTTTTTAAAAAGCTTGAATGATGATTTAAATAAAACACTTGAGGCAATTAATTAGGAATCTTAAATGAGAAAGTCACACTGCTTGGGGTTTTCTTTAAAGTTGCACCTCAATGTTTTTTTAAATAAAACCAACCAAGAAATCAATGTATACACATACAGTATCTCCCTAAATCAGATGAAAACATTTTCTAGAATCTGGTGGACATAATAGAAATTTAGAATTTATTAGACCCTTTATGCAGCTCCTTCACATAGAAACAAATTATTTCTTCTCAATTCTCTTCTCCAAACTACAGCTTTTTGAAGTAACTTCAGAATTAGGCTATCTGCAAGCTTCAGGAACCTTTTTTTTAAAAAAAAATACTATACTAAATCACCTGAAACCAAAAGACTGAAAAAAAATGAATCTATTTAAATAAAAGGCTGCATGTGCATCAAGATCTTCCATTGATAGATTCCATTCTGTGGAGAAACATCTCATGTCTCTACAAAGAATTTCCTTTGGAGTCTTAATTAAAAAATTTGTGGGCATTTTAACATCCATATGTTAATTATTAAACAACGCACAATGATGAGTTAGTCGATCAGCATTAAGCAAGGAATAAAGACAAGGAAGTGTGATGCCTCTTTGATTGTTTAATGTAATTATGGATAATTGCCTAAGCAATGCTTATGGCAATGACAGAAAAGAGATCCTTCAGGACAGGCATGTCCATTTGCTTTTGCATGCAGACATTGCTATGTTATTGGCTGTGCTATGTTTTGCAGAGAATATTAGTCAGTATGATGCATTAGGAATACCGAGCTGAAAATTAATGAAGCTAAAATCAAAGCAGTTGATGAGGAAATGAGGAAAATGATTGCAAAATTGTCCACCACCCAGAGAGGGATTTTGGGGTGGGGGTTGGGCAACCATACAAATTTAGTAAATAAATAAACCTATGAAAAGACAACATGCAAATTATAGTATTTCGTTTGAATGATGACTAAAGATAGAAAAAATGGATAGATACATTTTATAATGTAAAGGATGAGAAATAATTTCTGGTCTTTTATAAGGAACAAATGTTGGTCAACAGAAACAAAAATGGAGTGTACAATATGAAAATTGTAATACAGAAGTGTACATTGTAATACAGAAGTGAAAGCTGGATTTTCAGGAGAAGCATAACAATAAGTTAAATGCAGTGAGAAGGGGTTATTTAAAAACTATGTGTGGTAAAGCAAAATGAGAGAATCATGAATGAATGCGGGATGAAAGAATATGGATTAATAGAAAAATGAATAATCACTACAAAATAAATACCTTGAAGTATACTGAGTCTTTAGAGAGAAAGAATTTTGGAGAGCAAATAAATATGCTGGAAAGGTGAGTGTGCTAAGAAGAAATAAAAGTTTTTTTAAAAATTATAGTGGGATGGAGTGCACAACGTTCCCTAAAAAGAGAGAATTGTGAAATTTAAAGAGCAAAAAGTAATATATAATTTAAGATATAGATCTGGTGAGCATGGAATTGCTTGGAAGAGCAGAAAGTTGTAGGGGGGTATAGTGTGAGTGTGAAGTAGATGCAGTTAGATTATCATTTCTTTTTTTATCCTCTGTCTTCAATTCTTTTTGTCTGTTACTCTACTACTTCTTACTCTTTCTGAACTTCAGTGAAACTGCATACCTTGAAAGGGAACAGAATGAATGATATGTATGTATGATGAAAATTACAAGAGAATGAAAGGAAGTAAAATCCATTTTAAATTAAATTCCAAAAATAATACATGAATTAAAATTCTAGGTTTACATGTCACCTAAAATATAAACCTATCCATGAAGATTTTCTTTAGTTTCATTTCGGGTTGTTCTGTCCATTATAAGAAATAATCTTTGTAGGCTTAGGAAAAAAATTCAAAGGTGAATCAAAGCTTCTAAATTATGCTTCTTTCATTAAAAGTTAACATTCAGTATATTGTTAAAATGAAAACAAATGAATAAGAAATGAAGACAGGATTTTTGTATGTGCTTCCTTTGTTCAGTATGATAACCTTAACTCGAGTTTCTTATGGATGAAAAGGGATTGGTATTTCTGAATCCATCCTAATAAAATGTTCATTACTTTGAATCCATGTTTAAAGTCTGTAGTAATCTAAAATGAATTAGTACACAACTTATTATTAAGTTTTCTTTGCCCAAAATAACTGTCTGCATCTCAAATGTACTAAATATTTGCTATCATGTTTATTTGCTTCTTTACATATTGTCTCCATTTATATAAAGTATTTATTATTTTTACTATTTATTCAGTTCTCATAAAATCCAGTGACTATAGGAGGCAACTACATTCCCTTCCTCCACCCCCAAGAATTTAAGAAGAGTCCTTGTATATCAATAATAGCAAAATCTTTTTATAGCAATGATTGATCTATTTCCCGTCACTGGTACTCTTGCTTGCATTGGATCATAAATCTGTTCCTTCTGCTTTTCTGAAATGAAAGAAACAAAATTGCATTTAAAACATATACCTTTTTTCTAATATATGTATGTTTTCATGCATGTATTTCCCACTGCATAGTAAAAGTGCATAGACTTAAGTCCAAAAATCTGATCAATTTGCTTAAACAAAGTTGTTGAACTGAATTACTTAGTCCACTTTTCTGTATTTAAGACACTATTCCATTCCAAGGAGGAACTGGGAGTTTATGAATATAAAGGCAACATATATCCAAACACATATGTTTCATATAGTTATTGTTGGGAATAGTCACTTCTGATATGCTTCTTCTCTTGGAACCTTAAAAGCTACTTAAACCAGGATCATCTTTCACACTGTGATAACAAATTTTATAAATTAATTATAAGTCATTGACTGAGATGGGAGGGCCATAGAAATCGAATGAATGAATAAATTATATAGAAGGCAAAGAAATATCAATGTTAAATTATAAATATGGGATTTGGATTTTATTGCCTCTCTCTATCCCATGTCTTTATGGTAAAGGGCTTATTTATTATTTATTTATTTATTTAAATTTAAATATTTCCCAACTCCCAACAAGACTGGGCAGTTCAGAAATAAAAACATTAAAAACCAAAGAAACAAGACTGAAGACTAAACTAAATAGGAACAACCACCACAATAAAAATGAACCCGCATAATCCAAAGGGGCGGGGACTTCATTCCCTCTTATCAAAAGCCTGGGTATGGGAGGATATCATCCAGAACTTTCATTCCAGAGGGCACACTTCTATAGAAAAGATGTACTTCCTGAATTCTTAACAGATGTCTTTTTTTATTATTATTCAAAGGAACCCATAGTATGCCAACCTTACCAGACTGAATAGCTGGGCAGATACTATGGGAGGCAGCTATTGCCTCAAATAACCAAGCCATCTGTCAGGTTATAATTATTAAATAATAATGATTACACTGTTGCCCTTTTTTGGGGTTATTAATTAATGCTAACTCTAAACAGAGAAGAAGTGTGGTTCTAGCTGTACGTCTGCATGAAATCTCCCTCTTGTTTTATATATGGGGTATACATGGGTATCTGTGAAGGCCTTCAGTTGATTAAAATTTATTTTCTTCAGATTCCACAACTTAAATTTAATTTTACTCAGTGAGGATATTGAACTTCTCTGGTGAATGCCAGACTTAAAGGAGGCCCAACAAGCTTGACATAATTAGTTAAGCATCATACTTTCAGTGCAATTTTTCGAAGTGTGTGTATACTTGCTTAATTCTAAAAGTGAATCTGTATTACTAAAATTATCATGTGTGTAACCTTTAAATGGGTGGAATCATACATCATAGGGCAACATCTTTTGAAGCAAGGTTCTTCCAATGGGCAAACCTCTATGCAAAACCTCTAAAATGTTTCCTATGGCCAACTCCTGATGCTTACTATATTATGCTATACTTTCAAGGCAGATAACTCTCTGAATATCACCTTGAATTTCTAAGAACTTTTCAAGTACATTAGAAGATTTGCCATTGTTGAAGGCATTGAGGAAAGTGTGACAGGTTGTTCATTAGTTATGTAACTTATTTGAAGTTGTGTACATATTCTCTTTTACTAAATCATCTTTTTGACTGTCTATTTTCTTGAGATCCTCATGTTGACTGGGAAATTTGGAATGGTATTATTCAATAGAGCTGAATTGGGGAAGGCCAGACGAGTGGAATTTAGAAAAAACAACCTTGGCATTACTAGCATGTTAATTGGTCAAATTGCCATAGCAACATTTGAGAAGGGATATATTAGCAACAGTAAGATAAACTAATTGAACTTATTTCACAGCTGGGGAGCATAAGAGTAGAATTTCATATTTAATTATGTTCCAAACATTAGCATTCAAATCAGGAAAATATTTTTGTAAAGCCTGTTATATAAGGAGAAACTCTTGTAAAGAACCCTGAAATAGAAAATATTAATGAGGAATTAACTTGAAAACTGTAACAAAACATTATTAATCAGTGATTGGGATCTGATTAATTTGCATATGTTGCTGAACTATAAATCCCAGCAGCCTTGACAAATATAACTAATAATGAAAGAAGGTGAAAGCTGTAACTCAGAATTTTGAGAATCTGAAGATCTCCAGGATATATACCTGGATGAAGATGATCATGCTACTTTTTTACCATAATAAAAAAGAGAAATAAGAACAATAAGTAGGATTAGATTTTATTTAAACTGCCAGATTAGAAACTAGGAGATTGTGAGTTCTCGAACTGTCCTAAGCATGAAAGCTGGCTGGGTGAGTTTACATCAATCACTCTCTCTTGCTGCCCTCAGCCTTATTTACCTCATAGGTTTATTGTTGTGAGAAAAATAAGGGGAAAAAGAAGTATTATATCTGTTAACTGCCTAAATTGTTTATAAAAATAGTAAAGGAGATATTGAATAAAATAAATATTAATGAGACACAGAAATAACTGAAGAGTTAGGTCTATAGTTCCAAAAGTTTCATGTATGTTTTATGTATATTTATTTATTCATTCATATATCAAATATATATATTGCCACCAATTGCCCAAATGAATGGCATACATGATTATAAAATAATGTGTGTGTGTGTGTGTGTCTGTATTATTATTTTTTTTGACCACCAGAAAATTAAGAGAAGTGGAGCCAGCTTCATTGCTTTGTATCATCTGTATAGGCCCAGAGAAGGGAGTTGCGAAATTTATTTATTTATTTATTTATTTATTTATTTATTTATTTATTAATTATTTGGTCTTGTATGCCACCCTATCTCCCTAGGGACTCAGGGCGGCTCATATCATAAAAACACACAATACAAAAATTAAAAGGAATTAAAGATTATTTAAACCCAATTCGACCAAATAAGTTATCTAAAACTCCATAACATGGCATTTAAAAACTAAGACCCCCACACCTCAGTCCAGGCCAGCTTGTTCAAATAACCAAGTCTTTAGGCCACGGCGGAAGAAGAATATAGATTCCTCACCAATGGGAACTGTAGTTTGCGTCTTCTGCCAGATCTGATGGGTGGGGCAGATGTAATTGTGGAGAGGCATTCCCTCAAATAATCTGGCCCTGTGCCATGTACGGCTTTAAAGTCAAAACCAGCATTTTGAATCAGACCCAGAAACAGATAACGCATACATCTCCAATGGATGTGTTGTCTAATGTGTTGCCTAATGTGCTGTCCTAGAAACACACATGATGACCCACACCACTGCATTTTGCACTAGATGAAATTTCCAGGTTTTGTTCAGAGTCAATCCCATGAAGAAATCATTACATTAGTCCACAGACTAGGGAATGAGTGACCATGAGCAGAGTCCCCTGATATACAGGAAAAGGTACAACTGGTATATAATATGTTGTGTAAAGGCCCTCCTGGCCATGACTGTCATGTATCCTTTGAGAGGAGTTGTAAGGTCAGGAGGGCCTTACATCAGGTCTGGCAATCCCTCAAAACCTGGTTATGTTATCAGACCTAGAATCCCCAGGGAACCAATGAGCTATTGAGATGGCTCCATAGTTATTAACTTCTGCTCTTGAATCTTAGCCTATATATGTAAAAATAGCATCTTCAAAATTATCAAGCACCACAGATGGTATTGTCCTAGAACTGGCAGGCCCCAAAACCCAAAGCCACTCAGTCTTCCTATGGTTCAGCTGAAGCCTATTGTTCTCCATCTAGACCCTGATAATGTCCAGGCACCAGGACAAGACAACCATGGCATCTCATAACTGACAAGGGGCAGAGATGTATAATTAGGTATCATCAGAGTATTGAGGATACCTTACTCCATGTCTACAGATGAGCTCAACCAGTGGCCTCATGTAAATATTGAATAGGAATAGAGAGACCACAAACCCTGCAGCACCCAACATAGTAGGGACCCAAGGTGGGATCTCCCCCCACCAAATCACCACCTCCTAGAACTGACCCCAGAGAATGAAGGCAAACCAGTGCAATACAGTGCTGCTCACCTCCAGTCTTTTGAGTTGATCCAAAAGGATACCATGGAAACTACATTTTAACTAGCTTATCTCAGTTACTTATTTTTTTACTCATAGGAATTAATCCTATACAAATCAATTCAAATCTGAATGAATATAGAAAATCAGATCAGTTTCATTCAGATTTCTTAGTCAAAATGTTGAACTGAGTCTGATTTGGATCACTGAATTAATTAAAAAATGGAATTACATATGAACAAAAGCTTAATGGATTAACTCCCTTCAGAGGCATCCAATGCAATTTGATATTCCAAATTAATTATATTCCTTAATTCAGAAAGTCAATTTGATTCAGGCTGATTAAATTGCCTTCAGATAGAATATTTGCACATTCTTAACAAGAATAAGGATAACTGCATTAAATGCATAGTGTTTTTGTGGGGTTTTTTGGTTTGTTTTATTTTAAACTGCTTTGAGTACTTAGAGTATATGACAGTGCAAAATAAAGTTGGCAATAATTTAATAACTACTTTAATTGCCTTCCATGAGTCATCATTTACATTTTTTTCAAACATTTTTCATCTAATTTTAAGACATAAATTATCAGGTCAGGTCAGGTCTCTGCAAAACTATATATATCTATAGATCACTGCAGCCCAGTTCCTATTCATTTCTCTTGGTGCACAGAAAATTTTACAAGGATTTGTGTCTTAAATATTTTTGAGTAGACATTACAAATTAATATCTTTTGTGTTTGTATTGTTAGATTGTACTTTTTGTTAAATACATTTCATTTCTTTACCTTGCTGCAAATTTCTCACATTATTTGTAGCTTTATTTATTATTAGATGGTGCATTGCTTCAGATTCAAAGGCAAAAAATCCTTGAAGTGTATGGCATGTAACACCTATCTGCAGCTCCTTAAATCAAACGTATCCTTTCCAAATTGCAAAACATAGCCATATAATCTGAGAAAAGATAGAATAACTTTAAGGCAGAGCTGTCAAACTCCCAGCCCATGGGCCCATGGATGCATCATGCACTGGCCACACCCATGACTGGTTTAGTGAAGGAGAAAAAAGTCCCCATACATCATGTGATGCTGCCATGACGACATGAGTTTGACACCCCTGCTTTAAGGAATGGGAGACAAATGCTATGTGAGCACCACTGCACATTCCAAAGCATCTTTTCACCTCTGAGTTTGAAGTATTGCACATTTAACATACAGAGTTTATTGAAGTAGTTTTATATGGGGATAGGAAACTTGTATCTCTGAACTTTCTGCCTTAATTGTGAGGAAAGATGTAAGAGGAAGAAATATCCTTAAAGGATCAGTGTCTCAATCTTAGCAGTACTTAGCATAAAGACTTTGTTCAAAAGCTACATATAGAAGTATGCCTAATCTTCTCCAGATTTAGAGTTCAAAATCCAAAATAAATGCCATAGTTTTGTCCCTGTTTTTTGAGACAGTAGTATGGATTAATTTCTTGTTCTACAAAAGTGAGTTGGAAGCAGATGCAACTGGTTGTTATGTTTAAAGTTAGCCTACTTCACATTCTGTTTCTCAATTTCTTACAGTTTTCTTGCTTGCTGTATTTGTGGTAGTTCTTACAAAGGGACTTATAAAGGGTGGTATCAAAATCTTGCAATAGGTGAAAGGAAAGGAAATAGATACCCACAGGTCTGCAAGAAATCCTGTCAACTTCTGAAAGACGATGAGGTATGTCTGAGTGTGCTTATGTATGTGTGTGGTATAAAATAAAATATTTTCTGTCCTTTGAAGTTTATTCCTTCAAAATCACCTCAATCTCTGAAAAATGCCTAGATAATATTCTTATCTAGTTAGCACTGGTAACCTCTTACATATGTTAAATTTCACAATTCTCATGATAAGCAGCAGGACTTTTCAACATACTGCATCTGTATATTCACCAATGTACCTACAGCACCCCTAACTGCCCATTGCAGTACAAAATTCATCATTACTACTTTTTAAACTTTTTTAAAATACAAAATTTATAAATTGAAATACAGAAAAATAATATACAAAAAGAAATGAAAAAAATAGCAATATCAAAAACATTAATTTCACTACTTCTATTATTATTTTTAAAATTGAATGATCCACCTTATGGGACATTTGCTAGATATTAGAGGTCAGATCACCAAAATCATACTAAATCTGAAAGCTTCTGAAAATTTCAAGTGATTTTTTTTAGAAGGTGTATAGCCATTGTATTACATTATGAATTAGAACCTGGTTCCTTTCAAGGTTGATCCTGAAGTACAGAGTTCATTCAAAGAAATAAATTTGCACTGTTTTGGGTCATTGGGTAAGTGTTAACATTGTCTCCCCAAATCAGAAACTAAGAATTGAGGGGGGAAATCATATAGAATCAATTTTGCTATGTAAGCCATTATTTAGCTTGCTGTAGAAGGGATGTGAAGAATAGTTATTTAGATAGGACTTCATTCTAAGATGTAAATGTTATGTATGTAGGTTTGAATGTTATTGGTTTATTTGAACTGTTCTTGTAAAATATTAAATGGTATTGGTTTAAATAGTGCGGGAAGAAACCCTGCACTCCCATTGGCTGGCAACTACAGCTGCTGGCTATAAGAAGCAGCCGTAGCCCAGCCAAGTTGGGTCCATTCGAGCTGTAGTCACTGAATAAACTCTTTACTGAAGCTCTTCGCGTTTGACTCTTCATGCAACCTTAACACTGGCGACGAAGGTGGGATTGTCCTGAAGAAGAGACAACGCGGAAGGTGAACAGAAGAGCGAGATGGCTGCGCTGAACACCCCCCCAGCCCCGTTCGATCCGGCAGCGGAAGACTGGGAATCGTATGCGGATCGCTTCCAGAAGTACCTGGAAGGAAACGACCTCGCCGATATTCCCGAGAGATGGAAGAGGGCGGTATTTCTTACGCACTGCGGTCCGGCAGTCTTCAATATGGCGAAGGCGTTGGCAGGAGCTGCAGAACTGAAGGTAATGGAATGGCCTGATTTGGAAAAGCTTTTAAGAGCCCATTACGCCCCACAAGTATCGTGCCTCATTAAGAGACATGAGTTTTACCATCGGGATCAAGGGGAAAGCGAAAATGTTAATGACTTTGTGGCAAGTTTAAGAGACATTGGGGGTGCTTGTGACTTTACCAACTTAGAAGAGGCCATGTGTGATCAGTTTGTCCTAGGCCTCAAAGATAAGGTCTTATAAAGCAAACTGTTAATGAAAACTAAGATCATGTTTAAGGAGGCCATTGAAGAAGCTGTTTCAGCGGAAGCCACCAAGTCCTCAGCAGCGGCCATGAAAAAAGATTAACAAGGCCTCAAGCCAGGCCTCAAGCGATTCTGATGTGGAAAAATCCACAACAACCCATTGTGAACAAATAGGCTCTGATTCAGATTGCAGTGAGGTGGAGGAAGGGGATTTTTAGACTCAGAATGGAGAAGAAAAGGAAGTACCCTGGGAGAAAGAGGCAAGAATTTTATTGCAGAGGCTGTGGGGGGGCCACCCCCACACTGAATACAAGTTCTTAGACACCATCTGCCTACGTTGTGAGAAAAGGGGTCACCTAGCCAGAGTCTGCAAATCATCCAGAACTCCACCTAGTAGGAAGAAATTTCCTGAAAAGGATATTAAGCCCAACAACTTCATTAAAAAGATGGGGCGCAATTCAGAAGCAAATGGGAAGAATGAAACTCATCAAACAATCACCATTGGTCATTCATCACCCTTAAGAAGCAGAAAAGTACACATAAAGGTGTTCATTGAAGGAAGGCCTTGCCAAATGGAAGTGGACTCAGGCTCTTATTTATCTATGGTGTCATGGGACACTATTCACAGGCTACTTCCCAACATTCAGAAGAAACATTTCCAGAAGCAAGCACTGACTCTTAAAGACTACCAAGGGAACAAGATTCCAGTAGTTGGAGCAAGAGATTTCAACGTGCAGTTTAAAGGCCACACCAAACATTTGCCCCTGACCATTGTGGACAAGGATCGCCCAAGCTTGCTGGGACTTGAGTGGTTCAAGCCACTAGGCATCGAGGTGACTGGCATCAATCACATGAGCAACTCTGAATGGGAGGAGGCCTTGAAGTCTGAGTTTCCAGAGGTCTTCAGCGAAGGACTGGGCAATATATGGGGACCCCTATCACTTTCAACTTAGATCCCAAGGTGCCCCCAATTCGTTTAAAGCCCAGGAGGGTTCCATTTGCTTTAAAGGAAAAAATTGATGCACAATTAGACAAATTAATTGCTCAAGGGGTTTTAGAGCCCACTGATCACTCCAGATGGGAAACACCCATAGTCACACCAGTCAAGGCTGATGGGTCAGTAAGAATTTGTGGAGACTATAAGGGGACACTGAACCATGCGCTGCAGCAGAGCGCATATCCAGTGCCAGTTGTGCATCATCTGTTACATTCACTTGGCAGGGGCACAGTCTTTGCCAAATTAGACTTGGCCCAGGCATATCAACAACTAACAGTTGATGATGCCACTGCAGAGGCCCAAACCATTGTGACTCATAGAGGTGCCTTCAAATGTAAAGGTTACAATTTGGAGTCAGCGTGGCACCAGGCATTTTTCAAAGCCTTATGGAAAGAATGCTCCAAGGACTGCCAGGGGTAGTGCCTTACTTTGATGATGTGTTAATCTCTGCTGAAAATGACACTCAGCTTCAAGAAAGACTCAGAGAAGTCCTCACCAGATTCAGGAAAGCGGGGTTAAAAGTCAAGGAAGACAAATGCACACTTAAGACAGACAGGGTTGAGTTCCTGGGCTACCTGATGGACAAGCATGGCATCCACCCTACTGATGCCAAGGTTAAAGCAATCAAAGAAGCCCCTAAACCTAAAGGTAAAACAGATTTGCAAGCCTTCCTTGGACTCATTAACTTTTATCACATGTTCCTACCTCAGAAGGCAACCATTGCTGAACCTTTGCACAGATTACTTGATAAGAAGGCTGTTTGGATCTGGGGGAGGAAGGAAAAATCAGCATTTAACAGTATTAAGAGACTAATCACATCTGATGCCATACTGATACAGTTCTCTGAGAATTTGCCTGTTGTACTGACTTGTGATGTATCCCCTTTTGGAGTGGGGGGTTGAGCCACAGGCTTCCCAGTGGGAAGGAAGCCCCTATTGCATTTTACTCTCGCACTTTGACCAAAGCAGAGAGGAATTATAGCCAACTGGACAAAGAGGCATTGGCAGTTGTTGCAGCTGTCAAGAAATTTCATGAATATCTGTATGGCAGGACATTTACCATTGTTACAGATCACAAACCTTTGTTAGGCATTGTGGCAGGAGACAAACCTACACCTACTATCCTGTCACCAAGAATGCTGAGGTGGACTGAATTTCTTGCAGCTTATTCATATAAACTGATTCAGAGGCCTGGCAAGGACATTGGACATGCTGATGCACTGAGTCGTTGCCCACTGCCTTGCCACAAGGAGGACTTTGAACCTGAAACACACACCTTTTCCCTAGAAACTGTTGCTAAGCTTCCAGTTCATGCTGCTGAAATTGCCAGAGAGACTGCCAAAGACACTGTGTTGGCTCCTGTTATAGGCTGGATTAAGAAAGGTTGGCCTCTTCAAGATCTACCTCACCTTGCCCAACCTATTAAGTCCAGGCAAACTGAATTATCTGTATTAAGAGGATGTATTTTGTGGGGTAACAGGGTGGTTATTCCTGCAAAACTGCAAAAAGAGGTTTTGGAAATGTTACATGAGGGTCATCCTGGTATTGTAAGGATGAAGGGATTGGCCAGGAGTTATGTATGGTGGCCAGGTATTGACAAAATGGTTGAAAACTGGGTTGCATCTTGTCCCAATTGCCAGGTAGTCAGGCCTGCCCCACCTCATGCCCCCACACAGGAATGGGAATGTCCTAGGGGCCCGTGGTCTAGGATCCACATTGATTTCACAGGTCCTACTAGAGGGCACACTTTTCTTGTTATATTAGATGCATATTCCAAGTGGCTCGAGGTATTTCCCATAACATCCACCACAACTGATGCTGTCATCAAGCAGCTCAGAAAACTGTTTGTAACCCATGGGTTACCTGATGTTCTTGTCTCTGACAATGGCTCTCAATTTACATCTAACATTTTTGAATCCTTTCTAGCACAGCAGGGTATCAGACATGCCCTTACTGCCCCTGGGCACCCTTCGGCTAATGGCCGGGCTGAACGCATGATACATTTTACCAAAGAGAAGCTTCAGCAACTGGGTCCTGGGGACATCACTGAGAAGCTTGAAAAACTTCTTAGTGTCCAGCACATCACTCCTAGCCCATCTAGTAACTTGTCCACAGCAGAGTTGTTGATGGGTAGGAAACTTAGGTCTTCCCTTGACCACCTTCATCCCACTTACGCACCCAACGCACCACTGGATTCCACTTCCAAATTTCGTACATTCAGTGTGGGTGATTCTGTGTATGCTAAGAACCTTATAGGATTCCTTTGTGGATTCCTGCTGTAATAACTCAAATCACTGGCCCTCGTTTTAACAGGGTACAAACAGAGGATGGATTCCTCTGGAGCAGGCAGATTGATCAACTCAGATCCAGGTTCCCTCAGGAACATCGCCCCTGTCTCTCTCTGGTTCCCTCACCTGATGTCACTTCTAGGGGGGAAGGGGAGGAACAGGAGGAAAATCAGCAAGCAAGAATCAACCCCATGTGTAACGAGCCATTACGACAGGAACCATCCCAAAACCTGTCACAATGCCAAGATCCATCCTTAGAAGTGGAAGATTGCACATCACTACCTGACTTGGGTGCTGACATTGGAATGGAGATGGGTTGGGAGGAGAGACCAGATTCTAACAGTCTAACAGGGTCTCCTTTCACAGGAAGTCCCAGCAGGGAAATGTCAGCAGACACATTTCCTCACTGGGTGAGAACGTTAAAACTTCTGAACCACGAAGGTCTCAACGTACACGTAAGAGCCCCACCTATTTAAAAGAATACATTAGATAGGTTGGGGTTTGGTATGGACTGAACCTAGTGGGGAGGGGTGTTATGTATGTAGGTTTGAATGTTATTGGTTTATTTGAACTGTTCTTGTAAAATGTTAAATGGTATTGGTTTAAATAGTGCGGGAAGAAACCCTGCACTCCCATTGGCTGGCAACTACGGCTGCTGGCTATAAGAAGCAGCCATAGCCCAGCCAAGTCGGGTCTATTCGAGCTGTAGTCACTGAATAAACTCTTTATTGAAGCTCTTTGCATTTGACTCTTCATGCAAACTTAACAGTAAAAATGAAACTTGCTAACTTAAATATCAGCTTTTATAAATTTTATACAAAATTTAGTGATTTGGGGCAAAAGGAATTTCAGAGGCAGTAATTGCAGGCTGAAATTTATCATGGCAGAATATTAGGATACGGGGGTATGAAATATATAAAAATAATGAGGTTGGAGTGGGAAAAACAAGATCCAAAAATCACTGGTTACTTTTTAATATGTAAATCCTTCCTATTGTTCAAGGAAAATTGCTCAGAACCGTTTAGTGATTTAAATTCAACTACTTAAAACCTCCAGATTAAAATCAGCCCATTGAGACTTCAAACAAAGAAACAAGAAAAGTTGGAGCAAAAAAAAAGTCTTTTTCTCTGATCACCTAATCTTGATTATTCCTAATGTCATAAAATCTTCTGTACAGTCTATGCTTTAACAGGCTTTTTACTGTGTGAAGATTCAAAATATTAAATGAATAAAACAGGTATTACAATTTTAGATATCCAAATCCAAATTGTTCAACACCAATCTTTATGCTGATTGAAGTTTAGATGGTACCAGTCAAATTCTATCAAAGAGGGTTATCAAATGTCCTGAAAGTTGCTTTTCTTAAACAGCAATGATCATTTTACCTGTTATCTTCACCACGCCAAAACAACCTACCATGGTAATCACATACTGTATCTACTTGATGTAATAGTCAATTATTGTTATACCTGAATAACAATACCTGAAAAGTTATCTAATTGTTCCTAAGAGTTCCTAAGAGTAAACAGATCATGTAACTTTTAACACAAACCAATGATAAATTTAGAGTTTGACTCCAACACTTCCATATTTTTTTAAAAAAATGTATGGGCAGTGGTGGGCTGCAACCAGTTTAACAACCAGTTCAGTGAGTGTGCATGCATGCACAGCATTCAAACACCGCCCATTTTAAGCTTTAAAACTTGTGTTCCATGTGAGCGCTGGTGAGTAAACAGCTGAGGCACAGCAATCCACTGTGCCATGGGAATCAGCTGAGCTAAAAAATAAAAATATAGGACAGGAAAGGGCAGGGCCAGGTGGGCGGGGCCAACTGCTTGGTGGAACTACTGGTTTGCTAGAACTTGTCCGAGCCGCTAGCAGCCCACCACTATGAATGGGCATAAACTGTCTTCTTGGAAAGCATTGTCCTCATAATGAAAACTAGGAAAAAAGGAAGAAAAAGACTGATGTTGAATCCAGCCAAAATGGTCTTAATGTCACATTATTTTATCATACTGTTAGCATAGATGTTCGTGTCATGCTTTTATGATGTAAACCACAGGGAGTCATTAAGAATTGTCATGTATAAAAATAAAATAAATGAATAAAACTTGTGGTCAGTTTCCATTCAAGTTAGCAGGAAACTTTTCTGAAAGTGTATGTCTTGGGTCAAAAATCTGTGTGCAGATGGCCATATTACCACACTGGTAAAAGAACATTATTTATTTATCATATTTATATGGCTCCCTATCTCATAAGCAAGTGACTCTGGGTAGTATACAATGAAGCTATTTATTTGTCCAATATATTTCTCCCATATTTATGTATATGCATTTATATAATAATAAATAGTATTATATTTATCCAATGTAAAAAAAAATAATGGGGAGGGAGAGAAAAATGCTTCTGATTACTTGTCTTCACACTTATTATTAATTAATAGTAATAATAATTTATTCGACTTGTATGCTGCCCTTCTCCCTAAGGACTCAGGGCGGCGAACATTAAAACAGAACAAATTTAAAAATCAATTAAATAGAACAAGTCAAATACATTAAAATACATTAAAATAAATTAAATAACCCTAAAACCCCACCCAGGTCATTCCAGGCCGGCCTGTTGAAACAACCAGGTCTTCAGGTCACGGCGGAAGGAGCGGAGATCAGGGGCCAATCCACAGGAGCTGATTCCAAAGGGTGGGCGCTCCCACTGAGAAGAGCCTAGCCCTGGAGACCACCAGCCGACAATGCCTGACCAACGGTATCCCAAGGAGGCCCCTCCTATGGGAGCGGACAGGGCGATTGGAATATGATGCTGGCAGGAGGCATTCCCGCAAGTACCCTGGACCCAAGACATTTAGGATATCATTTTAAAGTGGCTTTTTAAAAAAACACCTCTCTTCCTCTGGCTTTCTGTATGATAGTTTGAGCAGACATCTCCAGGACTGTTCCCTTCCCATAACCTTTTAATTTTTATTATTATAATTCCCTTCAAAACCTAATTTATCTAATTTTAACAAAGGGAAATGACGATGGTTATGGTTCAAACTGGAAATCTGTGTTGTCAATTATCTAGTTCTTCTGTGGGCCTGTCAGTTTCCTGAGGTGACCACATAGGAAACATGGCAAGACAAGCTAATTATATTTTATTGTAGTGCTACATTAACAGAATCTTGCCAGTCGGAATGTACAGATCTCCCATTGTCTCTTTTTATCACCTGATAAGTAGGACAGATCCTTTCTCTTTTTTTGCCTGTTACTCAGTTGCAGGCTTCCCCTTCTTTTATCTGATTGTTCTGCTGAAAAGCATCTCTTCCCCGCATTTTCCAAGATCGTTCTCATATTCCATTACAGGGTCTGAGAACCAAGAGATAAAGGGATCCACCATCATGTTCACAGTCACAGAGACTTTCAAGAAACTGAATTTATAAACTCAATTCTAATTGCTTTTGGAAATTGCTTATTTACTACTCCAAAACTGTTAGAAATTTTCAGAGCAACTTTGAAAAGTCACCTGACAATTGTACTTTTCTTCATGAACACAATAACAAAGGGATTTTAAAAATTGGAAATAAACAGCAAAAAAGCTAGATAAGATTTTGATCTAACAAATTGTAAATTAAGCATCCAGACAACTTTGAATATTGATACTTTTATTATAAGATTTTGGAAATCATTAAATAAAATAAACTGCATTTCATGGCAATCAAAATGTTTTGTCTATTTTAAGTCAAAACAGAAATTACAAATTTTATGATTTCAGAAATTAGACACTTAGAGAGGATGAAAGATTGCAGGCAGAAAAAGAAAAGGGAAGTGTAAATGCATTTGGATTTTGGTTAGTATGGAGATTTATAAAATGACACAAAGCACTATAACATTAGAAATATTTCAAGAGATTTTCAAAGAACAGGGCTAGATAATTGTGACTACAATACCAGAAATCTCAGCAATGATGTCTGATTCTGTGGATAGACTTTGTCCAAAATATATTAAATCTTATGCAGAGATATTAGAATCAGGCATATTCGATAATAAAAAGTGTGGATTACAAAATAGAGAAAGCAGTTAGATTGAAATGACAAATGATAAACCTAGAGAATGACTCTGAGAAGAACTTTTCTTTTTCTTTTGGATATACAAATGAAGCTGATCAAAGCTTTGAAAATCAAAGTGTAAATATAAAAGATGTAGATTATAAGATAGAGAAGGTAGTTAAAGTGGAATTATAAATAACAAGCATTAAGAATGAGTCTGATAAGAACTTATACAAAAGAAGCTGATCAAAGATTTGAAAATCAAAGTGGAAATACAAATGAAGAACCAAGATAATGACCTGGATAATAACTTTTAAATGGATTTACAAAAACAGGTTTCAAATCCTATGACAACATTTGAATGAATTAAAGATCAAGATTGTTAGAAGTAAAAGGAAGGAATATAGAATTGGTTCGTTTGATCAAGGTCAAATAAGGCATGTTTTTATAAAGTTCTATTAACGCTCTACAGACTTTCTGCTGGCATTAGCACTAAAAATTGATGATTTGTGGATTTGCATATAGATAAGGTTTGGTTTATGGAAAGAAGAGAAATGTATTTGTAACCTTATAAGTGTTATAAAATTTGTTTTTACTTGTGCTGAAGATTTGAAGTCACTTCTTGATATATTTTCTTATTCTTACTTTCTTTTTCTTTCTTTACACTTTTTTCTTCTTTCTATTTCTTTTTCTGACTTTAGTTTGTATTTATTTTTACATCTATAATTAAAACATTTAATAAATAAATAGAACTAATACTCATAGTCATGCTTCTTCTCTGACTACCTTGAAGGGACAAATCACTCATGCAAGTTTGACAGCTACATAGAATCAAGCTAAATATTTAATATGTGATGCTGAGCCCAAATGTTGTTTCCATAGTCCAATATAAATAGATACTTTATAATAGCATGAACAATAAAGAAACCTTACAGTCTTATAAAAATTATTGTAAACATGATTTATATTTTAAATTAAAAAATATACCTCTCAACTAAATACTTTATTATTATTATTTTTTAAATAACTCATTTTTCCAGCAAACACTTCTCATGCCAGGTTACTGGTAAAAGTGTTGAAAACAGAAAATCTAACTTAGAGCAGAAAAGTAAAACAAAGCAACAACAACAACAAAGATATGCAACAATTGTTCATAGTACAGATATAAAATCTATAGATACCATGGTCCTGAAGATGTATCCTGAAGAGAAGACTTCGTTTAGGTCACAGAGGAAGAACTTGTGTTCACTCACCACTCACTTGCTATTTATTTTGGCTTAAAATCAAAGCAGGACTTCAAAACCACTTTGAAATGTCCAAGGTTTTCTACAGTATATTTTCCAATTGCAATTTCTCATAATTTTTGACAGAATCAGATAAAAATTTCTAGCTTAGAAGTTTTCCCCAAACAGACCAAGTCTGACAAATTTCAAATAAATTGTTGAGATTTGGAAACAAGAAGTCTTTAAAAAAATGGGATTTTTTTTAACAGGGTACCTGTCAGGCACAAGAAGCCAGGAACCAAGATTGTTCAAATGAACACAAGTTTACTCTAGCTCTTTACAAGAATCTGAACTACTAATTGGCCAAGGCAAATTGAAGGTAGATAAGAGTCAATGGAATTCAAGGAGGACTTCGATCTCTTGTGGGCATGAAAAGGCTTGAGACTTATGATATGCTTGACCCCTCCCTCAGGTTCAGCTTGGTCATCTACAGTTGCTTACATGTTAGTTATATACCAAAGTTTGATGAAGTTTGCAAGGCATTGCTTATCCATTCTGGAGTAAAGAAACCAGCTAATTTCAGAAAAATAAGTGCAGTGGAGGTTTGTTGTCCAGGATATTTGAGAATGTAAAAGGGGGGATTTACTACTTCTAGCTACACAGACACATTGTGCTTTTAACCTGCAAAGATTTAAATGAATAAAGTACACAGATATTTGATGAACAGAAATGTGTAAAATTTGAGAAAAGCATTCTGTTTCTTCCCACTTTCCTCCCACTTTACACTTACATGACAACTGAAACAGTAGATGAAGTATAATATTTTATGAGTGAAGTGGCACATTCTGATATTTAGAAATACAACTATTTCCTGAGGTGGTATTTAATACTGTCAGCCATACAAGCTAAAAGGAATTTATTTAAATATGGAATATTTCTAATCATCAAAGAAAACTATCTCCATAGGTTGTACTTGGAAAAGGTTACACCTGGAGAAATGTCACAGCAGGTTTTATTAACTTGGCATCCTCTAGATAGGTTACATCTCTGGAGTTGGTGGAATCCACAGGAGACGGCGAGGAGGCAAACAAAGAAACAAATATGATGATGTAACTCTAGCCCTTTTGTGCTTACAATAAGATAATGCAGGCAAATATATAATGGATAAAACTTGTGTTGTGTTGTCATAGTGTACCCTTTGTCATACTGAGGAAATGTCAGCTTGCTGCTGGGTCCCCCCAATGGGAAACATTGCAGGAAATCGTTTAGCAAATCAGACACCATCTCTACTGAATAATATTATATTATAATATTCTATTATAGTTTTCAGCACCCTACGTAATTGCAGTAGTTGATTTGATTATATCGGAGAACAGAATAAAACAGAATAACAGAGTTGGAAGGGACTCTGGAGGTCTTCTAGTCCAATCCCTGCTCAAGCAAGACACCCTAGACCATTTCAGACAAATGGCTGTCCAGTCTCTTCTTAAAAGCCTCCTGTGATGGAGCACCCACAACTTCTGAAGGCAAGCTGTTAATTGTTAATTGTTTTGCTTGGAATTTTCTCTGTAGTTCTAGGTTGCTTCTCTTCTTGATTAATTTCCATCCATTGTTTCTTATCTTGTCTTCTGGTGCTTTCACAAATAGGTAGACCTCCTCTTCTTTGTGGCAGCCCCCCAAATATTGGAACACTGCAATCATGTCACCCTAGTCTTTCTTTTCCCTAGACAAGACATACCCAATTCCTGCATCTGTTCTTCATATTTTCTTTTAACCTCCAGCCCTCTAATCATCTTTGTTGCTGTTTTCTGCATTCTTGCCAGACCCTCAACATCTTTTTCATAATATGGTGACCAAAACTGGATGCAATATTCTATGCAATATTCTAAGACTTTATAAAGCAGTAATAGCAGTACACATGATCTTGATTCTATCCATCTGTTAATGCAACCCAGGATTGCATTGGTTTGTTTGTTTGTTTGTTTGTTTTTGGCTGCTGCTGCACACTGCTGGCTCATATTTAAGTAATTGTCCACTGGGACTCCAAGATCCCTCTCACAGTTAACTTTTTGTGTGTGTGTTCTATGCACATTCTGTTCTTCTTTTTCTGGGCTTTCATAGTATTTGGCTGTGAATTCTTGCATAGGTTTTACTTTAAAAGTATGGTGACTTCTTTGGTTCAGTTACGGTTCCCCTGGACCTGATTTTGTTAAGGCCCGAATGAAGACAACTTGATTTTGTTAAACCAAAATAATGTAAAGGAGCTAGAGGAAGCACAGTGAGGTTTCTGAAAACCCACATCCTGAAATCTAGACTCCCTAAGTTTAGTAGGGTATATGTAGACTATATTTGTGTGGACAAAAGTGGTTACACATGTGCATATGTCAGTCCTTAGAGGAAGTCTAGGTGAGAAGCACCAAACTAACACTACCTTTACTGTAAGGTCTGTACACCTCTCCCCACTTTGGTATTACAGTCCAGGAAACAAGGGAGAGTCTTTCTGACATGTTTGCCATACTCCATTGCTTCTGTGGGTTAAGCTGCCTCTTATGTGACAAGTTACCTAGTCTGTTGCTGCTGCTCCTTTTTCTATCTCTCAAGGACATTCTCACAGATCTTTACACACCATTACAACATGTCAATATGCTTTTGAAGCAAGCTCAGCTCCTGGAATCTATAAGGGACATCCAGACAATTTTCTTGGCAACATTATGATATTGGCTCGCCATTTGCTGCCTTCTGTTATGGGATTTCAACTACCCAGTCCAGCCTCCATTCCTGGCATTACCAAGTGGTTTCTCGCACAGGTACTACTCAACCCTGACCATGTTTGGCTTCTGAGCAAGATTGTCTAGGACTTCCACCTCTATATGCACATGCACACATGCATACACACATAGTACCCAAAATAACTCATGTATAAGTCTCAAGAATTTTGTTGCTGGAGGTCCAATAATGTCACTTATTAATTTCCATGAGTAAAAACAGAATAATGACTCCACAAACAATGACCTGATTAGAACAGAATCCAACCCCCAATTTAGTTTAACTTCTGCTATCCAACTTCCTTTGAATTCCCTCTGAGATTAACAGCACTAGCCAGCCGCTGGTCACAGCCAATTATCTAAGACAATATGCTCCTGTGGAGAAGAACACATTAAGAGACCCATGCGTTTGCAATGCAACATTGAATCCACATTAATTTACTGCTTTTCACTTCCAAGAAATAACCTTTTAGGTTCATAGTACCTACTTTGCATCTCAATTTCCCTATCAATCAAACAAACATAACAATTTGAGGAAAGTATTTTAAACTCCTTTGTTGTTAAGATGTATTTGATTTAATACTAAAATATCCTGAACTAAGCTATTTGAGAGTTAGGTTAACTTTCTATATAATTAAAGCTAAACCAGGAATTGAAGAACAATTGAAACTTAAATCCTTGAATGGAAGAAAACAGCATGTCTAAATAATGTACAGTTCTGATTAGTAAGATTGATCAATTTAGTTGCTTATTACATATACTATTGTACTATCTGCTTATTTATCTTACATTTCCTGCAAGCCACCACTACTAAGTTTTAGATCACTGAGGAGTACCCAAAGGATCTCTTTAATGTGTAAATATTTCAATATAGTGACCTAGAAGTTGACCTAATTTATTTCCTGCAGTAATCGTGTTCTTCAGAGAAAGAGAGAAAGAAAGAGAGATTTCTTAATCTTTTCAAGTCTGGGAGTACAGAGAAGTGATTGGAGGAAAGTCAGGTGAAGCAGGTTTTACATATTGTGAGTTCTTATGACCCAGTTAAACTCCTTATCCTGTCACGGACATAAAATGTGAAGTATAGCTTGCCAAATGGCATTCTCATTTATGCATATTAAGTGGAATCAGTGGGATAGGCATTCAATTGTCACCCACAACATCCTGTGAAAGTCTTTACTGAAGCAATCCTGTGTAAGATTTTAAACCTTACAGTATTCTTCAAAAAAAATTTTTTCATTCTCTGCAAATCTTTGTCATAGAACTAAAGCCCATATTGTACAGGGCCAGTGTATTTAGGTAACATTTTGAATGTCCAAAGTGCCATATGCTTCCTAAATTAGGTTTACCTTTATTTGTGTATATAGGTACACAAGTATATAGGTATGACTCATACACACCTATTTATTGAACAGAAAAATCTCCAGATTCAGTTTAAACCTGGGCAATTCAGTGTTAACAAAGTGAGGAAGCAGGATTTTTGCACAGGATTTTTGTCTCTACTTACTTTTTTGATGGGGGGAGTTATTTTTTGATGGGGGGAGTTATTTTCTTAAATTATTCTGAATTGCCTCCCTTCTGATCAATGCATACAAACACATGTACCAATGTGAATTTATAATAGTGATGAGCTTTGAGACTAATAGGCCATGGTCTAATTATCCTAACGTTTCTCCCGCAATTCTGACTCTCACGTTCAGAGGCAAAGCAATCTGTTACATAGCACATTTCTTGGCAGTTCACAGTCAACTGAGCAGGAACTGAAGTAATCTATAATTGGACCACGTCACTGGAATTCTGATTGGTTCTTTGCCTAGATGAATTTCTAATTGGTTGGTTATTTGAAGAAGTTCCATTCAGGATTGGTCTGCTTTTGAAACACTCTACTCTGCTTATTGTTCTTTCAGGTGAGATTGCTGGAGATTTTAAATAGTGTTGCATATGTGTCAATTATCAATTATAAGATTCCAGTCCCATTTGCTAGTACAAAGTTAGGACACTATATAATTAAGCCATGGCCTATTAGCCTTGAATCTGGTTGCTTTTGAGTTTAATGTTGATCATGAAAGCTTGCATTGATATAATGAATTTTTAATCCTTTACTATTTTTAGCTAATATGTAAGGGTTACAATTTTTTAAGTATTATTAAACAAATGGCTACTATGTGATTTAGACTATCTATGATCGTACTATGCCTACTTTTATGCTTCTCAGCTCATCATCTGCAGATTGCTAATATTAGATACCTTCAATGTATCAGGTTCAGATATAGTGGCTTGGGTTGCTCATCAGGCCAGATCTAGTGTTGAAGACTGAAGCATTCTTTGCAGACATGTGGGAATGTAACCTAATTATGAAGCCAATTTTACAACTATAAGCGAAATTAGATCTATTTTCAGGAAATACATGATAGGGCTAAGCAAAGCCTACTACCTAGCTAATTACATTGTACAAGAAGAAGAGTCACATAATTTATGCTCTGTGATCTTCTGCTTAGGAAGAAAAGCAGAAGGAAGTGATCTCAGATTAACAACTTCCCAAAGAAAGAGAAGGCATAGGGATAAAGAAAGGGCAGTGTAACATTTTTAACTGTTTAAACCCTATTGCCCTCTTGTGGTCAGTAGTCAAGAACTGTTGAAGAACCAATGACATTAGATCTGGACCTCCAATACATAGCAGAGCAAGAAACACACATCTATACCCACTTCCTTCCTCTTAGCTGCACGTAAATATAAAATTATAAAACTACTAATACTGGGGCTTTATTATTATTATTATTATTATTATTATTATTATTATTATTGGATTTTTATGATGCCCATCTCTCGAAGGACTCGGGGTGGCATACAATCATAAAAATACAATACAAATATTAAAAATAATTAAATATGAAACCCAATAATCAATTAAAATTAATAAAAACAATTCACTAAAACCCCATCCCTTCCTTCAGCCCAGGTCGGCAAGTTGGAAAAGCCATGTTTTCAGGCCACGACGGAAGGATTGAAGGTCAGGGGCCACCCGAAGCTCCAGGGGCAGCTGATTCCATAGGGTGGGTGCTCCCACAGAGAAGGCCCTACCCCTAGGGGTCGCCAGCCGACACTGTCTGGCCAACTGCACCCCAAGGAGGCCCTGCCTATGGGTTAGCACTATGAGAATAGCTTTCTCTAACTGATATCAGTGTGTTGTTAACAGCTAGTGTTTCCTATCACAGGAATGCTGAAAGTGCAAACATACAATTCCCAGTTGCAAGTAAATATGGAAAATAGAAAGCTAGATTGCCATTATACATAGCAAAATTAGGGGTTTGGGTCCGCATACAAAGCAGCTATACATTCTAGAAAGAGGTCAGTGACCATCAACTATATGTAATAGCTTCTGTTCTTGAGTTATTATTAATAATGATATAACACTAATTCTGATATCTAGAAGCATCATCCAGATTCATGCCTGCCTTGGAGGACCTTGACAATCAGGGATCAAGATATACATTGAAATAATGAGGGAGAGCTAAAATAATAATGAGGCAGACTCATCTTTGTTGCTGTGAGAATGATCTTCCTTTAAGCCTGAATCAGGAAATGTATCCCATTAATGAATGAAGTCAGCTAGGGCTGAAACTCTCATTGATTAGTTCTTCTTAAGAAGGCTTTCTAAGGACCACATTTTTTTACATCAGTGCCTTGCAACCATTCAGTACAGTTGTGTTTATTCAATATATTAACATTGTATGAATGACATCCCTTTAACCATACTCCATGTAAGGATGGCAAATACCATCCTTACTGAGATGGCACCATCATTCAGCTCTTAGAAATTCCTAATTTATTTATCCTATACATGCACCCAAATAAAATCACATCCAATAATGTAGGGATGGGGATGGAGTATTGATCATATCTCCTGATATATCCCCTGCCAATGGCCCTTAAAGCAGAATCACTGTATATGCTATCTTGAATACTATACAAAATGTAGATTATAAATCTAACAAATAAATCAAATTTAGCTTAAATATATGCTTGTCCCATATATTAAATAATTTTTCCTCAGTATTGTTTTCAAAGTTAAATTAAATTAAACCTTCTGAAGAGCTCTGCATCACTCAGTGCTTTTAAGAGCCACAATGGCGCAAGCTCTGTACAATTCTATTCCAGTCATGTCATTCATGGTAAATCATCCATATATCTTTTACAACAGACTGTAAAGAAAATATATATATAAGCATCACTACAGGGGAAATCAATCAAGATATTCCAATTGTTTACTTTCCATAGGTACATTAGTAGAGGGCTTCAGTGCTCATGGGGTGGGGGATACCCCATTGCAGGAACATAGCCTCCTTGTGTTTCCCTGGATATAGACATGCAGCATTTTATGTATAAAAAATATACACATACAGACAATTCATACACACACACACACACACACACACGAAAAAATCCACATTGCAGAGTCACAATGAAATAAAATCATGAAAAAAGGAAGTTTACTGTTAAGTTTGCATGAAGGGACAGACGCAGAGTGCTTCAAGCTCTTTGTTTATTAGTGACTACAGCTCAGAACGAACCCACTTTGGCTGGGCTGCGGCTGCCACTTATAGCCAGCAGCCGCAGTTGCCAGCCAATCAGAGTGCAGGGTTTTCCCACACTTTTTAAACCAATCATTTCTTACATTTTACAAGAACAGTTCAAACTAAACCAATGACTTTAAACCTGCATACATAACGTTTACCTCTGTGGTTGCCTCTGCTGAATTCCAAAAACAGAGAAGCTGCATGTGTTAGGCTTCAAAGCAAATTAGACTTTCAGCATGCAAGGGAGACAGCTCTGACCTTTTAGTGGGCTGGAGAGAAATGTGGTTAAAATCATTATGAGGGGCTGGTCATCTCTTATAACACAAACACATAAGGGGGGAAAAAACCCACAACTTTTCCCAACCACCCTTGGAAGATGATGAAAGGTCTTGTAATGAAAGTTTTTTTTTCTAAAGTCGCAATTACAAATAAGGGTTTGCATTTTGACAGTGAAGTTTACTTTGGACCATAGAATGCAGCATTGGCAATGTTGAATATGTAAATGCCTGCAGCACATAACAGGTGTGGTTGTGATCATGATCTTCCGTGGTGTTTTGAGAAGAGTTGGATCAGACTGAGAAGATTGTGTGGTAGACACAAATGATAGAAAATAGCCTTTTCTCTTCCACTGCAAAGACGTCCATTCCTATCATTTGCTATTTGTTTATGCTTTCAGAAAAGTCAGTGGTGGGAGAGTAATGGTGATAAGTGAAGAAGAGAAGGCAGGTTGGGCAGGTAAAGGAAAAAAGAGAAATACATTTCCTCTTCCAACTGTTACCACAGTGACATTCAACAATTGCAGCCTTTGGGAAGCAGGCTTCACTACAGAAATTGGAGGAAAATGGATGCAGACTTATTAGAGAGAAGAGGCCCAACTTTGCTTAGATGGGAGTGACCTATTCCCAGTAATAAATAGTCAATCAAATGACTTCAGTTATGGCCAATTCACCACAGCCAACTCGCTACGACCAACTCACTTCAGTCAAATCACTATGGGACAATTTGCAATGGCCAAGTTGCCACGGAACAACTTGCTGTGGAACAAGAGATACACTAATATTGAAGAAATAGTTGGAACAGAAACATTAAAGAAAGGATGCCAAAGTAGAGACAAAATGAAAAGCAAATGACAAAAATTAAAATATTTTTAACTATTTTAAGTAATTGAATTGTTCAATTGTTCTGCAGTGAGTTGGGACAACTCACCACAGCCAGCTTGTCATGGCCAGCTCTGGTGAGTTGGGCATGGCAAGCTAGCTATGGTGAGGTGTCCCATTCCATTAGAGGAGACTATTAGAAGGTAATCGTAAAGTATAAAGGGCTTCCATGTGCTAATAGTCTTCCTTCCCCAGCCCGATATTTTCCTTGCTTTTAGGTACTGTTTCAGAAACCCTTTAGAAAGATGGAGGAATGAGACAGTCTCAGAATCAGTAATGGTATTAACGACAAGCAGCAAGTTCTGGCTGATGAAATTCCTTTCCCAAGTGACAATGAAACTCATTGTAAATTAAGCAAGATTATGATTTGTTTATAAGAATCACATGTTAGGAAATGAATATAAAATACTTGAGTCACAAATATTTGGGTAAAGATCTTATTTCAGCAGGAGTGAAAAGCAGAAATGGAGTTGTTTTGTATATAAATTCTCAAGAATATCCAAAACTTCAATGATTTGAAACCCCTTAAGACTTTTTGCATAGAACACAAGTTTTGTGACTTATTTTTGATTCCTCCTTTATTTTTTTTATAAATAACTAAAACAACGAACTTACTTTATACACCTTTCTCCTCATACAGGTAGTCCTTGGCTTACAACAGTTCATTTAGTGACTGTTTGAAGTTATAATGGCACTGAGAAAAGCGACTTATCATTTTTCATACTTACGACCATTGCAACATCCCTGTGGTCATGTGATCAAAATTCAGATGCTTAGCAACTGACTGATATTTATGACAGTTGCAATGTCCTGGGGTCACGTGATCTTTTGACAAGCAAAGTCAATGGGGAAGCCAGATTCACTTAACAACGGTGTTACTAACTTAACAACTGCAATCATTCACTTAACAGCTGTTTCAAGGAAGGCTGTAAAATGGGGCAAAGCTCACTTAACAAATGTCTCACTTAGCAACAAAAGTTTTGGACTCACTTGTGGTCATACGTTGAGGATTACCTGTATTTTGCCCACAAAACCCTGGTTGGGACAAGAGAGATTGACTGTCCCAAAGTCACCCAGCTGGCTTTCATGCCTCAGGCAGGACAAACACTTCCACTGTCCTGTTTCTAGCCTGATCCGATAACCACTAGGCCAAGCCATGAAAAATAGGTTGTAGAAAGAAGGGAATTATGATGTAATCTAAGACAGATTTGGTCATAATTGTATGTACAACTGTTGATCAGAAGCCATTTATTTATATTTCCTTTTATGTGTTCTGTTTCTTCTTTTTTTCTATTGCCTTTTCTCTTTATCTTTTTTATTCTGTCTTTTTCCTTTTACACTTACTATCTTTTTCTTTGAATGTACTTCTTATTATATATAAAATCTGTTAATAAAAGCCATTAGAAAAAGAAAAAGAAAGAAAGCATCACCGCTTTTGTGTCTCCATGCATCAAGAAGCTGTAGATTGTTCTTCATGTCCAATTTTTTGGGGAGGGCGGGTAATTTACCTTGTATTGTTTAAATATCTTTCTCGGAGTTTCTGTCCTTTTGTAGACAAATTGCTCTGTGAGATTTTAATTTGCTTTTCCTTTAGTATCATGCATATTATACTTGGAGTGTCTGCTTTTCTAGGCGTTAACCAGGTTATTTTTTAATTAAGTCCTTCTTTTATTCTGATTCAATTTTATTGTGTTAGGAGCTCCATAAGCAGAGACTCTTTACTTTGCAGGATCAAATCTGATAGGTCTTTACTTTCCTAATGTAATCATTCAGCCTAAGTTTTTCTTCCACAGTTTGTTTCATTTTTAATTATCCTCTATTTCTTTCTATGTAAAAGCTATAAATAACATTTTTGAAGGGAAGTGCATGGTATATGGTTATTCGTTTTCTTGTTTTTTAATCAAACTGTCCAATTCAACTTGGGTCTGGCCAGCTATGCTTACAGTATATCTAATTATAGGGACTGCCCAGGTGCTTGTTGCTTGAACACTATCTCTGCCATTTTATTTAGATTTTTAAAAAAGGCTTTTTGAGTTTGAACTAGTAGCCTTATAAACTCTGTTAAATCAGAAGATTCCATGAATCTTAAGCATTTGCATCTTTCTTCAAGTGCCAGACATTTAGTGGCATTTTAGTCAATCTTCTCCTTTTATTTTGGCATCCTTTAATTGCCTTTTTAGTACATTTCTCTAGGCCAGATTTCACTGTTATTTCTTCACTAAATACAAGGACAATGTCCAACAAGATTCATTTTCAGCTTTTAAGGTAAAGGTAAAGGTTCCCCTTGCACATACGTGTTACTCATGTCTGGCTCTAGTGGGTGGTGCTCATCTCCGTTACAAAGCCAAAGAGCCAACACTGTCCAAAGACGTCTCCATGGTCATGTGGCTGGCATGACTAAACACCAAAGGTGCATGGAATGCTGTTACCTTCCCACCAAAGTGGTCCCTATTTTTCTACTTGCATTTTTGCTTTTGAAAAAATTGTTGGCAGAAGCTGGGACAAGTAATGGGAGCTCACTCCATTATGTGGTGCTAGGGATTTGAACTGCTGAACTGCCGATCTTTCTGATCGACAAGCTTAGTGTCTTAGCCACTGAGCCACCACATCCCCTTTTAGATTTTGATTTATTGTATAATTTTAAATCATTCAAATAAAGCAAATGGTTTATTTTCAGGTTTTGTTTTTTGGATTTTTTTAAAATTACATTTATATGCCACCCTTCTCCAAAGACTCAGGGCGGCTTACAATTTTTGGGATACAACCCAATGCGCTAAGCAATAGCCTTCATTCCATTGTATATGCCTGCTTATTACTAAGCGGCATTTTTACAAAGTCAGCTTATTGCCCCCAACAATCTTGGGTCCTCAATTTACCTACCCTGAGAGGATGGAAGGCTGAGTCAACCTTGAGCCTGGTGGGATTCGAGCCTGCACTAATTGCAGGCAGCTGGAACTTAAGTGCTAGGCATTTAACAGCCTGTACCACCAAGGCTCTATTAGATAATTATTAGATAATTATTTTGTTCAGAATACAGGTGAGTGGAATCATTGCCAACACAAAGAGTAATGGTGACAGTGACATCTTTGGAAATATGCCTTGTTTTATTTTTACTTTTCCCAAGTTCTTCTCCATTTACTACAAGGAATGCCACATTGTCACAGTGATTGCGCTTGTATTGTTCAGAGATACTAAAAATTGTGTTGGCAGGGGCTTATAACTCTTAGAAGGGTCATGCCATGTCTTCACAAGAAGATCACAACTGAGAATCTAGGCTAAGCACATTCCACAGCCCATTTTCAGTGTTGAAAACCAGAAAGCAATTTTCTATGCCAAATTTCCAAGACAATAAGAGCCCCATATGATACGGATGCTGGGAAACTGGTGATAAGTAGATTACAGGACCCAGATACCTATATTAGACAACCACAGCAGAAAATGCAAACCAGCTGAAAGGTGAACAGATATGAAAAATTTGGGCAAAGCTAGAAAACAAATAGTTTATGGAGGGTTACTATTAATCTAAATGGGATTTCAAAGGTAGATGTTGGAAACACAACTCTCAAACCCCAGTATTACTAAACAGAGGCTAATGGATCGGTGTCCAGAAAGCATAGTTTTCTTTCACACTGAGCTGGAAGCTATTGACTGCAAACAATAACTGTGTGTTGTCGAAACAAGCTGAAATTACAGATAATTTGAATATTAGACAACTAACAGTGAATAAAATGGTTGAAACTTTAGAAGAATCTAATTCTGATCTACACAGAGATCAAAATTTGGAAAATAGAAGCACTACAGCTAAACAATTTCAAATTGTTTAGGGACTACTGAAAAATCAAATGTCAAATGGAAGAATCAGAAAGAATATGATCATCAAGCAAATAAAAGATTTGCATGATATTAACACAACATGCCAATCAAAACAATTCCAACAGAATTTACTAAAGAAACAAAGCAACTTATGTACTCTACTGCTAATGTTGTAACAACAGAACTTGGACTTAAAATAAAAAACTATATAGATTTAGAAGGCTAGAGTGGAATGTTTGCTTAGTACAGGATAACAACAGCAACAACTATGGATATATCTAAGTAACAAGGTTCTATTACAAATGAAAAAAATAAACAAACCATAGCCTTATAAAGCAGTACATTATTGGGTTCAAGACCATGGCAGAAACTTCGAAGAAGCAATGGATGATGGCAGCGACACAGAAAATTTAGCAAAATGAAAGCATTTTGGTTTAAACAAAACACCATGTTCAGAATTAAACAATAACACCTACAAATTCTGATAAGGAAAAAAATGTTGAATATTTCAAAAATGTGTGCGCAAAGAATGGAATAAAAAAGCCCAATGAGTGAATAAAGTTGAGAAAAACTTTAATGGACAGCAAATCAAAGAGGAGGGCTAACAAATTATGGTTCTAATGCAAGCCAGAAAGATTAAAAATTGCAGTGCCCTGGAAAAAAATGAATGACATGGCTTTTGACTCAAATGATTTGGATTATTACCAGGATTTCAGGCTTTGCCCCACTCTCTTGCTTTCTGGTGTGATCTAAATTGTGAGAAGGAAAGAAATTGTTTTTTTTTTAAATGTCCTATAAAATTTGGATTAGAATATGCAGTGACTTTTGCAATCTTTTGGCAGAACTGAAAGATGTTACCTTCTGATGTGATAACTCTTTGTAAGTTCAGAAAATAGAACGTACATCTAAGGGCTGAGATTGACTGTCACCTAATGTTCTGCTGCCGCTCCTTTTGAGAGTAGGAGCTATTTTTAAAATACCTTCCATACATTTCCTATCCATACTGTATTGATGGTGGAGGCAGATCTGACAGCTAGTATAGGGAAAAAATGAAACTAGGAATAAGAATGAAGTAGAGCATCAAGAGATGTAACTCCATCCTTATAATCATCTTTGGGCAGATTCTAATCTGTATGTAGCAGAGGGAAGCTCATTAGAACCTTAGTTTTGGATGCCTTAAATTTAGAGGAAATCTCTACATCAGGGGTGCCAACCTCGCGATGACATGTCATCAGGTGATGTATCACAACTTTTCCCCCCTTCGCTAAACCGAGGGTGGGCGTGGCCAGCGCATGACACATCCAGCCCATGAACTGTGAGTTTGACACCCCTGCTCTACATGAATTCAAAAGAATATTGGAAACAAAAAAATGATCAAAGGGAAGCAAAGCTTGCATTCTTCCCATACTTGGAAGAATAATGTCCAAAGAAGGCTATGCAGTAACATTGTTAGATTGCACACAAGAACTCATATGACGTATTTCCTAGGATGTTGTATCTTGGACTAAGGGAACCCTTGCCTAAATCCCTTCTTGGTTATCTCTCATTGGGTGACTATGGGCCACTTAGAATATCTTAGTCTCATGGGCTTATTGTGAAGATGACATCGACAGTACATACATTGCAACCACAGGCACAGATCTCAATGTATTGATAGCTGAATTACTGATCAACTCATGAAATGTCTAATTTGAAAATACTTCCCTCAGTCTGTATACTGTATACATGACAATAAACTTAATATGGGGTGGGAAAAAGAAACTTAAAACTACATGTATGACATAATTTTATGTTCAAATTTGAGGGTAAAAAATAAACAACTTTAACATAGGGCCAGAAAATGTTAGATGTTTCCATTTGTGGGTTTTATTTTATGTATTCATTTGTAAGCTTTTATGTTCCCCTCACTTGCTTTTCCACTGATTGCTTGAAATTTTGCTGGAATTAACACTTAGCCACAAGGACTGATTTATTTTCTATATCAATAAACATAGAACACCATACTGTATTATTTCTTGTGGTTGCTGCTGCTGTAATACTAGAACTTGGACATGCTACTCAGCAGAAGAACACGGAAAGAGTTGAAGTGGGGGCCCAGGGGGAGGGCAAGGACACAATCAAATGCAAACTGTACCCATCCCTATAGATCCTCAGCCATGCATAAAAATCAGGATACAGAGAATTATTGTATTCTACTCCTTAAAGTGAATGAGTTGCTCTAGATTTTTGACAGTCAGAAAACTGGAACGCTTGTGTGTACATAGTCTGTCTAGGTAAATATTTGTTGCACAAAATACTGGCAACTACTAGAATCAAAAGCCTACTGTATATACCACATACACTGTTGTCACAAGTAGACTTTAAGTCCATATATGGTCAACCCAAGAAGTCCCATTCCTGATACTGTTCCCATAATACCACTATTCATCTCCGCCCCACCCTATATCTAGCACAGAGTTTTATAGGTGCAGAAGTTCTCTTCCTATAGACATTCATGCTGTGCCATGTAGAAAATGTTGCTCTTATGCAAGTAGGGATGTGAGGAGTTGAGCTCCTTATATGGAGAATTAAAACATGTTTGTTATGCTGTATGTTATATGGTACATGATAAGATGATTTTGTGATGTAACTTTTGAAATCGATCCACAATATTCTGACTGTTTTTATCTTTTGGTCTGATTCTAATCAAGTACAGCAGATTTCAAAGTACATAGGCAAGGATTTAAAAAGGAAAGCTCTATTTATGTGTGTGCAAGTGCTGCAAATTCTCATGTCTTCTAGTTTTTCACAAAGTCGTATTGCTCAATAGGTATTAGCAGAAGCTTACCTTGAGAATGTATGCGAAGTGTCATTTATCAGTCTTGGCAACCTTTAGGAAACCCTAGATATGTTACATAGTTTATTTTAAATATGGTTTGTGCTAAAATCTACATTTATTGATGATTGTCAAAACATGATTAGAGGCTGCTGAAGTCTTATCACCCCATTTACTTTCCTAAGCTATGTAGGTCATCAAATACACCCAGTCCTTTCTTTTGTCTCAAAGATGCTTTTTTCAAGAGGCAACTGGACTTTCTGGTTTTTTTTTGAAGATCTTTCGCTTCTCATCCTAGAAGCTTCTTCAGCTCTGACTCTGAAGAAGCTTCTTGGATGAGAAGCGAAATGTCTTCAAAGAAAACCCAGTTGCCTCTTGGAAAAAAAGCACCTTTGGGACAACCATGCCCTGGATGACTGAGAATCTTCATAGACAGTTCTTTCGTTTGCATAATCCTTCATTTTACAGGCAACAGGCTTGATCCTATGGTTTGCTATTCAAAATGTAAAAAACAAAGCAGGGCAGGTGCAGTGTTTCTTTCTCTTCTGAGAGGTTTTGTTACGTGGTGTTGGCCTACTTTATTGAAATATGGAATAATGAAATAACTCAGGACAATGCCTAAGGATCTTACTCATACCAATGCATGAAAAAAAAAGAGAGGACGCATCTAGAATCTGTATCATAAAAATCCCAAACTAATCTGAAACTGTGTTATGACACTAAACATTACAGTTTGCTGCCCAAATACACTGGTAGTAGATGAAGAAAATTCCTGTCCCTGAAGGCATCAAAGGAAGCATTTCTCGTCGTAACATATTCTAGCTCCCTGTTTTTCAAGAGTGCAAGGTCTTCCTAATAATGGTTGTATTTCCATGAAATATTATTGCCAAAGAGGCTGGCAATTTCGTAACCCTGCTTATAAATACATTTACTAGTTGTTATTTTTTAAAGAATGGCAACTTTCAAACACTCAGTGGTTTACACCAGCGTCTCTCAACTTTAGTAACTTTAAGATGTGTGGATTTCAGCTTTCAGAATTCCCCAGCCAGCATAGTTGGGAGTTGAAGTCCACACGTCTTAAAAGTTGCCGAAATAGAGAAACAGTGGTTTACACATATAACCCCATTCACAAAAAGCCATAAAAACAGCTTTAATTTCAAATTAAAATGGACCCAACAAGAATTACTAACTTGATGGCACTGTGTTATTTAATTCATTGTTGGTTTAATTTAATTCATTAAAAGTACATAAGAAGAAGTCCATTGTAACCAGCTTCTGAAAAACCAGCAGTTTCCATCTCCCCTAGAAGATTATTCTCCAAAAAGAGGTGGGGGAAGGAGGAATCCAAGGAAGAGTATCTTCACCTCAGCCCACTTCCCCTTCTTTTAAAAGCCAATGTGATCCCCATTTTATTATATCAGATGAAAAGCAGTCATTAGGATAGAGGGAACAGGTGGTTTTCCTTGCAAAACTCTAGTTTAGTTGTGCTTGACACTGTGAACAAAATGAAGGTACCCCACTTCTTCTGATCTTCCTAAACTATTAGAAGCAATGAAAGGTGGTGTGATTTTACAAAATCAGGCAACATGAAGTCCAAAAGCATGTTTCAAATTGATTTCATCACTTGGAAACCTGACAGCACGATGGAGAGAAGGGTACCCACCAAAGGAATGGCCAGCTGAGCTGCCACCTGGATCATCTCCTAGAAAGGGTCCTGGAAAGAGACTTTACCCCTTTCTGGGATACAGGAGCTCCCAAAATACCAGTAATAAATTACTGCAATTGAACTGTGCCCTCCTCCTTCAGAGAAAATTTGCATTTTAGAGAATAAATGCCTGAAATGTTTCACAATCCCAGAAAGAAAGAAAAAGAGGGGGAGAAAAAGAGAGGTATGGTAAGAAAATCTTTCATGTGTAATGCAGTCTGTACCTTTGAGCCAATCCTGGAAGAATAACTCTCACCTCCTCCCCATCAATAGCACCAACACCTTCCTTCTCGTTTCTTCCCTCTCTCCCACACACCTGCCTCATTCCTCAGATTAGCTGGCTTATCCTCCTAGCTAGCCTTTGTGTTCCCGTCAGCTGGGAGCCTTTCCCATCATGTCCCAAACTAACAAAGATAAAGAAGGGGCCAGAGACCTCCAAATGTGGAGAGAAAGAGAGAAATTGGGGTAGAGGAAGAAGAGACCGAACTCAGTCAGAAGGGGAAGGGAAAGGAAAGGGTTGCATTCTCTCCTTCACATCTCTTTCTGACTTCTTTGAACAATGAATCTCCCACCGCCCCCTCATTCCTCTCAGAACAATTTGTGCTTGTGGGCGTCAGCCTGCCTGGTCTTAATCAAGTGGGGCTTTTATGGGCAACCTCAGGAGTCCCAAGAGATAGCCCTGCTCCTGGAGCAAAGTGCAGGTGGAGTTGGCCACTTAGGAACCAGCAGCATGTGGGAGGTGGGTGGATGAGGGGAGAGTCTTACAGTTTCTCCAGGACCTCTCCAAAGACTCCAGTTTGCACTGGAGGGTGTATTGACTGTCAGACTGTCCCTTGGAAGGGGGGATCCTAAGGAAGAAGGCTGCAATTTAAAAAAAAATACACGCAGGGGAGACTCTGGTCTCTCTGCTGGCGAGGTAGAACAAGGGGAGGGAAAGGAGCTTGATGGAAAAGAGAGTATTCTGTGTGTGAGAGAGAGTGTAGCTGTGTGTGCATGCCTCTGCGGGAGGGAGGCAGGGAGGGAGGGAGGGGGGGAAGGGGACTGTGGATGAAGAAAGGATTTCTCTCTCTCAGAGCTCAGTTAAACCTGCTGTCAGTTGGTGTTAAGGGAGCAACCGAAGCATTCGATTCCCAGAGAAAGAGTGGCACAGCAACATAGGAGGGTAAAGAGGGAACCAAAGAGAGGGGGAAAAAAGAGAGAAGAAAAAGAAGCAAGCAAGGAAGGAAGGAAGCAAGCAAGGAAGAAACCAGAAGGGGGGGAAATACCAAAAATCTATGCTTGGACCTGGGCTTCTCTCTCGCCAATGCAAAAGGGAATATGCAGCACATTTTTGCCTTCTTCTGCACCAGTTTCCTAGGGGCAGCGTTGGGGGTCAATTTCCCCAGCAACATCCAGATCGGTGAGTGTGAAAAACGATGGCATCTTGGTGGCATCTTCCCGCGGGGAATCGATGTTGCTGCGTGTACGAGAATGGGAGGGAGAGCGAGATACAACCCACCCCTCGACTTCGCTCGCGAGGGGGCCTCTGCGTGGACTATAACCGCGCTCAGGGGTGAGGAGGAGACCCCCATACTGGACTTTGGGGGAAGGGTACCTGCCTTTTAAGTGCTTCTAAAAGCACCCCCTCTTTTTATTCTCTCTCTCTTACACACACACACACTCATTCTCTTCTGCATGTGGGATTCGGTATTTCAAGAATCGGGTACACTTCGCAGTTTCTTCCCCCGCTCCGGGGGGAGGCGGAGGTTTTTCGGGGTCCGTAGAGGGGGCGAACCGCCGACGGACGTCGAGTTTGGCATTGCTCTTTGTTGTGGCTGCTAAACAAAAGCGGGGCAACGTCGCCAGGAAGCTGTTGCGGCGACCTGCAGTCGCTTTCCCTCGCCTGCCCACTCGAGATCTCGTCCCTCCGTCCCCTCCCTCGGACAAAATCCGGCGCCGGGCTGCCTTCTGTGCCTCGCGCCTTTGCCCCAGCGCTTTCATGGCAGTTTTCCCTCCATTCCCCAGGATGGACTGAGGGGGCATCGCGCCTCCCACGTTGCTTCCGCGTCTGGCTAGGAAACAAAAGGTGAAGCTGAAAAATGAGCAGGCTTCCTTGGCAACAACGCCGAAGTGGGCTTCGGGTTGATCTATTTATTTCGCCGGGCGCACACAATCCGGTTTCTTTGCACGCTGCTGAGCCTGTCCGGGCAGCCTCTCTGGTATCCCCTCCTTCCTCCCCGCCCCTGGTGGACTTGGTACACTTGATGCTTCGGACTTCTTAGCTTCAATTCCACCTGCGGTTCCCGCTACCGGTCGCCGTTTTTCGGTCGTTTGGTTTTAATTCGAGCCAACCATTCACGCTGGGCCATCTAACAGAGTCGAGTCCAACAGATTACGAAACAGTGCATTCCCGAAGCCAGTTGGCCGAACCGAAATATTTGGGCTAATGGAATGATTGCTTGGACCCATTGGGACGTTTCATAATTGCTTACAGCCCAAATCTCTTGTTCCTATGAACAAGGATTCAAATGAACAGCAGGCCTCTGGAGACCAGGGACTTGGGTGGTCTTCTTGTGACTTCCTTAGGATAAATAATATCCCATATATATAGGGCATCTCTTGGAGTACATGACTTAATTGTGGGCTCTCTTAAACTTGGCTGTTCTCTTCTCATTGTCCAAAAACAGGAGTAGCTCGAATGATGGCAAGATATGTCCGTTGTTTATTCTTTTAGTTTAGCAACAACCTGTTGAAGAAACATCTGCTCAGTGTGGGCAAATCCACGCTTGGTTGAGGGGGGAGGGAATTGGCCATTCGTTGCTGCAAAAAGGCTTAGTTTCCACGTTTAGAGTATTGCTAAATCCTGGTTTTCTGCAGCTTCGGTCTTCGTTTATAAACCTAATTGGGGGATTTCGTATCTTTGGGGTTATGTAATAATCGGATGAAATGGAACATTGTACCAAAAGCTTCTACCAAAATTCTACCGTTCATCTTCAAGACTCCCTGAGGCTTGGATATGGACTTAATATGGACTTAATATGGGTATGAACTTAATAACATTTGACTTAATGTTATTAAGTCAAATGGATATGGACTTAATAACATTTAAAAAGGACCTTTTGAAATTGATGACTATGATTGATTATGCCTAATTAAAACCCCTCCTCCCAATGGTTTTGGGGAACTCCATTCTATGATTTTTATTTATTTATTGTTTGTTCTTTAGCTACAGGAGACTAACATGGCTTCCTTTTTGCCAAAGTGTTTGAAGAAATTTTGGCCACTGTCTTTTGAAACCCATTAAGTGTAACCGCTGCAGTTGTAGAATATCTTTGTCACTTAAAATTAGATTTCTGACTTAATGTCCATTTTTTTATTTTTTTTTTTTTTTTACCTTAGGGGGATTATTTCCTACTCAACAATCCCAGGAACATGCAGCCTTTATGTTTGCATTATCTCAGTTCACAGAGCCCCCCAAGCTGGCTCCACAGATTGATATTGTGAATATTAGTGACAGTTTTGAAATGACCTACACCTGTAAGTAAAGGCTAGCTATTGGCCAACCTTTTGCGCTCTCTTGACTGCTTTTGCACCTACCTGTCTGCTTATGTTTGCATTAAAACCTCCTAGCAAGGATTTTTTTAACGATAGGTCCTTTTTCCCTTCCCTTTTTAAAATCATTTCAAAAACTATGTTCTTTTATTCTTACAGCTGGTTTTCATCAGTTCTCCCTTACAATGTAATTTATGGCTATTGATTTGTAATTGTCTAAATATATGTGAAAATGACAAGAAGTGAAATTATGTAAGTATTATTTATAGGTATACCATATTTTAAAAATACTCAACGGTCACCTAAGAACATAAAAGCCACCAATGGAAGTTTGATGATAGGTCTGAATTGAAGCAGACATACTTCAATCTTGAGCAGTTTAAATATTTCTGAGACCAAAAATGAATATTAAAGCTTTTTAAAATCAATATAGGGAAGATTTTTCTTACTGTATCAGTAAAATGGAAATCAGTGTTATTTAGATTTTATTTATTATATATTTTCATCCTGTCTTTATTACTTTATAAGTAACTGAAGGTGGCGAATATATATAACACTACTTCCTCCTCCTATTTTGCCCTCAAGAAGAGGGGCTGGCCCAAAGTCATCCATTTGCATAAGGCTAGACTAGTACTCAGCAGTGTCCTGATTTCTAGGCCAGCACGTCAATCACTACACTTTACTGACTGTTATGTGTTGTATGTTGTCAGTCAGGACAATCAAAATCTAAAATCTCTACTACTTGGGTTTAAAGGCTGTCCGATTGTGGTATGTTCACTACCTTAAGTTGCTTATAAAGTAATAAAAGTTGGATAAAAATATAATTTATTAGATAATCTAATAATATTTTTCTGCTCAGAAAAAAGGATTGATATGATACTATAAGGATTCTTTGAATTACTTCTCTGTTCTGTGTTGCATGAATCAGAGACTCAAATTTTAATTGAAGAGGTCATTTTCATCTTATTTTGGAGCTTACCTGTTGATCCTTTCAATGGTCTAAAATCAAATGTCCTCAGTATTTTTTTTTGAATGTTGCTTAGACTGTTGAATTAATAAGCCCTAGCCTCCCATCTTTCAGTGGTTATATATTTCTTTGTATGAGTCTTTTGTTAATAAGGAACAATGTTTGCTCATGCAGATGAAAGAAATTTATTTGCAACTTCTTGTGTGTTGTTGTTACAGTTATTTTCAAGTGGTGGATTTAGATCATATTTAAAATAGAGAGTAAAATAGAAAAAAAGACTGTGACATGAAGGTGAGAAATGAACCAGAACTGTTGACCTTGCTCTAACACATTAGTTTAATGGATAAAAAAATTAAGGAAGTGGTTTATCATATAAAGGAAGTCAAATGAATGCCTTGAAAACTAGATGTTTTTAAATGGGACAATGTTGATGGAATAGCTGGTAAAAGATTAAAGCATTAAACACCAATATATTTGTATATGTTGTTAGACAAGTGTCTCAGAATAAATGAGACAGCTTTCTATTTATTCAGTTGTTTAATTTCTGGATTTAATTAATATTGATGTGTTTGAGTTCACATGTATTATCAGTTATAGGGGGTGGGATTAATATATAATCAGTTGTAGGAGCTGGGGTTAATGTATAATAATAAATTTGGCTTAATGTTTCAGGTCCCTAATTGAGGCTAGATTATCAATAGAGAACTGAGATTGTGTCCCAGTGGTAAATTGTAAGCAAACAATTTTCTTCTCTCTCAATCTTAAAGGAACAATAACTCTGACTAGCTTTATATTAGAGCTCAGTTTTATGTAGAACATTTTGTCCTAGATGACCCATGAAAGGTAGCCCGCACCACCTCATGGCACTGACTCTCATTTTCCCCTCTTAAATTAAAAGCTTCCATCATTTTGCTCTCTGTGAGTTATCAGCAATTGTTGCTTTTCACAAACATGAAGACTACAGTTCGGCTTTACCAATTCAGCTTTAAAACCATATCGGGGTAGGTCTTCATTGGCCTGATACTCGTATAGATTCATGTCCTATAAGCATTGACAACAATAGGGAATATATTGTAATTCCTTTTAAGCAGTGTTTATACAAACTCTTATTTTCTTTGGATAAATGTTTCATTTCAGAATGTGACTGTGGCAGGTGAAAGAAAGCGTTGTCGTCATGGAAATGTTTCACGTGTCTTGATTCGAGAGTTGTTGGTAATTCTGTTGCTATTATTTTTTGGTTGTTGCTTTTGTGGGCATTATTTATCACCAGATGTTTTTATAATGGTGGTTTTGTCTAGTCATAAAGTGTTTGATTCTTCTATCAAAAATTGAAATGGAATTAAGGGCGAGCATGAGCCTGGGATTCTATATTTGTGTATTATTAAGATTGCTTATGGGGCTGCCCTACCAGAGTTTGCAAAAGACACTCACAATAATGGTGTGGGAAGAGAGTTATTAACCTTTTATCCACTTGTCTTTTCTCCTGCAAATCCAAAATATATTATTTTCCAAGCTCACAAGTCTAGGAGAACAGTTGTGGAGGACAACCTTACTTGAGCATTTGCAGAAGAGGTTCATCTGGAATAAGAGGATCATGCATCTGTCTATTCAATTCTGGCTTCCAAAAAGTCCTCCTTGGAGCTGCGGTTGTGGGATTCAGATCACCCACTTTGGAGGATAACCTTTGAAGGGAATTATGCTGCAATCTTATGCAAAGATTTAGTCTTGCACAAATCATGAATCCTTTCATGATGTTAGCTGCTAAAGCACATAAAGCTGTAAATAAGGACTGGAGAATTTAAAGTTGTCACGGTGACCTACAATCTAAAATAAGAGTTTTCTAGTCTTTCCAAAGTGCAATGAAGCTAAGTTATAGTTTGCCTTATGAAAGGATTTTAATGTGTGAGCTTTATGCCTAAATGTAGTTATTTTGTGTGGAATAGTACAGTAAAAAAAGAGAAAACCCTGTATACCTATAGCGGTGGGTTAATCTGCAATATACCATATTCACATGTCAAGACCTATTATATCTCAATGTGTTTTGCTTTAAAATGGAGTATTATCAATTATTTTGATAAAAACAACCACTCTTAATTTTTGGTTGATCTGTGCCACCTAATACAATAAACACAACTAATTCCAAACTGGAGAGGATCATGTTAGGTATTTCCTATTAGCTAGTGATAAATGATGAGGACCTTGTCAAGGGAAAAAAGTGTCAGCATCACAAACATACTAATTGAGGTTCCTAACAGCTTAGCACTGAATACTTTTTGCTAGATGGAAGAATCTTCCACTCATATCTTTTCCCTATATTTAGAATGTAAAGAAGTGGATAGATTTTGGTATATTCCAACCAAATTCAACCGATTTTTCACCATTGCTGATAAAACTCTGTGTGTGTGTGTGTGTGTGTAAACAAACCCAACAAACAAACATGGATTGCTCAGTAATAGACAGAATTGGGAATGACATATAGCAGAACAATTGTGTGTAGGCAGAACCAGAAATAGTGATAGATTATTGCACAGTTGCCATGCCACCATTGTTAGCGAAATAAAGCAATAACAGTAAGTGCGTATAAATTGTAGCTATTTATGCAATAACACTGACTATTGCTTCATAGTAAATGAGCCTGGCATCCATTATAATTGATTGCAGGCATTTATCTCTCTTTTATTTTGAAAGAAGACGATTACAAGTCATATGCTTTCTGTGGCTGAAATAGCTAGTGTTTTCAGATATTACAGATTTATCCCACAAAAATATAACTTCCAGCAGTATAGTATGTACAGGAAGGAAGATAGCCAAGTTACAGTAAGATTTATTTGTCGGGAAAATAGATGAGAGAGAGAGTATCATTTTTGTTTTTTTAAGTCTAGAAATATTAGGAACTCAGCATGGGAAATTACATTGCACAGTTTCCCAGTCTTTACATAGAAGATGCCTAAGCAAATAAATATAGCAGTCATAACAGAAGGGCCACTATCCCAAATGATAAATGGACCATGGGAAAAATGGGACTGAGCAAAAATGTAAGGACAAAATGCGTTAGGACTACCTTGCAAGTTGCAAGAGTATCAAGCATTAATTTTGTCTAAGCAAATATAGCAAATACACATGAGGCATCGGATTAGCCATTCACTCCGGTAATGCTGTCCCATTGATTATCAAACTTAACCATCTGGATCTGTGCATAAGAGCTATAAGCAGCTTTGTTGGAACAAGCCTTTATGGGGAAAAAGACTCAACTGGGCATTTTTTCCAAGCAGTCCAAGACAGTGATACAGATTGGCTGACTTGCTGGCTCTTAATGAACAATGAGGAAGAAGAGAAATGGCAATGTATAAATTGGGATTCAAAATGGCAGTGTTCCATACTGCAGCATTTTCTTAGAATTTCCATCGGGAAGCGTGGGTTTGCTAGCAATTTTCTGCATTGGGCAGGATTTGCATTGTAAGTATGGATGCCGTCCTGTGCGTGAACTTGTCCTGTAAATGTTATACAATACAGTATTACACAGTATGGTTCATTCACGATACTATGTAACAAGGTTTAATATCTTTGTGCATTCATTACATAGCATTTTTCTGCTTTTTAATATTTTAGGATCTCTACCCAAAGAATATCACTTTTCAAATCGGAGTAGTTGTAATAGAAGTAGTAATAGTAATAGCATGATTAATTAAACACAAGCTTTCTTACTATGGAACAATTCCAGTGATGGAGAAACATATATTTGAGAATGTAGATCTTCTCACAAGATACAAAGTTCTATGTCACTACTGTAGAGTACTATAGCAATGAATGAAATGTATTCCCAAATTCTTTGTGTGCAAATTAGAGATCAATACTTACAAATGTATACACTGAATTCTTCAGAGCAACTGCAATCATTTCTCAGAAATATGCTTATAAAATTCCGACCATTTTTGATGTCCTATAACTGCAGGTGTTCTAGAAAACTATAAAAGCATGTGGGGAAAAAAGGCATTTCTGTTATTGTTTCCTGAACAGTTTCTTTTATCAGTTAGTTAATTATTTATTCAGCAATATACTGCAGTTTGCCAATGTTTTTGGAAGTAAAGGGGAAAAAATTAAGATAGAAATATTTGGAGAAACTTTTGTAGAGACTCTAAAACCAAGAAGTAATATTATAACTCTATGTATTTTCTGTATTTCAGAGTGTGATAAACCATTGATTTGAATCATCACTTTTTGAAGCGATGAAAACTAAAGAAATAGATTAGTCTATTTTTAAAAAACAAAATGCCAAGCAGCAGATTCAGCGGGAGCTTGTTCATTATACATTCATTCATGAAGCTCTCCTTCATATCACGTGTCCTGAAGGACCTAGTATCTACTGATTTCACCTGATAGCTGAGTTTGATTGTCATCATAATAATATTGCTGTTGCAAGGAATAATTAACTCAATTTTATGACCAAGCAATTATGCTGAAGCAGTGCTTGATAGGGCCTGTAATTGGAGCACTATAAGACACATAACAGGGTAATATTTTGGACTCTTTAGTTGCTTCCTTTTCTCACTGCAAATGTTTGCTGGCATGCTTGGCCTGAAATGCAAGAAATAATAAATCAGACCTGGGTTAAAACTTAAACAATAATCAATTCTGTAATTCAGTTGCAAACTTCAGGGGTGCAAAAAGACATCTCTTTCCCTTTATTACAACTGGCAGATATTTCCTTTCTCTCACAGGCATTCCCGATGTTTCATACTAGAAACCCAATAGTCAAGTTTTGCTTTTGTTTTGACCAATCTATAAACCTGAGAAATAATTAGCAACAATTAAAAACATTTTATAGGATCATGGCTAGAACCAAGTTACACTTATTTTTTTAATGATTTTTTTATTATAACATTTCATAAAGAATTAAAAAAACTACACAAACAGAAAAAAAGGGTAAAATTAAAAGTGAAGAATCACAAAAAGCAAGGAAAATTTAAAAAATCTGAAGCAACAACTTTTGATCTTTTCAGCAGTTATAAACATAGTAATTACCATCTTCACTCTCTCAAATTGAATATCATAGTTTCCGTATTCCTATAAACCATTTTAATCAATAATTTGATGAAATCAATCATTCATGTTTATCCATTTTCAGCAAACAATCTACAAAGCGTTTCTAGACTTTTATAAAAGTAGTAGTTCCCTCTTTAATCAAACAAAGCAATTTAGTGATTTCTGCAGATTCAGAGATCTTCATAATCCATTCCTCCATTAATGATGGACCGATTTCAATCATTTAGCATCTACTTAAAAATAAATTAATCTACAGCCATAGAAATCTGTGAATCAGGCAGGTTTAGGTAAATGGATATATATATATATTGTATATTGAGAATTAAGATGCACGTTATTTCTAAATACATGCTTAGCCTAGGAATTTGTGATGAGTATCTGAATCAAGAATGCAACTAAGTTCTCACATAATAATTCAGTCTGATTTTCTTTCCATTATTTCTTCCCCAGCAGCCTCAGGTAGGGTATGCTAGCTTTTAAACTATTGTCAGATCAGATCTATTGAAAACCATCTAGAAATGTCCTTGGTTTTTGGTCACCTGTATGCTAATCTCTGATATTTACTACAACATTTGGTTTGGGGTGGGGAAGTATTGTCTAGCTGCTGAATGGTTGTGCTTTATGTGATGTTCTAGACTGGCTTAGCTGTTTGCTTAGTTGGCAATTGTAACTTCAAACATGGAATTCTGTGGCATTTCACTATCAATAATAGTAAAAGTAGTAGTAGAAGCAGTTGGAGAGGAGGAGGAAGAGGAGAAATGGTTAAGTTTGGTACTAGGCTGAGATCTTTTTCTGTGGAATACATCAGCCCCTTGCTTGGGCTCCAAAGCTGTCATGTAACTGCAAGAAGTAATCGGCATGCATATTAATATTTTCAATTGCAGTTCTAAATGTATTGCAATTAAATAATTATTATGTGTCAGATGAAAAAAGCTCTGTTGATAAGGTGTATATTGGTCGCTATTTCTCCAAATGAAACTGTTGTCATTTATTCCACAGGTAATCAATTAAAATGCAGTTTTGTAATTAAACTTCTCTGAGTTCAGTCGTACAATACTATGCAAATTTTGTGTGTTCTGTTTGTTTATCCCAGGAGTGTCATAAAAGCAACTGAGGTGCATGTTCAAAATGCTGGGTTGTTGCAAACGGTTAGGCTGTTAAAAGCCACTGAATGTGAGGCACTTGGAGTGTGCAGGATTGCAGCCACAGTTATCTAAGCAGTTATCTAAGCAGCACAGACTGTGATCAGAACTTTGACTATTCACCCAAAGGCTACCAGTGGGGAAATTCATTCGCTACTGTAACCGTATGATGAGGACCTGTTTATTTGGGTTTACAATATTAATATCTCAATTTAGATAATAATTTTATTGTTGCAAAATAGCAGAGTAGCAGATGGCAGCACTAACCAGAGTTTGCTAGGCATGAAAGAAGCAGATATGGGATAGGACAGAACTTGGATGGGAAACCAGGTCTGTAAGCTATAAGCTACCCTGAGAAGTTGAAAAACATGCTAGAAGAAAGCAATGACAAATCTCCTGTCTTGCTGCCAAGAAAAGTACATGGATGTATCGAGCTCCAATAGAACGAGACTTCTTACTTTTCAAACTTCTACAAAGCTGTTTTTAGATAGTGCTATGAGCTGCAAAAGGACTTTCTGTTAGGTTCTAAATCGAGTGAGTACTACAAGTGCCACATCCTGTGTGAAAGCTCTACCATCTGCCTTGGAAGAAGGCTCTGTTCTTTCCTTCCAAACATCCAGCCAGGAGATGCATTTTCTTAGGAGGAAAAAAAAAAGACACTCTGCACAGTTTGGGAGGTTTTGCTTTCAGATCTGGTTTCTGGACATGTTTCAAGCAGAATAGAGCTGGAAGGTATCCTGGAGGTCTTCTAGTCCAATCCCCTGCTAAGCAGGAAACCCTGTACCATTTGAGACAAGGCTGGTCCAGTCTCTTCTGGAAAGCCTTCAGTGATGGAGCACCTACAATTTCTGAAGACAAAGTTGTTCCACTGGTTAATGGTTCTTAAACTGATAGGAAGTTTCTCCTTAATTCCAGGTTGCTTCTCTCCTTGATTAGTTTCCATCCATTGTTTCTTGTCCTGCCCTCTGGTGCTTTGGAGAATAATTTGATCTCCTCTTCTTTGTGGCAGCTCCTCAAATACTGGAATATTGCTATTATGTCACCTCTAGTCCTCCTTTTCTGTAGACTAGCCATACCCAGTTCCTGCAACCATTCTTCATATGTTTTAGTCTCCAGGTTTTTAATCATTTCATTTGCTCTTCTCTGCACTTTTTCTAAAATCTCAACATCCTTTTTGTAATGTGCTGATCAAAATTGGACACAGTATTCCAGGTATGGTCTTACTAAGGTTTTATAACAAAGAGGTCCTGCCATAGAAAAGTAGGGATTGATGCAAACAAAAGAATCCTACACATATCACCAAAATTAACATTCCCTAGCAGCTACAGTATATGTGTATCACCATCAACCAGATGTTTTTTTTCTTTACAACTGTACACATCTGCCTTAACACGACAAACCACTTAGCAAAGTCACTGTCGGACTGTGAGTTGCATTTGCTGACAGTCACATTACTCTCTGAAGAACAATGGAGGTGGAACATTCAGATGTTCAGCTGATAGTGCAGATCAGGGGTGTCAAACTCACGGTCCGCGGGCCAGATGCATCATGCAGTGGCCATACCCATCCCTGGTTAGCAAAGGGGAAAAAGTCATGATACATCACGTGATCATGACATGATGATGCGAGTTTGACATCCCTGATGGGCCAAGTGTGCCGCACTTTGTTGAAGAGAAGTGGGATACTGCTTTGCTTTGATCAAAATATTAACAAAGCTCTACAGAACTCCCAAGGTATGTTCTGTTAAAATAATTAAAGTGAGGCTAGAAATGCCCATCCATGAGAACTCATATCTCATATAAGATCTCATGTCAACTATAAGACTCCCCATGCTGTAAAAGAAAAGCTGACCTTCTGCTTGAACATGACACTTTCTCCTCTGCCTCCTCTATTTCTCAAAATAGTTCAATCTCAAATTATCCCATCAGCGCTTTGTTCTGACACCGGGATCTGGGTACAGCTGTGTCCATCTCAAGATGCTGCTAAGGACAGAAAAAAAGGACATTGAGGCATCCGATTGCCTGAGGAGGTTAAATTGAATTGAAATGAGTTTTCATGATAGTATTCCAGCATCTTCTAAGCACCACCCAGTTAAAAGGAGAAACAAAGCCTTGTGCTCCAAACGAGCCTCCCTTGTTTGCGGTTGCTTCAGTTTTCTCCATCTTTAAAATATTACTAGCAATCATTTTCAAATGCAAGATTTTTTTTTCTTCCTAATTTTTCCCAGTATGCATTTTATCCTGACTCATTGAAAACAATTCTGTTCCTCATAACCCAGATTGGTTGCAGGAGAAAAGGAACTGGGGTATAAATTCAATTAATCCAAATAAAGATTGATTTCTTGGCAGAAATGATGGTCGGGGGAAAAGTGAGGAAGCAATATACATACAGATTACCTGGACTGTGTTTTTGGTTCTTCCTTTCGGGTGACTGAACAAATAGGAGACATCTCTCAGACCGAAGACATGCTAAGATTATATATGCCCAGTGGCAGAGATCCTTAAATGAGTGGTGACAGTCCAGTTAATAAGTGAAGTCTTGGCATTGTAATAGAGACTATTACATAGTTTCTATGCAATAGAGAACAGGGAATAACGGGGAATGTTTGCCAGGATCTGAACACATTGCACAGAAATGGAGTTAAACTGATTTTTGGTATGCTGGGACTCTTTTGGTCTTTCATTATCTTTTCTGGGTAAGACCTGTTAAAACCAAAAAGAAAAAAAATCAAACTTTGTAAAGAAGTTATTAGAGATTGGGTCATTTCTGTTACATCCTTGTAGGCTTTGTGTAGCCTCAGCAGGTGGCAGCACATCACTGACCTAACCTGGACCTGAAAAATTAAGCAGGGCTTCTCACTGGATAGGAGATTACAGGGAATCCTAAAACTGAAGTTAGACTTGAAGACCTAAACACCTCTCGGAAAAAAAGCCATGGCAATCTGATTCTCTATTGTGGCCAAGAAAACCATACAGGCATGTCCATGGAGTAATCATGAATCAAGCTTAGAACGAAGAAAGCAGATAGATAGATAGATAGATAGATAGATAGATAGATAGATAGATAGATAGATAGATAGATAGATAGATAGATAGTTTGGTTGTTTTCCCCTTTTGGCAGAGAACCAGCCATCAACCACATTTCAGAAGTTATCTGCCAACAGCAATCAGTTTAGAACATAGCTGGGAAAACTGTGATCCTTCAGCCACCCATCATCTTTAAAAGTTGACCATACATAGTGAATTTGAAAGCACTGGAAGTTCAGTTTAATTTGGTAGGAAACACAGTCCTTGCAAGATCATTCTGTCTTAGCAACCAGTTGCTGAAGAGAAAGGAAGGAAAAGCAAAGGGGGGATCAGAAAGAAAAAGGAAGGAAGGAAGGAAGGAAGAAAGAAAGAAAGAAAGAGAAAGAAAAGGAAGGAAGAAAGAAAGAAAGAAAAAGAAAGAAAGAAAGAAAGAAAGAAAGAAAGAAAGAAAGAAAGAAAGAAAAAAGAAAAACCAAAAGGCCAAAGGAAGGGAGCACAGCAAGAAAAAAGCACTTTGGATGCTAATCAACCCTCATTTCCCCCCTCCCCAAATGAAATACATGCCCGGAAAGCAAAATATACCTCGAAAATAAGACCTCAAAATAAGACCTACCCGAAAATAAGACCTAGTGTGTTTTGGGAGCCAAAAAATATAAGACAGTGTCTTATGTTAGGGGAAACACGGTATGTGATTTGTTGTGGTTTTACATGAATAAATGTACATTGTTCTACATGAATATGGTAAGTGTTTTTTTTTCATTTAAAAAAAAATATATAAGACCTACCCCGAAAATAAGACCTAGTGTGTTTTTGGGAGCCAAAAAAAATATAAGACTGTGTCTTATTTTCGGGGAAACACGGTAGTATAATAACTGGGGAGGAACAAGGGTTTGGGGTAACAAAGAATGCTGTCCTTTTTGTATTAAGACCCTTTCCCATATAGAATAGAATAGAATAGAACTCTGTATTGGCCAAGTGTGATTGCACACACAAGGAATTTGTCTTGGTGCATATGCTTTCAATATATTGTATGTAGTGATACAATAGTTTTGCTTAAATTTCCACTTAAAGAATTAAAATTGTTTCCCCATTTATGTGAACACCATTGCTAAATGAGGTTCGCTTTTCTCTTTCATTCTTAGTGATGCATTCTTTAACTCAATAACACAGTAGTTCAGTCAGTGCCAGTTATGAATGGTTGCTGCCTGGCATACTCTAGGCTATATAATTGGATGAATAAATTTAACCGCAATTTGAGCAAATAAAATGTCTGTAATGCAAAGAATGACTACTCAACCTATCAACTTCAGAAATAATAAAAAGGAAGAAAGTAATGCTTTCTAATCCATGGTAGTAGTAAGTAGTAATTTATTGTGTTATAAACATTATTGTCCTGAAAGGAAAAGTTTTGGTGTGTAGTAAATGTTCATAAGTCATCCCAAAGGTGCTTTTTCAAGAGGCAACTGGACTTTCTGGTTTTTCTTTGAAGATGTTTTGCTTCTCATGCAAGAAGCTTCTTCAGCTCTGCTTCTTGGATGAGAAGCGAAATGTCTTCAAAGAAAAACCAGAAAGTCCAGTTGCCTCTTAAAAAAGCACCTTTGGGACAACCATGACCATTCATGTTCCTGATGATATAATTGAGTATTATTGTCTTATAAGTTAGCCAAATGGGTCTTTGAATCATCACCAACTACCCTCCCAGTTCCCTCCCTCTCTTCTTTTTACCTTTATTAAGTGTTGGTAATGGTTGTCACACCGTTCTTGCTACTGCGCTGTTGCTACAACAAGAGGTTCAAGAAAAAGTGGAAAATGGGAGGAAAAGCAGGGAAGAGGTGTGGAATGGATCCTAATTCTATTACCTTCAAATCTAAATCAGAGTTAAAATTGTATTATGGCGAGCATTACAAATCCTCCATATTTCAAGGCGTAGGAATTTCAACCCACAATGTCAAACCATTTCTGCCATTCTTTAGCTGTTATTCAGCATTGACATATCAGATTCATAAATTAATCATGCTCCTGCCTGTTCAAAAGGTAGTTCAATTGAGTTCAGTGGGTCTTACCCCCAGGACGATTCCAATTTACTCAAGCAAATTTAAATTTAAATGGTACTGTATGTGTGAATATTTTATTATAAAGAAAGAAGCACTATATAAGGACTAAACCTGAGGTTTGTGGTGGTGGTGTGTATGAAGGGAGATATAAAAATTCAATCAACAATTGACAACTATTATGATGAAGAAAATAATTTCATTACAGAAGTGAAAGCTATCATTTTTTGTCCAGACCCAACTAATCTGCATTAATAAAAACAACACAGGGTAAACGGTTCAGCCATGTGTAATCACAAATATCTATATGCACAAATAATGTCAGATTGGCTTGCTTATCATAAGCTCCTCGGGATGCTGCATAAATTTATACAAATTTCGGTCTTTCAGGCAGAGACAGCATCGTTGAAGATAGACTGCCGTAAATGCTGAACAGAACATAATTTGCTGAAAGGCAGAATATCCACTTAAAAAAAAAATCCAAGCAATTGTCACAAATGGAAATACAGAAAAAAAAGTAGAGTTACTCTTTGTTTGTGAAAAAAAAATAGATACCTAGTGTTTATAAAATTTTGTAAGTTATTTATGTGTATGTCCTATGAGTACATTGTATGTGTTTATGTATTTATATATCTGATATGTCTTTGTTTATGGATGTAATGCATCTTTATTGACTCTCAGCTACTCGCACTTTTCCATTTAAATATATCAATGGCTTACGACAAATAACAATTAACATATTTACATAAAGTAACAGATTATACAGTATAAATATTTATATTAAATTATTAATTGCTATAAATAAGCTTTTAAGCAAACAATTATTAATACAATACCATGTAGTTGAAGGGACATTATAACAGTTCTTAAACTTAAATAAACAAAATTTTAAGATAACAATGTCTAGGATTACTCTTCCTGTGCTTTGATTTTTTTCAGCGTTCCAATATCCAAGGGATACAATTTATTGGTGCATAGTTTATGCACAATTATCCAGTTACCAATCTTTATATAAAAATCTAATTTTATAATAAGCTTTATTAATAAATAAAGGTTCGTTCTTCATACCAGCACAAAGGAGCAATATTACAAAAATGAGTTGTGTATAACAAATATTAGAAATTCTTACATTCTTGTCTTTATAAATTAATAAAGACAATAATTAATTAATAAACATTATTGAGCATACTTTTAAACTCCACTGATCATAGGGGCGGACAGCATTCTTACCCTTTCTCAGGGTATTTCACTCAGCACAGGAGAGCTTTCTGTGTCATTTGAGCCAGAGGTGGGCTTCAAAAATTTTAGCAAGGGGTTCTCTGCCCAGTTGCTGGGTGGGTGTGGCCATGGTGGGCGTGGCCTAGTCAGCCTCCTGCACCAAGGTGGGGGGGCATTTTTGCCCTCTCTGGGCTCTGGAGACTTTCCTCAAGCCTCCAGGAGGGCGAAAACTGCCTCCCTGGGCTCCAGAGGCGCTCTGGAAGCCAGAAACAGGTCCGTTTCCAGCCTTCCTGAACTTCCGGGATGCCCGTTTTTCACCCTCCCTGAGCTTCCGCATGTGCCCTGCACTTACCTGCATCTAAAACAGGCTGCATGGGGATTCCTGGGAGGGGCAGGGTGGGCAGTGCAGGGCAGGGCCAGCCAGGAGTAGGATTTGGGGGTTCTTCGAACTGTGCAGAATCTTAGCTAGGGGCTCTCCCGAACCCCTGCAAACCCCTAGCAGCCCACCCCTGATTTGAGCACTGTTTGAGCATAGAATCATAGGGCTAGAAGGGACTTGGAGGTCTTCCAGTCCAACCCATTGCTTGAGGCAGCTGTCCTTATACTATCCTGGATATATGGTTGTCCAATCTTTTCTTGAAAACCTCCACCAATGGCACACCCACAATTCCAGAAGGCAAGCAAGGTATAGTTGTGCAGCTTTCAGTTTTAATTTTGAGGTTTTCTTCTTGCTTTTTCTTTAGCTTTGCTCCTATGCTTATCTTTTCTATGGGCTTCTCAGTCTCAAAGTTTCAATTCCTGATTCACATCAACCTTGGCATGTACATAGATACTCTACATGTCCTGCTCCTCCTTGAAAAGGAGAACATTATTTATTTTATTTATTTATTTGATTTTTCAATCGCTTACAAGATAACAGGCATAAGTATAAACATAGTTATGAGTACATGAAATCGATACATATAAGAAAAATAAAAAGAAACAATAGGACAGGGACGGTAGGCACGCCGGTGTGCTTATGCACGCCTTCTACAGACCTTTTAGGAAAGGGGTGAGGTAAATAGTAGAAAGTCTAAGGTTAAAGTTTTGGGGGTTTGGGGAAGAAACCACAGAGTCAGGTAGAGTATTCCAGACATTGACCACTCTGTTGCTGAAGTTGTATTTCCTGCAATCAAGTTTGGTGTGGTTTACCTTGACTTTGTATCTATTGTGTGTTCTTGTATTGTTATGGTTGAAGCTGAAGTATTCATTGACAGGTAGGACATTGCAATGTATGATTTTATATACTATACTTAGATCGGACTGAAGACGCCGTAGTTCTAAGTTTTCTAGGCCTAGAATCTAGGTCTAGAATTTCAAGTCTGGTGGCATAAGGTATTCTGCAACAAGTAGATGCAACTATGAAGAGGATGAAAGTGTAGGTCTGGAGGTGACACCATTAGTACCTACATGGATTTGTGTGAAATCTTCAAATATAAGATGAGTTTGTAGGGCGTAACAGCAAAGTCGAATCTTCCGGATAAATGATTATTGTGAATGATTATTATTAGAGAAAATAGAGGTATTGCCCTGAACCTTTACTTGTAAAAGGTCTTGAGTCATCAGCCTCTCCAGTGTTGGAATTTTTGACCTCATGATTCTTTTGTTAACTCTAGCAAATATTCCCATATCTAAGGCTGTAGTTTGGGTAATACAGTATTATTTTACTGTTACACTTGATTAGCCATTCATTAATTCTAGGGCTGAGATGAAGACAAGTAAATTCACAGCTTGAACATGACATAATAAATCCTAAGGAAAATCCATTATCCTGAGCATTTATGTAATGTGACTTCTGACTTTGGCAAAAGGACAAATGCTGGATTATTATTTTTTTTGGAAGATGCTTGGGAAGTTAAATTCTAGGTGACTGGATATATCATTGTATCTATTCAGATGTAGGTCAATTCTCTGTAGATGTAAAGCAGTGTTCTACATTGTGGTTAAGAGAGGAGGGAGGGAGAGAGAGAAAGAGAGAGAGTGAGTGAGAGAGGAAGCCCTTTGAAATGTATATTAAAACAAGGTCTGTAGTATACATCGCATAAATATACAATACTTGACATTAAGAAAACACAGATAAATACTAATGTTTTGAATGAATTTATCCAGTCTGGGTCATCCCCTATTTTCTTAATGATTCTTCTGAAATATTGGCAAAATAGATTGCCTAGTAATCTTGCACCAAAACAGAATCAGATTATTTAAATGAGAGTTTAGCGAATGTGAAAGATAATGGTTATTTTTCTCAAAGTGTTCTGAATAAGCCAAAATAAGGTTACCTGAAAGAGAGGTATGCCGAACTCTATCTCCTCTTTGCAGAAAATTCACAACTGCAGCATATATGAAATATGGTATTTCAGCCTCTTTTTAAAAAATTCCCAATCATCTAACACAGTGTTTCTCAACCTTGGTAATCTTTAAGATGTGTGGACTTCAACTCCTAGAATTCCCGGGCAGTAAGGGGAAGTGAGGCTGGATGTGGAATTCTGGGAGTTGAAATAGACTGATCTTAAAGTTGCCAAGTTGAGAAACACTGGTTTAACATCTGCTGCCTCTGTAGAGAGTAGATTTCACAAACAGAACACATCATTGATTCTTTAGTCTATATTGTACTAGTATTATTGTAGCAAACACTCTCCCCAAGATAGTTCAAACAGAAAACTAAATTATCATTTGTTATTATTCATTTATACACTGACTCTGTCTAATAATTGAAGCTCACTGGACAGATAACAACATTACTAAATGCACATATACACAAAGAAAAATAATAAAATGCCTTCAACACAGAAATGGTATTGTAAAACATAATATATACAGCTTAGAAATCATTTTTAATGACAGCAGAATAAAATCAGTCTTAGACATTATCTAATCCAGCATAAAAAAGTCTATGAAATCATTTGTCCTAGTATTATACTGTAGGTATAATGTTAATTATTACGGACATTTCAAACTGATTATATGCACCAGAGAAAATAAACAATATATAGCACAATGTGATGAGAACAAACTACAAGGTCCAATTTTGCTGGGATGAGCTGAAAATAAGAAGCAGGTTTTGCCTGCTGGGAATTCAGGAGAAAAATCTGATATATAGAAAGTGATTAATGTTGTTAATGAACCCCTTAAAAGAAGCAATATATGTAAAACTGCAATCAAGATCTTGAAAGAATGAGAAAAAAATTACTCCAGGCTGTTAATCCCATGATTGCTCCACGATTGAATTTAGCACTACAGATAGTCCTCATTTAGCAACCCCAAATTGCCAAAGACTGGCAATTCAGTCATTAAGCAAAGCAATTGCTAAGTGAAACTGCAACTGTGCTTATGATCTTATTTCAGCTTCCTTTTGTTTTGCAGACTTGCAAAGGTCATAAATGTAATTTATCACCAATCCTCATATTTATGATATTTATGATATGAGGATTGGTGATAAAAGTTACATTTTCATCACCATCTGAACTGCAAACAGTCCCTGAACAAGGCAGTTGCTAAAAAAGCACTACCTGTAAATGGTTATCCATGGTTAAATTTAGCCCAAAAATAAATTGAAGTTTTAAGGGATATGCATGCCTAATATAAATATATAAATATAAATATTTCATGCATGTTTAATATATAAAGATATAAATGTTTGTCTGATGTCTATCTAATATGTGTGTTTGTGTATGCATATCTAATATGTGTGTTTGTGTATGCATATCCAAGGGACATGCATGCCTAACATAAATATACGTTTAGTAAGAAATATTCTGTACTCTAAGAATTCTGTACTTTGTGCAGAAGTTTAACGAGTCATTCCAGTAAAAATATCATCTAGGTGTGGCTTCTATTTGCAACAAATAAACTGTTCTGAGTTTCTTCTGTCTCAGAACTGATTCCCTCAGAGATCTGTCAAGCAGGATCCCTCCCTCAGCAATGATGGGATTCACTTTAAACATAGCCTGCAGCCAAATCTTCAAAGAGAAAGTGGGGCAGTAATCCAATACGGAAAATATCCAAATTTGAATCTGCAGTTCTACATATATAGGAAGAAGATCACATAGGTACAAAAATAAGTCAACTTACAGAGGGTGTTTTCCTCTGAGATAACATTGTTTTGTAAAACTGTCTGAGCAGACTCCTCAACCATGAAGTGAAGTATATCTCCAAAGCACTGTACATATTTAAACAAATACACAAACTTTCCCTTTTGCTTTGTAAAATGCTAGTGGCAACAGCTGTCTCTGCAAAAGTCTTATTTAGCCTGTTTTTTCACTCTCTTCCTAGCACTTAATTCTTTTTGCCAACCTAGCCCATGTGAATCCAGTCTACTTTTCTTCCACTTGGCTCTTCAAATCTCTATCTTCCATCCACCTGTAATCTGATGATTTCTGCACTGATGAAATTTGCCAGTCTATCTGCCTTCATGTTGGCTGTTACCAACTTTAATCCTTTATTTATTGCTGAACTGAACTACAGCTTCTGGGTTACACAGGCTTGGGTATCAATACTGTATAATATAGTGGTAGAACTTGTTCATACAGAAAATTCCTTGGACTCTTCCGGGTTGAGCCCTCTCGCTAACGGGCAGCGGTTTGCGATCGTCCGCGACTGCAGCCTGGCTCTTTCATCTGAGAGCCCCGATCCTCACAGCTCGGGGCTGAAGCTGCCTCGTAGGGGCAGCGGAGAAAGGGAAAGCTGCCAGACAGAGTGGGAGCTGCATCTCCCCCCTTTGAGTCTGGTCTTTTCCCTCCGAAGACGACAAGAAGCGGTGGTCAATATGGCCACCTTGAAGAGATGGTCTCAACTGGATTAAGATTTGTGCAGGAGGAAAGAAAGAAGTTGACAGCAGAAGAATCAGGAGTATTGGAAGGTAAAATCAACAAAGGTACCCCGGGACTAAGATAAAACGAGCTTTTTAAAAAGAAAAGAAGCGCGCAAGTATCAAGTGAAGGAAAAAATAGTAAAATATTTTTGACAGCTATAAGGGGCTTTGAACCGGGAAAGATAGAAGCCGGCGTAAGAATTTAAGTTTGAGGCTCGAAAAACCCTGAATATTAAAACAAAAGGAAAGGAGAAGATTTTGTGTGACAGAAAGTGCCACTCAGTGGATAAAAACTGGAATTTAAAGAAGAAGGAAAATATCTTGTTCCTTTGTGGATTGGAATTGTTACAATTTTAAACAATATTGAAACAAAAAAGCAAGAACTACAGAAGGTGAAAGTTTGAACTTAAATAAAAGACAGACTGCTGGACTAGTTGGTGACATTGATACAGACTCTGTGGGTTGAGATTTTAAAAAATTTAAAGAAGAAGAAATAAGGAAAATAAAAACTTTTGTGGCCATACAAGGAATTAAAAATGGAATCTAAAAGCATGAAAGAACTGCTACAGGAAGTGACTGAATTAATTTGGCTCTTGGTCGAAGACATGGAAATGGAACAAAGAACAAGAAGAAGGAATCTTGGAAAGGAGGAGACAGCACAAGGAAAGCCATTTTAAAGAGACAACTAACACAAAGATCACTACAAATAAAAGGGAAAGGAAGGGTGGTCAAAAAAATGAAATCTAAGAAAGCAATTAAAAAGGGGAACATTTATGGAATTAGGCAAGGTAGAAAGGCCCAGAAGAAAAGAGAGCAGAAAGGTAATGAGAGAGAGAGGGATTCAAATTGGATATAGCAGAAAGAGGAGGAGGGGGAACAAGAAACAGGAGCAGAAGATAGAGAAATATGGGAATTATATAATGAAGAAAGAAACTCGTTTACGTAGAGATAATGGCTAAGGTATTAAGAAGGGGGTTCTGCATGGAGTAGATGGGTAATAAGAATATATCATAATTATTAAAATATAAAACAATAGAGGGGCTACTGACAACATTTTTTTTTAGATGAAGGTACACTCTCACTTTTTACTTATAAAAAGGTAAATGTTGATTAGATAAATTGAATTAATTGAAATAATTCTTGAAGATGTTTAAAAATGAGACTTGTCAGTAACCAAGGTTAATTATTTTTACTATTACTTTGAAATTATAAATAAATTTTAAATTGGGGGATATGTGTTGCAGAACCCGACTGAAAAGATATATAATGTTATGTAGCTTTTCTTCTCTTCTTTTTCTTATTCTATCTTTTGCCTCAAAGGGAATGATTATTATAATGTTATTATGTTAATCACTGAGGTGACACTTTCAAAGTAGTAAAGGGGGTAAGTCTAGGTTTTTTAAATTCTTTTTGTGTTAAAGCTTGTATTGATTTAGAATTATGGAAAGAATACGTGATGAAAGGGCAAATCTGATGGATAAAATAAATATGTAAATGATAAAAGAGCATTAATAATGTGAAGATAGTTTAAGGATAGATATGGATAAACTTTATTCTTTATATGATGAGCAAACATATTGTTATTTTTAAAAGAAATATAAATGCTTAAGAACTATTTATAATAATTTGAAATGAAATGGGGTTATATAGATTGAGATTAAGATCTGAGACTAGGATTAATTTGTTTGGCTCTTTGTTTGCAAAAAATGGAATGGAAGTAAAAATGGGATAAAATACGAAGTTAAATGTTAAAAATACTATAAAACTATTGTCATATTTGCATGTAAAAGTGATGACCCGGAAATATGCTGTCTACTGAAAAGAGACTTATTTAAATTGTTAAAAATTGAATAAAACTTATCTGGAAAAAAAATTCCTTGGATTAATTGTTGCTCTTTTAGTTAAAGAGATTTTATAGAGCAAGGATTAGAAGAATCCCTCTTGAGATTTTTCAGGAGGTATTCTGTATGGTTTTGAACTAAATGACCAACTTACTGTATGATTTCATGTTGAAATAACATTGATCTAAGCTGCACAGCAGTTGAGCTGAGCTCAGCTAGACTTAATTGGGCTTAGTATGATATCCAAGCCCAGATTAATGGCTAAACCATAGCTAAATTACAATTAATTACAATTTTACCTCTGTTTTCCTTTTAATTTGACTTAAATATTATATTATACATTTAAGAGCTGCATTGGCGCAGTAGTTAAAATGCAATACTGCAGCCTACTTCTGCTGATCACCGGCTGCCAGCAGTTTGGCAGTTCAGGTCTCACCAGGCTCAAGGTTGACACAGCCTCCCATCCTTCCAAGGTTGGTAAAATGAGGACCCAGATTGTTGGGGGCAATATGCTGACTCTGTAAACCACTTAGGGAGGGCTGTGAAGCACTATGAAGCGGTATGTAAGTCTAAGTGCTATTGCTATTGCTGTCTCTGTTATCTCCTGATTCCAATTTCTGGTCATAGGAATAGTACTTCTTGGCATAGAGCAAAATTAACCCACAACATCTCACAGCCTTCTATGAATAAAATAGGGACAACAGAGTGAGGATGGCTCAGTCTTCCTCTACGTAATGCAGGATAGCTGCAACCCCGATCGAGCCACCATGACCACAGACCACCACGACAAGTCAAACAAAAACAAACTTCTAGAAAGTTTCGATTAGTTGGTAGTATTATGCATAGATATGCACGAAGTCCCTCTCTGACCATATTGCTTGAACACCCAAGCATCAGATGGTACAGGGAGGTTCTTGATGCAACCACACAAGACCTCCAAAGAGACATAAGAACCTTCAAGAGAATGTTTTTGCACAGCCCATATGGTCAACTGTGAGAAATGTATCAGAGATGTTGCTTAAATGGGTAGGAGGACCTGCGTATTGTGGCTAACTATAATTTGGAATGACATCTGCTGAAGTACCCATGAGTAAACTTTTACCTATGGTTTATGCTAAGACAGTGAATTATGCTAAACCAGGCAATAACTATGGAGTTTTCTATATGTCACTCAGTGCAGCGTAAGAGAAAAAATCCAACAAAGCAGTCAGAAGCTTGATAGGGGCACGTTTAAAAGGAAAGTCAGAATTTAATTTTAGAAGGGAACAATGCCTTTTGAATCTGCCAACTTAGATTGTCACTATTTTATTAGTAATATTTGAAAAGTTTACATGAAATCTTAGCATATTTGGCTCTCATGTAATGAAATAATTCTTCTGATGAATTAGCTTTTATCATGAGCTTCTGGAGAGGAAACTGAATGTTATTGATGTGTCTTTTTAAGCATATTCTTAAATGACAGCCTGTATTGTAAGGAAATGTTCCCAGTATCCCACGGTGTTAAGTGTAATTTCCTGAATTCAATGACCACTATGAATAACAATCTTTATTTTTCCCTTTTCACTCCTACAGTGCTGATGAGATACATTTTTATTAGGAAATGGCAACCTCTAGAGAATTATATAGATTTGCTTTATCCTGATAAGAATTCATTTAGGAACCTAAGAAGCTGTCATATCATATATTATATTATCAGGTAGACCACAGGTATCTACAACATTTTAGGCATATCTCCTATAAACTTATCCTTGAATTGGAGATCTCTTAAAATTCTACAAATCTCCGCAGTGGCATATTGACAAGGGAATTCTAGATGATGAAGTCTATTCATCTAGAAGGCATATAGATTGAAGAAGTCTGTAGTAACCCTTCATGCACATTTAAGAAAGTTAAAGTATGCACATTTAAGTATGCACATTTAAGAAAGTTCCATAGATGTTCTATACACACTTAACAAAGAATATTTCCTTTTCCCTCAACTCCTTTTATAATGCTACCCCACTTTCTATATTCCTACCTTCCAAATTTAAGATGAAATCTAAGATTATGTTAGTGTAAAACAATAGATCTGTTAATCCTCTTCCTATTACCAGAAAACCAAATTTTTGTTACCATGCAATATTCTTCCTAATCTGGGACAATTCTCCCTGAAATTGTGTGTGCTGCTGTGGTAAAGAATTAAAATGTATGATGTCATTCTCATTCTCTCTCTCCCTCTCTCCCTTCCCGTGTGTGTGTGTGTTTGCACACAGGATAATGTAGGTTGTGTGAATGTTTTATGTATCTACATGGAAAATTATTCTAGAGTTATCTTCCTAATTGGGAGGAAACCATTTTAAGGATTTATTGATATGGAGTTCACTTTCTGTAAAATACATGTTTTGTTGCAGCAGAAAATAGTTCCTTCAAAGGAGTGAATTTATGTTTATTTCATAGCCTAACCAGTCTGGCTTTCTATGCAATGGGTGTTCTGTTGCAGTAATAAATTTTGTGATTGTGTGTATTGAACAACAACTATAGCAGTTATCTTATGATGGTACCCACTTGTTTTTTTTAAAATATTGCATATAGCTAAATGGGTATTCAGAGACAAAAATGCAATGACTGGCATATAATTTATTTCTGTCATGGTTTTTTTTTTTATGCCTTTGAGTCAGTGTTGACTCCTGATGATTGCCTGTCCTAGTCCTTGCAGGTGTTTGGCAAGTTTTTTCAAAAGTGGTTTGCCATTGCCTGCTTCCTAAAGCTGAGGGAAAGTGACTGGCACAAGGTCATCCAGCTGGCTTTGTACCTAAGGTGGGACTAGAACTTTCAGTCTCCTGGTTTCTAACCTGGCGCCTTAACCACTACACAAAACTGGCTTTCTCTTATTTATATATACAATTCTTTATCCAATCCTTTATGTCTATTATAAACTGTGGCCTACCACGCTTTTTTAAAATCTCAAGTTATACAACATGAACATTTAAAAAAAAATTAAAATCAGCATAATGAAAGTTTAAAATCAGGTCATAAAACCATCAAAAATGTAGGGGCTGAAGGGACCTTGGAAAATCATCCACTGCAACTCCTCAGTTAAAAATGCTGTACAACATCCCATTAGATGGCAATACTGTACAGTCTTTGTTTAAACACCTCCAGCAGAAAAAACTCCACCGCTGCCTGCAACTATGTGTTCAAGTGTTACAAAACTCTTATTGCTAGGAATTTTTTTTTTACTGATATCCAAATATGCTACGCCAACATAACTGAATTCATCTCTCCTCCTTGCCCTTTTAATGTAGGTGCTGGTTGCAAGGACTGGAGACGATGATAACGACTTCTTAATTCTAATATGTTTTAACATCAATTATTTGTGGCCGTTTTTATCTTCCCTATCTTCTGTGTTTTAATTTTTATCATGATTTTGGCTTATTCACCTATGGAGCTGCGGGCCTACAGGACTGTTCCCTTGTCTCTAGTATGGCCTGTGGGGGTGTCAAGAGCTTACCTTTATGACGGATTGTTAGATCTCGAGAGGTGGCATTGCGCGACCAAGGGGGTAATTTTAAATTGGGCAAAGGGAAACTTTTAAATTTTTTGCTTCGCTATCTTAAAGGGTTAGGAAGGGGAGGGTTGTCCGCCTGGGCATGTGGATGATCAATTTTTGCCCAGAAAGGAAGGAACTCAGTCCAGCCCAACTGGGGATCGCGCTGTGGAGGGGGGGCATTGGACTTCGGCGGCTGAGGCGGGGATGCCAATCCCCAGGGCGATCGGACTTGGCAGGGGATGGAGAGGCAGGGAGTCATATCACGTGAAGGGAGCGCGCCGTCGCTATCTAAGAGCTGTGGCGTGCTCTGACTCCCATGCCTCTGCCCACTCCCCCAGGGATACGGGACTCAGAGACCCTGGGCTCAGGTTGGTGTATTTTAATGCCAGGTCCATGGTTAATAAGGCTCCCCTCCTTGGTGAATTGATCAGGGAGGAGGCCGCGGACCTGGCCTGTATCACTGAGACCTGGTTGGGGCCGGAGGGTGGAGTGCCTCTGGTCGATCTCTGCCCCCCAGGTTTTCAGATTTTGCACCGGCCGTGAGCTCAGGGGAGGGGTGGGGGGTCGCTGTTGTTATTCGGGAGACCCTGATTCCAAGGGAGGTCACCGTTCTGCAGATAGGCAGGTGTGAAGCCCTCCTCTTGAGGTTGGGGCCTGGTGGTCAGTTGGGCCTGTTGCTTATATACCTATCCCCCAACTATGTGGCAACGGCCCTGCCTAGGCTGCTCGATGCCCTCGGGAGTGGCGGTGGAGTTTCCAAGCCTTTTGGTTTTGGGTGACTTTAGAGTCTAAACCTGCCCTCCCTGGGGGGGACATCGGGATTGGCCCAGGAGTTGATGGCTTCCATGGCAGCTATGGACCTGACCCAAATAATACAGGCCCCCACACATGAGGGGGGCAGCACGCTCAACCTTGTTTTTGTCTTGGAACGTAGTGATCTGGGGGTGGGCATCGTGAATGTCCAACCCATAGCATGGTCAGATCACTATCTCCTGCGGCTGGTCTTCCAACAAGTGGCCCCACACCTTTGGGATGAGGAGCCACTGAGATGGTTCCGCCCCAGACGTCTGATGGACCATGAAAGGTTCCAGACGGAACTGGGGTTTTTGCCCACCTCCCTTATCCACAGCTCGGCCGAGGTACTGGCGGCCACTTGGCAACAGGCTGCCACTGAGGCCCTCAACTGAGTTGTCCCCTTGCGTCCCCTCACTCGCTGCAGATCCCAGATGGCTCCTTGGTTCACAGAGGAGCTCAGGGAGATGAAGCGCCGTAGGAGGGGGTTAGAGAGCAGGTGGAGATCGACCCACTCCGAATCCGACCGTGCCCAGCTAAGAGCCTATATTAGGACTTACCTGGTAGCTTTGGGGGTGGTCATACCTCTCCACTCTCATAGCATCCACAGACGACCGCCCAGCTGCCCTGTTTAGGGTCACCCGCTCCCTCTTACATCGGGAGACGGGGTTGGATCCTATGCAGGGTAGAGCTGAGGAATTTGGTCAGTATCTGCTGGATAAGATCGCTCGGATTCGGGAGGGGTTAGACTCTAACTTGCAGTGGTCTGAGGAGGGAGGGACAAGAAGTCCGGCCGATATCATCTGGGCTGAGTTTGATCCTGTTTCCAAGGATGAAGTGGACAGGATTATGTGACGCTTGAGTTCCACCACATGTTTATTGGACCCGTGCCCTTCCTGGATGGTGTATGCCACCAGGAGGTCACGTGCGGCTGGCTCCGGCAGTTAACGCTGTTAAAGGAGGGCTCTTTCCCGCCGCCTTGAAAGAGGCGGTGGTGAGACCCCTCCTGAAGAAGCCTGCCCTGGACCCAGCCGATAAACAACTTTCGTCCGTCTCCAACCTTCGTTTTTAGCGAAGGTTGTTGAGAGTGTGGTGGCTCAACAGTTTCCGCTTTTCCTGGATGAAGCGGACTATCTAGATCCCTATCAATTGGGCTTCCGGCCCGGGTTCAGTACAGAGATGGCATTGGTCGCACTGGAGGATGATCTCTGGAGGGCACGGGACAGAGGCTTTTCCTCTGTCCTGGTCCTATTAGATCTCTCGGCAGCTTTCGATACCATCGACCATGGTATCTTATTGCGGTGCCTTGAGGGGGGGCACTGTTCTGCAGTGGTTCTCCTCCTACCTCTCGGGGCGTTCGCAATCGGTGTTGACAGGGGGGCAGAGGTCAGCCCCAAGGGCTCTCACGTGTGGGGTCCCACAGAGGTCAGTCCTCTCGCCCCTCCTGTTCAACATCTATATGAAGCTGCTGGGTGAGATCATCCAGGTTTTAGTGAGGTATCATCAGTATGCTGATGATACCCAGTTATACATCTCCACCCCAAACCAAATCAGTGATGCCCCCTCTGTGATGTCCCGTTGTTTGGATGCGGTACGGATCTGGATGGGCAGGAACAGACTACAGCTCAATCCGGCCAAGACTGAGTGGCTGTGCGTACAGGCATCTCGCTCCAGTGAGTATATTCCACCTTTGGCCATAGGGGAGAGGTGTTACCCCTGTGGATAGGGCGAACCTGGGGTTCTCCTGGACTCACGGCTCAGTTTGGAGGAGCAGGTGGGAGCCGTGGCCAGGGGGCCTTTGCCCAGGTTCGGCTGGTTCACCAGCTCCGCCCTTACCTGGATCGAGATGCCCTTCGCATGGTCACTCATGCACTTGTTACATCCCGACTCGACTACTGCAACGCTCTCTATGTAGGACTGCCCTTGCATACCATCCGAGGCTCCAGCTGGTGCAGAATGCGCCACGGGTTGTGATGGGAGTCTCCCAATACTCCCATGTTACGCCCCTCCTGCGCGAGCTGCATTGGTTACCGGTTGCCCTCCGGGTGCGATTCAAGGTTTTGACATTAACATTCAAAGTCCTTCATGGCATGGGTCCGGGGTACTTGCGGGAACATCTCCTGCCGATATCAAATACCGGTCGCCCTGTGCGAGCACATAGGTTGGGACTCCTCGGGTTGCCGTCCGCATGACAATGTCAGCTTGCGGTGACCCAGGGAAGGGCCTATTCTGCATCGGCCCCCGCCCTATGGAACCAGCTACCCGTTGAGCTCCGGCTGGCTCCCGATCTCTCCTCTTTCTGGTGCGATCTAAAAACCTGGTTGTTTTTACAGGCTGGGCTGGACTGATCTCCTAGGGGAGAGGGTGGGTTTTAAATTCGATTTTAATTCGGTTTTATACTTGTATTTTGGCTTGTTTAGTTTAATTTCTTTTTAACTAATTTATTGTTCTGTGTTTTTATCTGTGAGCCGCCCCGAGTCCTTTCTGGAGAGTGGTGGCATACAAGTCAAAACAAATAAATAATAAATAATGTGAGTTCAAGTTTGACAAGTCAAGTATACACAGCAGTAATTCTTGGGACCAAACATTGCTTGTAAATTCTAGTTGATTAGGCAAGTAAAATCTCTTTGCAAGAGATGAATGGATATCAGGCTACATTTACAGACACCACTGCAACCATATAACCTCTTTAAAAATGAAGAGAACAATGTTATAAATGTTGCCAGCCTGGATCCATCCACTTTTGTAGGATTGTAGCTCTCTGTATCAGCTGGCTTCTGCTAACCAACCAAGGAAATTGCCAGTGGTTCTCAACCTTGAGACAATGCCTGTCCCTATTATGCTAATGTGCTCTGCACTGTTTGCCATCCTATCAAGGTCAGTGGTGAAGAATATTGCTCACAAGAGTCACCCAGCTTCTTAACTCGCTTTGTCAACCTTCTTGTAACACCATGAAATTCAATGATCAAAGCAAAGCTGCATTACTATATTAAGGGAAAATAATATATGGTTGTTTGGAGGCCTGCTCAAAACAGGCCTTACTTTGCCAGTTGGCCCTGCCAAATTTGGAATTCATCCAAGAGCAACAATGGGGAGTTCTAGTCTTGAATCTCTCATCACAAAACTCAAATAATGTCTCCTTCAAATCTCTACTCTCCATTCAATGCACACAATTCATTGATAAATACAATACACATAAATGTAAACAGAATCAGTTTAATTCAGTTATCCTTTTGGGATAGCCCATACACATTAAGACATGCATGCCCCATTATTTCCCACTCATTTTGAGGATTGATTTGTTTATTGATACTGTGCTCCATAATTCCATAATTAATGTTCTAGGAAATCTTTCATTGCACTGTGAATTAAATTTATTTATTTATTTATTTATTAATTCGACTTATATGCCGCCCCCTCTCCCAGGGGACTCGGGGCGGCTCACAACTAAAATAGAATACAACAATAAGTTACTTAAAAATATATTAAATTAAAGCCGAATTAATATTAGTATTATTATTAAAACCCCAAAATTGCATAAACAACCCCAAGGGTCAACACTGCCCAGATTGTAAAAACAGCCAGGTTTTTAGCTCATGGCGGAAGGTGCGGAGATCGGGAGCCAGCCGGAAATAAAACAGTAACAGAAATATTATAGATATTTAAAGATTTCATTATACTCAAAAGGACAAAAAGTATATCTCACACCTTCTAGAATACTACAAAAATAGATAAGGTCAGCAAAATACCTATGTTTATGAATGTGAATGATAGCCCATCATGGATGAGATTAACACGGTTTTGTTGTGGATGATTTTTGAGATTTCTTTATCCCAAGCTATAATCAGTCTCCTTTGTTGCCTTGAAAACATATATTATTGAGGATGGAAGTCCATATATGTGTAGGAATGCAAATTTAGGATAAAATATTCTGCTTCTTAGTTTAGTGAAAGGCACATCATAAATCATAGAAAAAAAATTAGTTTAAGAATGGAAAAGATTGTTATTAAAAAACTCTAAAATGTATCATACAGTAACACCATTGCTCTAATTTTCTTCTTCTTTCTTTCTTTTTTATTTATAAATATTTTATTAAACAAAATTATACAAATACAATCAAACTAAACATTTCACTTATTGCAACGTAGGCAAAATGGTGTTCACTCAATCTGACATCTCTCAAGCTGTTGTAGGATAATCATTTGTAGTTACTACATTAATACATACATACATACATACATACATACATGCATACATCACAAAATTTCATCTAGTTTTATACTACAAACATAATTACACATAGTATTACCAATTTCCATCATACTTTTTCATTTGACTTTACTTTATTCCTTTCATGTCTGTCTTCCAACCAATTATAGCAAAATTTCCAGATCTCGTAGTACTCTGACTACTCTTTGTTTTTGAGTTCCCTTGACAACCTGTCCATTTCTGCACATTCCAAAGTTTTTTTTAAAATTATCATAAAGTTGCGGGGGAGTATTTTTGCATTTCCAGTTTTGGGCAAAGACAAGCCTTACTGCTGTTAATATGTGGAGTATAATATATAATAATTTTTTACTAATGTTTTGTTTTAATATTCCTAATAAAAATATCTCTGGTTTCCGTTCAGTTTTAATTTTTGTAATTTCTTCAAGCCAATTTCTAATTTTCCACCAATATTTTTTTGCTTTGGGGCAGGTCCACCACATATGGTAGTAGGTTCCCTGCTCGTGGCCACATTTCCAACAGCTTGCCGAATTATTAGGAAACATTTTTGCAAGTCTCGCTGGTGGTAAATGGTAAATCTTTCTTCTTCTTTCATAAAGGTTTTCTGTTCCACTATATAAGGCTTTATGTAGCCTCTTTAGAACATATGAGGTACATGTGTTGAACTCCAACTGATTCCAACTGTGGATTAAATGTAATAGTACTGAACTATTGAGCACTGCAGGAAAGTTGTTTTCTTGATTTGATTCCTAAAATGGTGAATTCACTTTCCCTCTCCCTCCTTCTCTTCCTCCCTCCCTTCATCTGTGTGTGTGTGTGTGTGTATTGTCCTGTCTTTATTTTTACTTATTTATTTACTTTATATATGGCCTTTATTATTTTATAAATAACTCAAAGTGGTGAACATACCTAATATTCCTTCCTCCTATTTTCCCACATAGCAATCCTGTGATGAGTTGAACTGAGAGAGAATGATTGGCTTGAATCACCCAGCTGACTTTCATGCCTAAGCTAATTCCTAGACCAACACTTTAACCTCCACTATACAGTAATTTAGGTGATGAGGAGAGATACAGTACTGTAGGTTTCAACAGAATATCAGTGAACTTGCAGACCTAGAGAGAACTTTGTACAATACTGTCTTACAGATATTGAACAAACTTTTGTTCCAAGATAATATGTGACAGAAACCAGGAGAAACCTGGTATAGTTGTGCAATTTGTTCAATATTTAAGACATCAAAGATTAATATACAAATGGAAAAGGAAGGACACCTTAATCTGGTATCCAAATGTAGGACATAAGGGATGCAATTCTTTCTACTATCACTTTTATCTTCTTGCATAATACCTCAGTAAGCCCCATAGTTCTTTTTTAGAAGAGTCCTTAGATATCATAAGTGCAAAAAAGGAATCAAGTGTGATTTCCAGGTTTATTTTGCATTGTCTTGGGTCACTGTCAATGGATGTGCATTCTTGATTTCACTTTTGTGGTATCAGAATAGTTTTTCCTTTCTCCCTGTCTCTGTCATTCACAGACACACATCCATGAATACTGACTATCACTGTCACATACATCTGTCTAAGTTTTAAAATGAATGATTATATCAAATGAGTGCCCAATAATAGATCTTTCATTGGCATGTGGTGACTAAAATTTGGCTAGCTTGTCACTCATCCATCAAGTTGGGAGGCTTTTTTCTTTCTTTTTTTTGCAAGAGAGTTTATTTTTGTCTAATTATGAAAATGACGAACAGCTGTGAGATCTTCAACTTGCATATCATAGAATTGGAGCTCAATAACTCTACACACCATTTGTTTATTAGCAGGTGGCAGCTAATCTCCACACAGAGTTTTGCTAAAGGAGGCTGAATGGAATTGCAAACCATTTGCTCTAAGATCCGTCAAAGTAGAGTAGATGGAGCAGTGTATTAGTACCAGTTGACCTTTTCTTAAACCAAACTTAACACATGTACACAGGCCCATAATGCCAGCCAAAAAGCTTACTCAGAAATTGCTTCTTATGAAACACAGGACAATTGCAATTTTAAGAAAAATGAAACAAACCTCAGCAATAACTTTGTCGTGTGAGAGATGTTAGAAGGAAAGTAGGGAATAATTATAATGAAGAGCCTTAGACATTCACCAAACCAGCATCTATATAGCCGTTGCTAATTTTCTTTTAAGAACTTAATTTATAAGCTGCAGTCACAATATTTTTGCCAATATTGTTTACGAAAAGGAACTGACATGTTCCTTCTGAACAAGGGGAGGCAAATCTGATGAGGAGAACACGGACCTGCAAGAAGTCCTATATCTGAATGGCCAGATCTGAGCATGTACTTGGGGTAACAGTAGTTCTCACTATGCATCTCCAGAACTCCAAATCATGTATTTTCAAAACTGAAAGAAAAAAATAGACTTTTTTGAATAGTTTGTGACCCTTTGCAGCATGGTGGAACATATACAGTACGTCATATTTCCTGTGTCAGTAAATAATAAATGTGATAGCATTGTATGCAATTATAATGCTTCTATGTTTTCCGATAGATTTTTAACATGCATTTATAAACATTAAGGCTCAATACCTCAAGTTATGTCCTAATTGTATGTTTTCTGACATTATGTAAAACAATAATAAATGTTCCAGCCTCAGAACTGCCTTGTTAGATATTCAGATACACCCAAATCTCTTTCTATTACAAAGAGAAGAATAAACTGACAAGAAAAGAAGATGCCCTCATTGCCTTTATTTTCATTTGTATTTAGGGGCAAGGAGCGGGTTAATATCCTTTCCCCAGCTCACAATAGAAGTACTACTTTTAGAACCTTAGAACCTCTTGGGTCTGAGCTTCTAATGCCTCACTAATTTTAGGCTTTTCCACATCTTCTATTTGCTAGAGCTTCAAAAGCAAACAGGCCATTAAAGTCTCTAGTTCCATGAACAAGCATATTCAGTGTCATGGCGAGAATGTTCTGATCTCAATGCCTTGATTCCTGTCAAAAGCCAGGGCAGCCAGGATTCCACATTTACACTCATTTAATTCGGAAGTCTTGAAGCAGAGGGAGAATGTAACAACAAAAGCCCATGAAAGCATAAAGGTGAACCACAAATAATTTTTACAGCCCTTTACAAAGATTTTGACATTGTGTTGTTTTAGAACTGCAGTCAAGTGCAAATAGCGAAGGCATGCCAAAAGGAGAAAGACATTTGGTACTTGCATGAAACTCACATTTGGAAAGAGAGAAGAGGACTGGACCCAGAATGAAACCTGCACTTAGTCACTGTCTGTTGAATCCAATGTTCTGGACAGATGCTGTATCACAGACAGAGAAAATTCTCTTTGGCTGGTTAGAGAGAGATTCAATCAGGGAAGAAAGGTCAATTTGCAGATGCCAATGATTTATGTGAGTTTGGAGAAAACTGAAAAAGTGGTCTGAGCAACTCATTTCAAAGATCTGGAGATGAAAATAAATACAGGTGAAACTCAAAAAATTAGAATATCATGCAAAAGTTCATTTATTTCCGTAATGCGACTTAAAAGGTGAAACTAATATATGAGATAGACTCATTACATGCAAAACAAGATAGTTCAAGCCGTGATTTGTCATAATTGTGATGATTATGGCTTACAGCTCATGAAAACCCCAAATCCACAATCTCAGAAAATTAGAATATTACATGCAATCAATAAACCAAGGATTGTACATAGAACAATATTGGACCTCTGAAAAGTATAAGCATGCATATGTACTCAGTACTTGGTTTGGGCCCCTTCTGCAGCAATTACTGCCTCAATGCGGTGTGGCATGGAAGCTATCAGCCTGTGGCACTGCTGAGGTGTTATGGAAGACCAGGATGCTTCAATAGCGGCCTTCAGCTCTTCTGCATTGTTCGGTCTCATATCTCTCATCTTTCTCTTGGCAATGCCCCATAGATTCTCTATAGGGTTCAGGTCAGGCGAGTTTGCTGGCCAATCAAGCACAGTAATCCACTGTCATTGAACCAGGTTTTGGTGATTTTGGCAGTGTGGGCAGGTGCCAAATGAAGTCAGCATCCCCATAAAGCTCGTCTGCGGAAGGAAGCATGAAGTGCTTCAAAATCTCCTGGTAGACGGCTGCATTGACCCTGGACTTAATGAAGCACAGTGGACTAACACCAGCAGATGACATGGCTCCTCAAATCAACACAGACTGTGGAAACTTCACACTGGACTTCAAGCATCTTGCAGCGTGTGCCTCTCCATTCTTCCTCCATACTCTGGGTCCTTGGCTTCCAAATGAGATGCAAAAGTTGCTCTCATCAGAAAAGAGGACTTTGGACCACTGAGCAACAGACCAGGTCTGTTTTTCTTTAGCCCAGGTAAGACGCTTCTGATGTTTGTTGTTCAGAAGCGGCTTGACAAAAGGAATACGACATTTGAAGCCCATGTCCAGGATCCGTCTGTGTGTGGTGGCTCTTGATGCACTGACTCCAGCCTCACTCCTTGTGAAAGTCCCCAACACTTTTGAATGGCCTTTTCCTGACAATCCTCTCCAGGCTGCGGTCATTCCTGCTGCTTATGCACCTTTTTCTTCCACACTTTTCCCTTCTGTTAAGTTTGTATGAAGAGTCAGACGCGAGGAGTTCCAGCAAAGGCTTTATTAGTGACTACAGCTCGAATGGACCCGTCCTGGCTTGGCTACGGCTGCTTCTTATAGCCTGCAGCCGTAGCTGCCAGCCAATGGGAGTGCAGGGTTTCTTCCCGCACTATTTAAACCAATACCATTTGACATTTTACAAGAACAGTTCAAATAAACCAATAACATTCAAACCTACATACATAACACCCCTCCCCACTAGGTTCAGTCCATACCAAACCCCAACCTATCTAATGTATTCCTTTAAATAGGTGGGGCTCTTATGTGTACGTTGAGACCTTCGTGGTTCAGAAGCTTTAACGTTCTCACCCAGTGAGAGGGGAAATGTGTCTGCTGACATTTCCCTGTTGGGATTTCCTGTGAAAGGAGACCCTGTTAGACTGTTAGAATCTGGTCTCTCCTCCCAACCCATCTCCATTCCAATGTCAGCACCCAAGTCAGGTAGTGATGTGCAATCTTCCACTTGTAAGGATGGATCTTGGCTTTGTGACAGGGTTTGGGATGGTTCCTGTCGCAATGGCTCGTTACACATGGGGTTGATTCCTGTTTGCTGATTTTCCTCCTGTTCCCCTCCTTCCCCTAGATGGAACATCAGGTGAGGGACCTAGAGAGGACAGGGTTGATGTTCCTGAGGGAACCTGGATCTAAGTTGGTCAATGTGCCTGCTCCAGAGGAGGCCATCCTCCGTTTGTACCCTGTAAGAACGAGGGCCAGTGATGTGAGTTATTTCAGCAGGAATCCACAAAGGTTCACCTATAAGGTTCCTAGCATAGACAGAATCTCCCACACTAAAAGAACGAACTTTGGAAGTGGAATCCAGTGGTGCGTTGGGTGCGTAAGTGGGATGAAGGCGGTCAAGGGAGACCTAAGTTTCCTTCCCATCAACAACTCTGCTGGGGACAAGTTAGTTGATGGGCTAGGAGTGATGTGTTGAACACTAAGAAGCTTTTCAAGCTTCTCAGTGATGTCCCCAGGACCCAGCTGCTGAAGCTTCTCTTTGGTAAAGCGTACCATGCGTTCAGCCGGCCGTTGGCGAAGGGTGCCCAGGGGCAGTGAGGGCATGTCTGATGCCCTGTTGAGCTAGAAAGGATTCAAAAATGTTAGATGTGAATTGAGGGCCATTGTCAGAGACAAGGACATCTGGTAACCCATGGGTGACAAATAATTTTCTGAGCTGCTTGATGACAGCCTCAGTTGTAGTGGATGTCATGGGAATTACCTCTAGCCATTTAGAGTATGCATCTACTATAACTAGAAAAGTGTGCCCTCTTGTAGGGCCTGCAAAATCAATGTGGATTCTAGACCATGGCCCCTAGGACATTCCCATTCCTGTGTGGGGCTGAGGTGGGGCAGGCCTGACTACCTGGCAATTGGGACAAGATGCTACCCAGTTTTCAACCATTTTGTCAATACCTGGCCACCATACATAACTCCTGGCCAAACCTTTCATCCTTACAATCCCAGGATGACCCTCATGTAACATTTCCAAAACCTCCCTTTGCAGTTTTGCAGGAATAACCACCCTGTTACCCCACAAAATACATCCTCTTAATACAGATAATTCAGTTTGCCTGGACTTAAAAGGTTGGGCAAGGTGAGGTAGATCTTGAAGAGGCCAACCTTTCTTAATCCAGCCCATAACAGGTGCCAACACAGCATCTTTGGTAGTTTCTCTGGCAATCTCAGCAGCATGGACTGGAAGCTTAGCAACGGTCTCCAGGAAAAAGGTGTGAGTTTCAAGTTCAAAGTCCTCCTTGTGGCAAGGTAGTGGGCAACGACTCAGTGCATCAGCATGTCCAATGTCCTTGCCAGGCCTGTGAATCAGTTTGTAGGAATAGGCTGCAAGAAATTCAGTCCACCTCAGCGTTCTTGGTGACAGGATATTAGGTGTAGGTCTGTCTCCTGTCACAATGCCTAATAAAGGTTTGTGATCTGTAACAATGGTGAATGACCTGCCATACAGATATTCATGAAATTTCTTAACAGCTGCAACAACTGCTAAAGCCTCCTTGTCCAATTGGCTATAATTCCTCTCTGCTTTGGACAGCGTGCGAGAGTAAAATGCAGTTGGGGCTTCCCTCCCATTGGGAAGCCTGTGACTCAAACCCCCACTCCAAAGGGGATGCATCACAAGTCAAAACAACAGGCAAATTCTCAGAGAACTGTATCAACACAGCATCAGATGTGATTAGTCTCTTAATACTGTTAAAAGCTGACTGTTCCTTCCGCCCCCAGATCCAAACAGCCTTCTTATCAAGTAGGCGATGTAAAGGCTCAGCAATAGATGCTTTGTGAGGTAGAAACATGTGGTAAAAGTTAATAAGTCCAAGGAAGGCTTGCAAATCTGCCTTGCATCGAGGTTTAGGGGCTTCCTTGATTGCTTTAACTTTGGCATCAGTAGGATGGATGCCATGCTTGTATACCCCAGGAACTCAACTCTATCTGTTTTGAGTGTACATTTGTCTTCCCTGACTTTTAAACCCGCTTTTCTGAATCTGGTAAGGACTTCTCTGAGTCTTTCTTGAAGCTGAGTGTCATTTTCAGCAGAGATTAATACATCATCAAAATAAGGCACTACCCCTGGCAGTCCTTGCAACAGTCTTTCCATAAGGCTCTGAAAAATGCCAGGTGCCACGCTTACTCCAAATTGTAGTCTTTTACATTTGAAGGCACCTCTATGAGTCACAATTGTTTGTGCCTCTGCAGTGGCATCATCAACTGTTAATTGTTGATATGCCTGAGCTAAGTCCAGTTTAGCAAATACTGTACCCCTGCCAAGGGAATGGAGCAGATGCTGCACAACTGGTACAGGATATGCGCTCTGCTGCAGCGCATGGTTAAGTGTCCCCTTGTAGTCACCACAGATTCTCACTGACCCATCAGCCTTAACTGGTGTGACTATGGGTGTTTCCCATCTGGAGTGGTCAGTAGGCTCTAAAACCCCTTGAGCAATGAGCTTATCTAATTGTGCATCAATTTTTTCCTTTAAAGCAAATGGGACCCTCCTGGGCTTTAAACGAATTGGGGGCACCTTGGGGTCTAGACTGAAAGCAATAGGGGTCCCCATATACTTGCCCAGTCCTTCGCTGAAAACCTCTGGAAACTCAGACTTCAAGGACTCTTCCCAGTCAGAACTGCTCACGTGATGGATGCCAGTCACCTCGATGCCAAGTGGCTTGAACCACTCAAGTCCCAGCAAACTTGGGCGATCCTTGTCCACGATGGTCAGGGGCAAACGCGTTTGGTGTGGCCTTTAAACTGCACGTTGAAATCTCTCGCTCCAACTACTGGAATCTTGTTCCCTTGGTAGTCTTTGAGAGTCAGTGCTTGCTTCTGGAAATGCTTTTTCTGAATTTTGGGAAAGAGTCTGTGGATAGTGTCCCATGACACCATAGATAAATAAGAGCCTGAGTCCACTTCCATTTGGCAAGGCCTTCCTTCAATAAACACCTTCACGTGTACTTTTCTGCTATTTAAGGGTGAAGAATGACCAATAGTGATTGTTTGGTAAGTTTCATTCTTGCCATTTGCTTCTAAATTTCGCCCCATTTTTCAAGGAAATTGTTGGGCTTAAAGTCTCTATCAGGAATTTTCTTCTTAACTGGTGGAGTTCTGGATGATTTGCAGACTCTGGCTATGTGACCCCGTTTCTCACAACGTAGGCAAATGGAGTCAAAGAATTTGCATTCAGTGCGGGGTGGCCCCCACAGCCTCTGCAATAGAACCCTTGCCTGTTTTTCCCAGAGTCTTTTCTCTTCTTCTCCATTCTGAATCTAAAAATCCCCTCCTCTTCCTCACTGCCATCAGAATCAGAGTCTATTTGTTCGCAATGAGCAGATGTGGATTTTTCCCCATCAGAATGGTTTGAGGCCTGGCTTGAGGCCTTGTTAATTTTTTCATGGCGCTGCTGAGGACTTGGTGGCTTCCACTGAAACAGCTTCTTCAATGGCCTCTTTAAACGTGATCTTAGGTTTCATTAAAAGTTTGCTTTGTAAGACCTTATCTTTAAGGCCTAAAACAAACCGATCACGCATGGCCTCTTCTAAGTTGGTAAAGTCACAAGCACCCCAATGTCCCTTAAACTTGCCGAAGTCATTAACATTCTCGCTATCCCCTTGATCCCGACGGTAAAATTCGTGTCTCTTAATGAGGCACGATACTTGTGGGCGTAATGGGCTCTCAAAAGTTTCTCTAAATCGGGCCATTCCATTACCTTCAGCTCTGCTGCTCCGCCAACGCCTTCGCCATTTTGAAGACTGCCGGACCGCAGTGCGTGAGAAAGACCGCCTCTTCCGTCTCTCGGGATGCCGGCGAGATCGTTCCCCTCCAGGAACATGTGGAAATGATCCGCATACGATTCCCAGTCTTCCGTCGCCGGATCGAACGGTGCTGGGGGGGGTGTTCAGCGCAGCCATCTCGCTCAGTTGCTTGTTCGTCGCGTCGTCTTCTCTTCAGGGAAATCCCACCCTCGTCGCCAGTGTTAAGTTTGCATGAAGAGTCAGACGCGAGGAGTTCCAGCAAAGGCTTTATTAGTGACTACAGCTCGAATGGACCCGTCCTGGCTTGGCTACGGCTGCTTCTTATAGCCTGCAGCCATAGCTGCCAGCCAATGGGAGTGCAGGGTTTCTTCCCGCACTATTTAAACCAATACCATTTGACATTTTACAAGAACAGTTCAAATAAACCAATAACATTCAAACCTACATACATAACACCTTCCATATAACTTTCTATTAATGTGCTTTGATATAGCATTTTGGGAACATCCAACTTCTTTTGCAATTACCTTTTGAGGCTTTCCCTCCTTATGGAGGGTGTCAATGATGGTTTTCTGCACAACTGTCAGGTCAGCAGTCTTTCCCATGATTGTGATTCCTACTGAACCAAACTGAGAGACCATTTAAAGGCTCAGGAACCCTTTGCAGGTGTTGTGGCTTAATTAGCTGATTAGAGTGGGACACTTTGAGCCTAAAATATTGCACCTTTTCACAATATTCCAATTTTCTGAGATTTTCTGGATTTGGGGTTTTCATGAGCTGTAACCATAATCATCACAATTATGGCAAATCATGGCTTGAACTATCTTGCTTTGCATGTAATGAGTCTATCTCATATATTAGTTTCACCTTTTAAGTTGCATTACTGAAATAAATGAACTTTTGCATGATATTCTAATTTTTTGAGTTTCACCTGTATATACAGCATGAGTTGCTTATAATGAATCTAGACACAGCAAGAGAGGCTAAGACACAGATTGTGGTCTGGCTTGGGAAACAGCAGGGATGCTATCATCAGAAGGCATGGGCAAAAGATGTTCAGTATTGCACTGTGGGAGAAGCATCATACCACTCCTCATTATTCTGGACTAGTCTGGTCCTACCACCTAGGGATCTGCAAAAACCAAACTTTCATGAATCATGGTAAAGGATGTGTGCAGTCAAATACAACTCTGGATTATTATTTGTTTGCAAAAATCTATGCCAAAGGAAAGAGGACAGCAGAGGTTGCTTTGTTGTTTTTAAAGATGGGTTTTTTTTATTTTTTATTTTTAATTAGATTTATATGCCGCCCTTCTCCGAAGACTCAGGGCGGCTTACAATTTTTGGGATACAACCCAGTGTGCTCAGCAATAGCCTTCATTCCATTGTATATGCCTGCTTATTACTAAGCAGCATTTTTACAAAGTCAGCTTATTGCCCCCAACAATCTTGGGTCCTCAATTTACCTACCCCGAGAGGATGGAAGGCTGAGTCAACCTTGAGCCTGGTGGGATTCGAGCCTACAGTAATTGTAGGCAGCTGGAACTTAAATGCAGGCATTTAACAGCCTGAGCCACCAAGGCCCTTAACCGTAATCTGCTCCATTGAGTTCATCTGGGAAAGTCTGTAGCCGTTCTCAGTTGAAAAAGAGATAAATGCACACCCTTGGAGAAGAAGGTTATTGTTTTAATGCTGCAGGGAGAACCTGTTTAACGAACAGGGCTCTAATTTTCCAGTGCGTGCTCTAAAATATTTCTTGCTATTGAAATGAGTTAGGTAAGCATAGTTTTCTTTTTGAAAAGATAAAACCAAACTTGAAAAGTTGCACAATTGATCATGAATGATTTTTGCTATTTTCAATTTAAATTAATTAGACAAAGATTCTGGTATATAAGCTCACAGTATGTAATTAGTAAAGCTAACTTGCCTGGTTCTCCCAGTGAAGCTTAAATTACCAAAACCACTGGTGAGGGGGCTCCTATTGACCAATTGGTGTACCTACCAGCTTACAAAGTCATCATTAAATGCCTTTTCATCTGAGTCCTGCTAGGAAGATTCCAGGGTGTGCTTGTTTTACCCATAATCTGCCCTTGTACTCTAAAGTAAAGTCAGGGGAGGATATACTTGTGGTTTGTGGGCTGCATGCAGATCTGAGAAACAGCTTTGTTTCTTTTTCAACCAGGTCATTTAAACAAAATAAATATAAACTTTCTTTTATCAACTTTGTCTCAGTGTGACTCTGGCAGCAGCCATATTTTTGGCTGCCAGGATTAAACATAGAAAGAAACTATTGGCTAAATTCCTTTTTTCCCTTGAAATGTCAAAATGTATGCTGTGTTCTTTGTTGCTGTTGTTTTTTGTTGTTGTTAGGTTTGTTCTTGGGTCTTTTGACCACAATAAACTTTCATTCAAAACTTCCATTCATTCATCTAATGAATATTTATGCAATATTAAATGCAATATTAAAAAGGAGTGGAAAAACAAATCCATAGGAAAATAAAAAGCTGCCTTATCCCATAGTGTACCACTGGCTCAACTAGCTCAGTTGTGTCCATACTGATAGACACTAAACCTGTACAAATTGGCTTATTTTTTTCGAGGAAAACTTTGTAGCATGGGGATGGTCGACGCCAGTCTTTGAAGAAAAAATAGTAACATGAGTGGTGCCTTGTAGGACCAGTGCTGCTGGAGAAGGCCCTCTCATACTTCCCCCAGTGCTAGCCAAAATATTTCCACCTGCAGCATTCAGTGTGTGTCAAACCTACCAAGTTGGAAGTTCTTTATTTTATACCAAGAAGGCTGTAGACTGGACAGTTTCACTGCATGTTACAAGAACACCCAGAATACAAGTGCAAATAATAAATAAATAAATAAATAAATAAATAAATAAATAAATAAATAAATAAATAAATAAATAAATAAATTTGTGCTGAGAGCACCCAACTAGAAAATAGCCAGCACTACTAGAAATGTTTGAAAGGAGCTGCAGAGAAAGCAGAGAAAGATGAACCCGCATTGATGCTTCATTCATAGAAGCAAATTGTGCCATGTTGATCCAAAGCAGCTTCAAGGAGCTCCTTTTCTTATGACTTCAGCCAAGTGCCTCTTTGGAGATTCGTATAACCATGATAGACAACAATTCTTCATGTTTTACACAGAATTTTTCCCTAGCTCTACTTAAATAAGGGAATGAACCCAAAATCTTTTACATGAAAAATATATATGCTATATCCTCCTGAATGATATTAATACAATGACGCTCTTTTATGCATGATTTCCAAGATGTTAAGCAAGTTGGAGAAGATCTACTAAATCTTTCATTGTGACATTTACTTGGGCAAAATGGTGCATCATAGGGCAACAATTTTTGAACTAAATTATCCTGAATAGGCTAACTTACAGAATGCATCCAAAATCCAGGACCCATGAATTCCAATATGGGGGAAAGTTATGGCTGCTTCAGTGTTGCTGGCTGCTGCTGTGGTTCTGCTGCAGACCCATGATCTTCATTTTCAGTGTTCTGTGTCAGTTTTCTAGCCAATCTCTTACTCACTCCCCCACCCAGCAACAGCCTCTTACAAGGAAGGAAAGGAAGCAAGCAAGCAAGGAAGGTTGGTTGGTTGGTTTCTGATGCTCCCTGGCAGACTCCATAAGGAAACTCAATGGGGAAGCTGGCAGGAAGTCAAAAGTCTCTCTTGCTCCCATCACTTTTTTGTCATCCTTGGTTCATTCTGGGTTTTTTTTGTAAGTAAGGAAATACCTTTGAAACAATGACACAATAGAGTACTGGTTGTCGAGTTAGTATATAATAGCAATAGCAATAAGACTTATATACTGTTTACATGCTTTACAGCCCTGTCTAAGTGGTTTTACAGAGTCAACATATTGCCTCCAACAATCTGGGTCCTCATTTTACTGACCTCGGAAGGATGGAAGGCTAAGTCAACCTTGAGCCTGGTGGGGTTTGAACTGCCAAATTACAGGCAATCAGCAGAAGCAGCCTGAAGTATTGCACTCTAACCACTGTGCCACCATGGCTCATATAATGGATTATATGACTTTGTTGGGGGAATATCCCTATAAGTACTGAAAGCAGAACTATTACTGAGAAAGTTCCATGGCAGGAGTTCGATTTTGAAGTTTTCCCTTAGGTGATTTAATTGAATTAAAGGAATTGAAGGAGGTTGCAAACCACAGGAAACGTGACCAAACAATAAAAGACAGGGCACATCACTTGATCACCTTATAATTACATGAGTTAACAGATAACAGATAATCAGAGTTGGAAGGGACCTTGTAGGTCATCTAGTCCAACCCCCCACCCAAGCGGGAGACCCTACACCATTTCTGACAGATGGCAGTCCAATCTCTTCTTGAAAGTCTCAAGTGATGGCGCTCCCACAACTTCCGAGGGCAAGGTGTTCCATTGCTTGATTGTTCTCACTGTCAGAAAGTTTCTCCTTATTTCCAGGTTAAATCTCTCCTTGTTCGGTTTCCATCCATTATTCCTTGTGTGGCTTTCAAGTGCTTTAGAAAATAGCTTGACCCCTTCCTCCCTGTGGCAGCCTCTCAAATATTGGAAGACCACTATCATGTCTCCCTGGGTCCTTCTCTTTACTAGACTAGCCAAGCCCAGTTCCTGCAACCATTTATTATATGTTTTAGCCTCCAGTCCCCTAATCATCCTGGTTGCTCTTCTCTGTACGTTTTCTAGAGTCTCAACATCTTTTTTATAATGTGGTGAACAAAACTGGATGCAGTACTCTAGGTGTGGTCTTACTAAGGTTTTATAGAGTGGTATTAGTACTTCCCTTGATCTTGATTGTATCCCTGTTAATACGACTTAGGATTGCATTAGCTTTTTTGGCTGCTGCTGCACACTGCTGGCTCATATTTAGCTGGTTGTCCACTAGGACTCCAAGATCCCCCTCACAGTTACTGCTATTGAGCCTGGTTTCACCCAGTCTATATGTGTACTTTTGGTTTTTCTTGCCTAAGTGTAGGACTTTACTTTTCTGTACACTGAATTTCATTTTGTTAGATAGCAGGAGTTGAATTGAAATGACCCTTTTCCTTGAAAGTAATGATCAAAAACCATTTGTTTGGGTTTTTATCAAACTGAGTAGTAGAGAACAACATGCAGGCTAATTTCTCTGCCCTGAACTAATGGTCATTAATAACACTGCGAAGTCTTCCAGTACATGGTTCACATCTGGCACATTCTGAGACAAATGCAGGGACTATTCATACCCTTGGGAGACTGTTCCATAAAATAGGAGTTGCCACTCGGAAGACCTTTTGCTGGCCTTCGCCTCAAGAGCCTCATGACGAGAGAACCTACAACAGACTGTCTCTAGATAATCATATAGGATGGGCAGATACAATTTTGGTGAGGCACCATCTGATGTATTTCAGCATATGAGGACAATGTTATCTATTGTTAACTCTCATTGAGACCTGAATTTGTTTCACTGACCTAGGACAGCAGGAAGTTATGAGTAACTGAATGTTTTTGGACTACAACTTTTTACCCTCTCATCATTCACCCTGTAGGCTGGGGCTGGTGGAAATGGAAATGCAAGAACATTTGGGAAGACTGCATGTTACTCATCTTTCCTCTAAAGTCGTGTCTACATTACAAATATTAATTATACAGTCCAATTTATCAGAGACAGATAAGTGTACTCCTTGAAATTTTATTGCTCTTATTATTGCAGACTGATTTGACTTAAATCTAATAGGATTTCTGCACACAACTTTGCTATGAAATTAATTGTATATGTAATCCTTGAGTTATGACGGTAATTGGTGCCAGAATTTTTATCCCTAAACAGTGTGGTCATAAAGCACAAGGTCACATTGGTTAGTGATGGCGATACCAGCATTATGAAGGCGAATATAGGTGTCCCAGGATAATGTTGCAGGATTCGATCTTGGTCAGTCCCTGGGACCTATTGATCCTGGAATACCAGCATTCCCAATTGCTGTTTTTAACCAAATTCCATCAGTCATTACCTAAGGACCCATTCCAAGGCAAACCATTCCAAACTTGATTCTTCTCAGCCCACAACCTCAGTTGTCCCAAGGTAAGGAACTGCCTCTTCTGTTTGACTCCCCCCAACTACCGATCCCCCCATCACTGCTCTTTTGGCTGCTCTAAACCCTACTGTGCAGGGTGAAAGAAGCCCTATAACTGCATGCTTTGGGGCTGCTTACCATTCTGTGGATCAGGGGCTTTATGGCATGTCATAGCTCTGGGACTGCAAGAAGCCCCTGAGCCACATCCCAGCAAAAACCTCAGTCCAGGTGCTGTTTGTCATTTGCCTTTCCAAATTATGATTGTAGAAGAAATTTCCCATATAATTAACTCAGAGATTAATAACTCTGCATTCTACTAGATTGACATGGGAGTGATTTAGTTGCTTATTTGAGTCTTCATCTTTATCCTACAACATGACTCTGGGGGCCTGGCCATATGCCTTGGTAGCTTGACTGACAGGCAGCTTAACTGCCCTTGTCGTGATCCACATGTGAGAATTACAAGGAATTAAGATGTTGAGAAATGCTGAGTTGGGCAAACTGTTTCCTCAGAAGTTGATCCAATTAACACTTGTCATTCCACCTATTAAGTTCAAAGGATCTTTCGAAGAGAAATTTGTAGTTGGATATAAGTACTTAAAATACCTCAAAGGTTGGACTATCTACTAAGCCTGACCTCATTCTCCTTGCGTCATCTCAAGCTGTTTTGGACCTGTGCTGCAGAATAAGGAGTCTTTCCAACCTTTGCAGGCGACACTAAACTGGCAAGTATAATCAGTAACACAGAAGATAGACTCAGGATCCAAATGGATCTCAACAGACTGGAACACTGAGCCCTAGCTAGCAAAATGAAAAACAGTATAGAAAAAAGTTTTACATTTGGGCAAGAAAAGCCAAATGTATAGGTATAGATTAGGTGAAAACTTGTTCAATAGCAGTAATTGTGAGAGGGATCTTGGAATCCTAGTGGACAATCACTTAATATGAGCCAGCTGCAGTGGTGGGATTCAAAAAAAATTACTGCCAGTTCTGTGGGTGTGACTTGGTGGGCGTGGCAGGGGAAGGATACTGTAAAAACTCCATTCCTTCCCACTCCTGGGGGAAGGTTACTGCAAAATCCCATACCGTCCCCACCTCACTAACCTGCTTTCCAGCTCCTTTCTCCTGTGCAGGGCAACAAAAGAAAACCCAGCCAATCAGCTGGGACTCAGGAGGCAGAGAATAGATGGGGGTGGGGCAAGTCAGAGGTGGTATTTGCTGCTTCTCCAAACTACTCAAAATTTCTGCTACTGGTTCTCCAGAACCTGCTGAATACCACCTCTGAGCCAGCCGTGTGTGGCAGCAGACAAAAAAGCCAATGCAATCCTAGGTTGCATTAATAGAGGGATAGAATCAAGATCACGTGAAGTATTAGTATGGCTTTATAAAGCCTTAGCAAGACTACACTTAGAATACTACATCCACTTTCGGTGATCATATTATAAAAAAAGATGTAGAGACTCTGGAAAGAGCAGAAAAGAGCTACAAAGATAATTAGGGGGCTGGAGGCTAAAACAAATGAAGAACTGTTGCAGGAATTGGGTTTGTCTAGTCTAGTGAAAAGAAGGACTGGGGTGACATGATAGCACTATTCCAAAAGAGTCAACCTATTTTCCAAAGTACCAGAAGGCAAGAAAAGGAGCAGTGGATGGAAACTAATCAAGGAGAGAAGCAACCTAGAACTAAGGAGAAATTTCCTACCCTTGAGAACAATTAAACAGTGGAATGGCTTCCTTTCAGAAGATGTGGGTGCTCCTTCACTGGAAACTTTTAAGAAGAGTCTGCACAGCCACTTATCTGGAATTGTATAGGTCTCCTGGTTGAGCAGGGGGGTTGACTAGAACACGGGTGTCAAACTTGCAGCGTAACATTGCCATCATGTGATGTTTCACGATGTTTTCCCATTCGCAGAGCTGGGGGTGGGCATAGCCTGCACATGACGCATCCAGCCTGCGAACCGCCAGTTTGACATCCCTGGACTAGAACACCTTCAAGGTTCCTTCCAACTCTTGTTATTCTGCTATTCCCCAATATTGTTCAACATACTTACAAGTTGGACAAGGTTCACTCACACTCTAGCACTTAATTTGAAAGTGTGGGCATGTGCCAATGATGTTTCAGACTACACTCCAAGGGTTCCCACATGGATGATGATGCTACCTTTATCCAATTCTGTGAGAAAAAAGTTTTTGTCTGTCTTCTCTTGCAGCACTCGCTTAATGCAAACTCTTTGAAAGAAAGTTCTCACAAAATGTAGGATAAAGTAGTATGATAGTGTTTATCCGCATTTACACAGAAAGAACAAGGCCACATTAGTTCGTAAAACAAATTTAAAGGCAAACCTCACTTGAACTTTTGTCAATGTGAAGCACTCCTTCAAAGCATTGTAAAGTCCTATTGGCTCAACATATTTTACTTTCCTGCTTCAATTCAGATGGTTTAGCCAAATGTTTTGTGAAGATATTCAGATATTTTGTGGCTAAAATCTAGAAACATTAAAGCAGTGTTTCTCAGCTTGAAGAAGGGTAGACTTCAACTCCTTGAATTTCCCAGCCAGCTTTACTAAATCAACCAAAACATCTTGATAATATGTCATGCATCTATTAAGCATGCAAACAACTACAGTGTGTGCCAGCAATTCATTGGCAGTTTTCAAAAAGAAAAAGAAAAAAGCCCTGAGCAAAAGGAGACTTTTAGTCTACTACATGTATACTTTTAGTCTACTACATTACAAAGGGAAGTCAACAAAAATGGCACAGTGGAAATTACAGCATGATGTGGAATGTTTTTGATAAACCCGTTTGAGTGGCCTTATCATTTATCTCTTTCAACTAGAATAGCATGTTAGTCATGGTATCTTTGAGATACGGTTAGTGAATATAAACAATTTAGTTTCTTGGGCCACTAGTTCCTGTCTGAAAACTCTCCCTGTCATCTCTCAGAGTCAACTTAGCTTACTGTGAAAGTTTTCTTGTAAGGGCACTTTCAAGTTCATGTATTTGGAGGGACATCTTGCAAGGGTGGTGTTATCAAGGGGTATCTTTAGATGATTAATGGACTGGAGGCTAAAACATGAAGAACGGTTGCAGGAATGGGTATGTCTATCTTTTCATTAAACTAGACTCTAATGAAAAGAAGGACTGGGGATGACTGGATAGCAGTGTTCCAATATCTCAGGGGCTGCCACAAGGACTGCAGGGTGAAACTATCCTGCAAAGCACTAGAAGGCAAGACAAGAATTAATGGATGGAAAGTAATTAAAGAGAAAAGCAAGTTAAAAATAAGGAGAAATTTCCTGACGGTTTGAACAATTAATCAATGAAACACTTTTCGCCAGAAATTTTGGGTGCTCCAACCCTAGAAGTTTAAAGAAGAGATTGGACAGCCATTTGCCTGAAATGAGCAGGGGGTTGGACCAGAAAATCTTCAAGGTCGCTTCCAACTCTCTTATTATTTTATTCTAGTAGTACATTACCAACAGCATCTCCATTTTGTCTGGATTCAATTTAAGCTTCATTTCATTCATTGTGGATTGTTAGGCAACATTCAAGCCTCCTTCTGGAGTTAGAATGTAAGGAGTAGAGTGGCATAAGCATGCCAACACTTGCTTAACCTTGAAATAAAGTTGTCCACATTCTCAAAATCTGAGAAGAAACCTTGTTCATCTGACAAGCACTTAAACCAAGATGGCCTCCCTAATTCTGGAGTCCAAAATGAGGTGTCAACTTTATCTGCCATGAATAGTGAAAATTGCTCACAGCAAGCCTCCAAATGTTCTGGCTCCCCTTAATGGAGAAGAAGCCAAACAGATGGAAAAGCATCGCTGCACAGATGCACTGGAGGCTGAGAACTCTGCTCTCTTCATAGCTCCTATTGCTGTGGGATAGCATTGTAAATGGGCTTGAAAAAGGGGCCCATTCTTCTCTCTTCCTGGATAATAAGGCTATCAGTTGAGGATAATGATGGACTTTGTAATACTTGCAATATAGGCTTTGTAGTACTTTTTCACTGGCTAACTGAAATGGTTTTTTTGCCTTATTTCACTGCTTCTTTTAAATTATTGTTGTTAATTGACCATAAGCTTAGCCTTCAAGGAGAATGTAAAAAGCTTTTCATTTAAAAACCAGGACTGACTGAAGTGCTTGATAACACTGTAGATAAAACAGTTTCATTTTCAGCTAATGAACAAAGCAAGTATTTGAGTCCAGGGTGTGTGTGTGTGTGTGTGTGTGTGTGTGTATACATATACATACACACACACACATCTTACCCATGCCCATGCCCATTCTGACATTTTTCCCTTGCAAAAGTTTCTTTTCCTTTTATTCAGAACACAATGCTCTTTTCTATGGTTATGCTGACATATTATGGATAGTAATAGCACTTTGACTTATATACTGTTTTACATCCCTCTCTAAGAGGTTTAAAAGGTCAGCATATTGCCCCCAACAATCTGGGTCCTCATTTTACCAACCTTGGAAGGATGGAAGGCTGAGTCAACTTTGAGACTTGAACTGCTGGTAATCAGCAATCAGCAGAATTAGCCTGAAGTACTGCATTTGAACAGCTGTGCCACCACAGCTCCTATGCTTCATTCTTATGATGTAACTGGACAGATGATTTTTCTTAAACTCATCAACTCTTAGTTTGAAATTTCTTTAATGTGCAAACTATAAAAGTGAATGTAAGCTTTTATTTGAGGTTCTGTCTCTGATAAAAAGGCAATCCTTTTTATCTTAAAACATATGTACCTTGAAGGTGAAACTTATGGCTAATTATTAATACACTTAAAAGATAGAGAAACAAGGCAAATTAAAATACAAGAAAACCCATTTAGTTAACCAGTGCCACAGTACTATAGCCCAAATTGCAAGTATTACAAAAGTCCATCCTACATGGCACTCACAATGGAATACTCAATTTTGGGAACTGTTCTGAAGGCATATGGAGGTTCATAGTTCTCTTCCCACACATAGCTTTGATCGTTATGCTAATCTATAATCCAACATATTTACTTGTTTACTGTTTGCTCATCTATGAAGCTAGACAAACAGCAATTGGGATATAAATCACTATTTTTAATCTTAAAGGTTTTGGTTTTACTTCATTCCCAACTTGGGAACTGGATGTTAGCATGAAGTATGAAAAGGGAAGCATAAGGTGTTTGTGGCTTCTTGGTTTATCGTGGGTTTGTCCTTATGCCACTGACCAGGCCTTGAAGGAACACAAGGAAACAGCGGCCTTAACAAATGGAAGGAAAACAAATCTGAACAGTTTCCTTCTCAGACAGCTAATTTTACCTTGTTTCTGGTAAACAAACAATTTCATTTTATTGTTTGTTTTTCAGTATGCCTAAACATGGGGAATGCATAAGATTACTCAACTTCAGAACGCTCTGCAGCATTTTGGATTCAGAGGCAAAAAGATGCTTCAGAAGCTACTAGGCACTCATGTTGTACCTCAATCCGTTGAGCAGCTTCCTCTTTCTGGATTCATAGCTGCACCACTACAAGGAGAGAAGATGCATTTGGTTTCAAGCAAGCATTTTCAAATGTGTGGTCCATGATCTTCTAAAATAGGAAACATTCAAGCAAGTTGTGTTCTCTTTCCAGTGCTGAGGAGATGCCCCTTTGTTTCTGTCCTCAGTACCAACTAGGCTGGAATGAGAGCAGCAGGATTGTTCCTCCTGCTTTCCCCAACAGCCATATCTCTGCAGTCTCACCACTCACTTCTTGTTTGCTTTCAATCCTTCAGGGCCCCAGAACTTGAGATGCCAGGTCCAGGCCTTGGTTGTATTTAGACAACATTCTGAGCATGTCACGTGTTCCCAATGCATTGTGTTCATTTCCCATCTCAAATAAAATCTCCAGAGAGATGGAAAATTGGCTGCACCACTTCGCTTTCTTTTTGATAGCATGCCTCATGTGACATGGGCTCGTGTGTTCTCTTGGGTTTTTGGCTCTGCAGATGCTACTCTGCCTCCCATCTACCTTTCAAGCCTTCTGGCTGCCTCAGATTTGTTCATCGTTCCAGGGTGTCATGACCCACAAATTGAGAAAAATACAGAGACATTATGTACTTATGCCTGAACTTCTCATTATATTTATCTCACTGTAATTGGCAAACCATCTGAACTTCATGTTTGATAAAATTCTTTAAAGGACAATTTATATTATCTTTAAGAATTTTGATGGTTGTGCTTATTTACCCATCTCAGAGTAATCCTCTACTTTTTTTATATTTTCTTCTTCAGCATATGATGAATGGTGTATTCATCCCATCCCATAGTATCTTGCCTAGGTAGTTTCCCACATGAATGTTAAATTGAGTAAATTTGTAAAAGCTGTAATTTCTTTATAAAAGGTTTACTAACTTATTTTACATAAAAAGACAGCTTGAAAACTATTATTCCCAGATATTTGGGGCCTGTCTATCTTTCATAAAAGAAAAAAGGAAGCCTAAATATAAAAATCAAAATTTGGAGAATGAAAAATCAATAACTTCCAAAAAGCTTGCCTTCAATCCTGTTGCAAATTATTGCTTTGTAATGGCCTATTCCTCTGAGGATCATAAACTTCATTAACTAGATTGTGTGGGGTTGGGAGAGCTGAAAAGAGAGAACGGGCATGAGTGACAAATTTCCAGTATGCGTTGACAGAAGGGACGATGATTTTCTCTACTGGAGTGGTGTCACTTTGATGATCCATGAAGAATTTGTGAGCATTATTTTTTGGAGCGTGAACTTTGGTGAGACTAAGCAGAAGATTTCATCCAATTACTCTGTTATCACTGCAAAAACTATAGTTCTTGATCAGATCACTCAAGGTTTCCAGAGAAAATTCACAAGGTATTTAATTTCTTCTTTTTCTTTTTTCTTTTGCCTTAAGCAGACCCTTGTTAACCTAGAAATACCTTTAAGGAATGCTAGGAAAAACTGTTGTAGTATCTTAAAGATTAATAGTACAGCAGTATAAGCCTATGTTAATTACATTCCTATTACTTTGATAAAATGGGCTCCAATATATGAAAGCTGATAAGAAAAAAGGTATGTATCTTTTTAAGGGGGTTGTTGCAATATTCCTATCAGAAGAGTTACAGGAATCATAAAACAAGAATCTAATCAAATCAGATTTTATGTTGTTGTACTTTTCATTTAACGAAGGCCAAAAAAATAAAGTGGAAAAAGTTAAGAATTTTCTTGAAACATAACCACATTGAACATTGTTACAATTACTTTATTTAAGTGTGCAATAAAATGAAGCAGAAAACAAACTTTTATTGATGGTACATAAAGTTATTTCTTAATTGGCCTTTCACCTCTTGGTTCAACAATTAAATAGAACAGAATAGAATAGAATTCTTTATTGGCCAAGTGTGATTGGGCACACAAGGAATTTGTCTTGGTGCAAATACTCTCAGTATACATAAAAGAAAAGATACATTCGTCAAGAGTCAAGAATCATAAGGTACAACACTTAATAATAGTCATAGGGTACAATAAGCAATCAAATCATACTAAGAAACAGTCAATATAGATTGTAAGGATACCAGCGACAAAGTTACAGTCATACAGTCACAAGTGGGAGGGGATGGGTGATAGGGAGTGATGAGAAGATTAACAGTAATAGTAGTGCAGACTTTATAATAGTTGATTAAATAGCAATAACAATAGCAATAAGACATATATACAGCTTCACCATGCTTTTACAGCCCTCTCTAAGCGTTTACAGAGTCAGCATATTGCTCCCAACAATCTGGGTCCTCATTTTACCCACCTCAGAAGGATGGAAGGCTGAATCAACCTTGAGCCTGGTGAGATTCGATCTACCAAATTGCAGGCAGCTGGCAGTCAGCAGAAGTAGCCTGCAGTACTGCATTCTAAGCACTGCGCCACCATGGCTCTTGTGGAATGTGGAAGTTTCTAGAGAGTTATTAACCAAGCTTCTACCATTTTCTCATAAAGCTTTGGTTTTCAGATCCAAGATAGCAATTTATAAAGAAGTAGTTTAAGACTTCTAGTTTGATTGATTGATTTGTTTATTCACTTATTTAAAACATTTATATAGCCACCCATCTTATAACCAACTCCAGTTGGCTCCTATTCAAAAGTTAAAACACACAAACCATATTAAAACTGTAAAAATAAACACATTAAAACATTAAAAACCAACAAAAACCTGTCACCAAGTCAAACTTCTGGGGTTACTAACTTATCTCAATGTTTGGGGAAAAGCCAAGTCTTCAAAGGTTTATTGAAGGCTAGGAGGGCAGAGGCCTGTAAATTTCAAGGGGAAGGAGATGCCAAGGTGAAGAGATTCCCATCATATGAAAAATTTTAGGGAAAGGGACTAGAAATGTGTCCACCCTATCTGACTTGGCAGGATGGATAGATGTCTGCCTTAGGGAAAGGCAGTCCCACAGACTTCACATTTTCTTAATATTATCTGCATATAGTAGAATCCGTGTGGAAACTGAATGTTATCTCCCAACATATGGAAAACCCATATCATTGGAGGGGGGGAGAGATCCTATCATAAATATTGATAATGCCTTATCATGGTTGGTCTAGGAGTTTACAAATCTAGGATACCAACATTAGTCTTAAATTAGATCCAGTTTAATAGATAAATACATATTGAATATAAACTTCTGTTTTTATCTAACATAAGAGCTTCCAATTGAACTCCTAGTATCTTCTGAGTCTGATCATACTATTGTCAGTCAGGAAGCATTTATACAATCACATTTGATGAATAGTATATGATGAAACATGTGGGTTAGAGATGGGTTTGTAATTCATTATAGTGGAGTTTTCTGCTTTGTCTGCCACACGTCTTCCCCCGTGATTACATGACTTCCAAAATTCACTGTAATTTCACACTGCATGTCTCTGTACTTGAAAAATTAGATATTTTATTTTTATTTTTTGACTATTGTGATTGTGGGATCCTTGTGCCTCCCCTTCATTCCCCCAAAATCCTGTGACAGAAATGAACTCTTGTGCAAATATGCCCCCTTACTGCTATGGTGGATATTATGTGCTATGATTAGTTATAGCGATGAATGAACACTCATATTCTTATCACAGTGTGCATCCCATTTAGAATAATCTATGCTGTGAAAAATATTAGTAATTATGGGCTTTCCAGTTCTGCTAGATATACCTGTTCTGCACCAGAATTTACATATCCAGCTATTGAGAATATAAAGATGACAGAACAGGACATTGCAAAAGATTCAACAAACCCTTGAGATATTATAACTTGGAGAATTAGAATGAAATGGCTTCCATTGCGCTAATTAGAAGGGTGTACTGTGAGAATGTGAAATACTCATACCAGTACAGCAAGCACTGTCAAGGCCCAATAGTATAACAGTTCTAAGATTTTCACTGTTTTGCATTCAGAGAGGGTATCATTTCTACAGTGTGATAATAAATTGCCTAGGTTTAGCCCTTCGTGTAAAATGGGGACATCTGTAAAACCACTGTTCCTTTTGACAAATATATTAAGTCAACCTGTAAAATAAATAGTACCTTACATAGCTGCACATGGGGAAAGTATGATATCTCTGCAAGATGTCATAGCAACACAAGTTGCTTAGTTAAGAAACTGCATCTGAACTGAAAGCTTGGGGAAGAAAGAGTAGATAATCAACATGGGACTAAGAAAGCCAATCACATGCTGTATTCAAAGTCCCAAATTCTCCAGGTGGGATTGAAGAAATGTAGCAGTTGTTGAACGATAAGCTCTCTTGCCTCCAGGTCTTTTCTGTTCTCTAGTATAAATCTACCATGGATTGACTTAAAAATTAATTCAAGAAGATGAAATTCTTGTAAAAGCAAAAAATCCATTGTTATCCTTTTACTTCCTCCATGCAACATACTCTTAATCTTTCGGAAGAAGAAATTCTATTAACCTTTGTGTTTCTTAGAAAGTATTTATGGATTGCAAAAGGATAAAGGCGAAAAAAGACAATGTCCTCTGTGTATTTTCCGGGTTAGCAGAACAAAATTTCTGTTACAAAGCTATGTTTTGAAACATAATGTTATGGTATTTATTATTTTGATTTAATCTAATCTGTGCTTTGCCAGTTAAAAACCACCACCTGCAGACAGCGTGAATGATCACTTAACTTTTCAGAAAAACTGAATTCCCCATTTATCAAACCTTTATTGAAACTCAGAAAACTATCCAATGGTATCCTTTTCTTAGAGGAAGGCAACTGTTAGATATAGTCCCATAATACTGGGTTATAGCAAGCCATGGCTTGCCAGAATAGAGTTTGACCACCCGGTAAGAACATTAATAGAAACCTGTTGTAGAGTCTGCCCTTCTTGGGAGCTACACGGAGTATGAATCGGGCAGTAGGCCTTCTTGGTGGTAGCCCCTGGAAATCTTACAACTGGAAGTATGGATTGCTTTTTGAAAGCGGCTTAAGATGTACTATTGCAGCTGTTTTTGGCCCTTGGTGTTTGCACAGCCATCATGTAGATGTTAATTGTATTTTGGAATATTCCACCAGAGTCTATATGGATGAAGGAGACCTCTAAATGTGGTAAACAAACAAGCAGATGCATTTAGTCAAAATTTCAAAATTGTAGTCATTAATAATTTTACAAATGAATTATTCAATCATGTAAGGCTTGGGCCTTCTCTGTAGTGGTGCCGTCCCTCTGGAATATGCTCCCCGCGGAGATTAGAACCATCCCAAATCTACCTGCCTTCCGCAAAGCCGTTAAGACCTGGCTTTGTCGGAGGGCATGGTATTGAGATCTTGAGATTTTGCTTTTCCCCTGTGTATGTTTTGGATTGGTATGAATGAGTTTCTTGTTTTTATATTGTACAGAAATTGTTTTTATCTTTTTGTACGCTGCCTCGGGTTCCCCTTTGGGGGAAGTGAGGCGGGATATAAATCTAATAAATAAATAAATAAATAAATATTTAGTGTTTACTCTTAGCAGATCCCTGCAGTTTTATTGGCAAGATTTCAGAAGTGGTTTCCCATTACTTCCTCCCTAGGACTGAGAAAATGACTGACTCAAGGACATCACGTTTAGTTTGTACCTAAGGTAGAACTAGAACACATGGATTCCCAGTTTCTACCCAGGTGCCAGAACCACTACACCAAACTGGCTTTCAGGTAATATTAAGGGCTTCATAATATCATAATTTTATAAACAGGGCAGCAGGAAGTAAAAAAAAAGTTAATTCTTTAATCTTAAAATCCTTATCCCAAAGGTGCTTTTTCAAGAGGCAACTGGATTTTTTTGTTTTTCTTTGAAGACATTTCACTTCTCATCCAAGAAGCTTCTTCAGCTCTGACTGGATGGTAGGGAATGGAAGAATTTATATTCCTTGCAGACAGCTGGTCATTTGCCTCCTTTTAGAGTGTCTGCAAGGAATATAAATCCTTCCATTCCCCACCATCCAGTCAGAGCTGAAGAAGCTTCTTGTATAAGAAGTGAAATGTTTTTAAAAAACAAACAGCAAACAAGAAAGTCCATTTGTCTCCTGAATATGCACCTTTGGAACAACCATGACCTGGATGGCTGCCAATCTCCACAGACAATTGAAGTCCTTACATACGATGACATAATGCATTGAGGCATAGCTTTTACAAAAAAACCATACAACATAACTATACCTGTACCAAACAGGTAATCATTCTCTGAATAAGAGTAACTTTTGCTCTGCACTCTGCCAATTTTTTTTAAAAAAATAATATATGACATGCCATCTTTTGGGGAGATTAGTCAAAACTTTTGCCAACAAATGTTGCTCGTTATGCAACATTTTCTTCTTCATTGTTTCTTATTGCCAAGTGATATGCTTCATTATTAGTGCTGCGCTAAAAGTACATTCCTTTTTTCCATTCAGATTCAATTTTAGGGAAAAGCAATTGTGCTTGATTTTTTTCCCCCCAAAGGCTAACATTTGGGTGAATTCTACAGGGTCAGAGTATGACATTCTTGCTTGTCCTTCAATTCAAGGATGGTAAAGGCAGGGGTGGGCTTCAAAAATTTTAGCAAAGGGTTCTCTGCTCTGTTGCTGGGTGGGCATGGCCATGGTGGGCGTGGCCTAGTCAGCCTCCTGCACCATGGTGGCGGGGGCGTTTTTGCCCTCCCCGGGCTCCGGAGACTTTCCTCAAGCTTCCAGGAGGGCAAAAATGGCCTCCCCAGACTCCAGAGGCTCTCTGGAAGCGAGAAACAGGCCCATTTCCAGCCTTCCCGAAATTCCAGGAGGCCCATTTTCCACCCTCCCCAAGCCTTCGTGCATGCCCTGCAGTTACCTGCATCCAAAACAGGCCACGTGCGACTCCTGGGAGGGGAGGGGAGGGGAGGGGCGGGGTGGGCAGGGCCATCCAGGAATAGGATTTGGGGATCCTCCGAACTGCACAGAATCTTAGCTAGGAGCTCTCCCAAACTCCTGCGAACTCCCAGCAGCCTACCTGTGGTTGAAGCATATGTGTACATTATCTCACCTTCCATTGTACCTCTACAGATAGTCCTCGACTTATGACCACAATTGAACCCAAAAATTATGTTGCTAAATTTTCATTTAGCATTTGTTAAGTGACTTTTGTCCTATTCTACAATCTTTCTTGCCCTAGTTGTTAAGTGAATCATTGCAGAAGTTAGTAGCATTGTTAAGTGAATCTGGCTTCCCCATTGACTGCTTGTCAGAAGTTCATAAAAGTTGATCACATGACTCTGGGACACTGAGACTGTCATAAATATGAATCAGTTGCCAAGCATCTGAATTTTGATCATGTGACCCTTGGGATGATGGAATGGTCATAGGTGTGAGAAATGCTCATAAGTCACTTTTTTCAATGCTGTTGTAACTTTGAATGGTCACTAAATGAACTGTTGTAAGTTGAGTACTTCTGGTTGAGTACCTGTACTTCTGCAACCTGCATCTTAGCTTTCCAAGTCTCACTTAAATCCCAAAGGTAGACATCATAAGGCATTTTCAAGTCAGAAAAAGCAAAGGCAGCCAAGGAGGCTGCAGAAAGAGGGAAAGACCACATAACTGTGATCCGACAACAACTGCAAAAAATACCACCTTAAGCACTCCAGGCCTGAATTAGACAAACAGAAACTTCTTATTTATAAGATCAAAATGGAGGGCAGAGTTTGGTTTCACATTATTATGCCTGACTTCTTCACAAGAAATAAAACTCTTCCTTCTCTGCCTAGCAGTCCAATTCAGTATCACTGTCCTTTCCAAATTATTTTCACAAGACTTAGCAGAGTTGTTCTTCCAGCTTGTATGTTTTCTAAGGAATTCACAGAAGGGTTTGAGTTTTTCTTCTACTGGAGAAATAAATATCCTATTTGTTATTGAAGGATGACCATTCCATCTCCAGAATATAAGACTGCAAGGCATAGAAGAAACTTTTATCACCCATTTTGGAAGTGCCAATTATGTAGCTTTCTCTGACTGAGTTTTCATATGCTCAGATTTGAAGCCCAGAGTAGAAAGGAAATATATTATCTAGAGATACAGTTAGGAAGAGCATCAGCAATGCAGAAAATATTCAGTCAATCAAACGGCTGCTTGTCGCATAAAAATGAACACAGCTTACTTTTATACACCAGCCATCAAAAGTAGGATTGTGTGATGCTTTCTGTTTTAAAAAAAAGTCAAACAGGGAGTTAATACTTTAAAGAGTTCAGGGCCATGTCTCTCCTGCAGGCAGGTGATGTGCAGAGATGGGAATAATTGAAATGGAGGAAGGGTGGAATTTAGACAGCACTCTGGATGATAATATGTGCTCAGCAGAGAGTTATAACGAAGGCGGAGTGATAGCAGAATGTGTCAGCTGGGTTTTCATTTCATGATAATGAGCTGTGATTTGAGGAAACTTCCTTCTCAGCCTCAGGCCAGTATATAAGATGCGCAGTGCACTTCCAAATGGTGTGGCACCATCCCTTACCCTAAATTTTAGGTGTCCCAAACTATAGTGACTCCTGTCAGCATCAGCACCTTTTACCTTGAGGTAAGATGGGTGAACTATAAATTTTACAAATAAATAAATAGAAAGGCTATTTTCTTTTTAGAGAACATAGCTTTATATTTCTGAGATGAGTATGTTTGATTGCTCTGTATTAATTCTGTGTGTTTTAGTTCAAACATTTCAGCCTTTAAAAACTGAAACCTTTCTAGGCTAGGAAAGCATGATAATAAAAGACTAATAAAACCAACAACTACCAGTGATAAAAAGGATCTCTCTCCTCTCTACACAATCAAAGGAAGGCTTGTGATCATAAATTGGTTTCTTTTTAAAGATGGGTGGGAAGGGAGAAGTTAAAGTGGCAATCAGGTGTAAGGCCATTCCAGGAAAGCTTACATTTGTATTAACTAAAAACAGTCCTCAGAAGAAAACTAGCAATGCTTTAAGATCTTAGGAGGTTAGAGCTGTTTTTTTTCCAAGTAATCTGGTCCTATATGATATGTTAAAGAGTAAAACAAGGAGACTGAATTGGGCTTAGAAAACTGTGACAAAACTGTGCAGGACAGGTACTGTATCCTCTAATACAGGTGTGTCACACTTACATTGTCATGACATCATGTGACATATTGGGACTTTTTTCCCCTTCATTAAACCCAGGGGTGGGATGCTACCGGTTCTGCCCAGCTCTATAGAACTGGTAGCTCTGAAGAGCAGCTTCGGTTCTGTGTCTGCTGCCCAGGCTCTTACCTGACCTTTATTTCCTGCTTTTTCAACCTCAGCTGCTTTGCGCGGCACAGCTGCGGTTGAAAAAGCAGGAAAAAAGTGCTTTTCAAATGCTGCGCACCTGCACGCAGTGCTTATCAGCTGTCCAGGCGGTACAGCTTTAAGTATATTACATGTGCATGAATCAAACCGGTAGTAACACTGGTTGAATCCCACCCCTGGTTAAACCGGGTGTGGTTTAATAGAACTTGCTCTCACCAACATGGAGATCTTGTACCAGCTAACATTTCCAAACCATTTTCAAAAGAGCCCCATGAAACAAGCCAGCACGGTGGTCAAGGTAACCACAGTAAGGCAAGGCTTCTCTCTGCATCTTGTAGAGCAAGGGTCTTCAAACTCGGCAAGTTTAAAACTTGTGGACTTCAACTCCCAGGATTCCTGAGCTGACATGACTAGAGGAGGAATTCTGGGAGTTGAAGTCCACAAGTCTTAAAGCTGTCAAGTTTGAAGACCCCTGTTGTAGCGGCATCTGAGCTTGCCAAGTATTGAAGAAGATATTTGATCTTTAAGATTATATAATATTGGCATAACCAACCAGCAGTTGGTTTCCCTGACTATACCTGTCTTTTCTATATTAAGTTGACTAAAGCAGCCTCTGAACTAGTTATTAACAGGCAGGATAGACTCATCCATTTTTATGTCTTCATTTGGGGGCACATTTCTAGTGGTGTGGTGGCCTAGAAGTGGAGCTCTTGCCTCACAATCAGAAGGCTGTGAGTTTGATCCTAGGTAGAGGCAGATATTTCTCTCTTTGGGCACACTGAGAACATATTTGCTGAACAAAACTCCGCATTGGTGACAGGAAGGGCATCCAGTCATTAAGACTTGATTATTCGAACAATCCGGCCTGGACTGAGGGAGGGGGGTTTAGTTTTAAATGTCTTGTGATGTGGTTTTAATACTATTTGGTCGAATTGTGTTTAATAATCTTTTAACTTTCTTAACTTTTGTATTGGGTGTTTTTATGTGAGATGCCCTGAGTCCCTAGGGAGATAGGGCGGCATATAAGACGAATGAATGAATGAATGAATGAATGAATGAATGAATGAATGAAAACAACACTCTGCTAGCTCCATTCAGTTGCCCAGACTCCACCCCACCATCCCATAAGAGATTAGGGGTTAGTTAAAAGAAGATGACGATGATGATTTGGAGCAGAGGTGGTATCCAGCAGGTTCTCACCAGTTCTGAAGAACTGGTAGTAGAAATATTGAATAGTTTGCAGAAGCAGCAAATACCACCTCTGACTGGAGATTTTACAGTATCCTTCCCCTGCCACACCCACCAAGCCACGCCCACAGAACCGGTAGTAAAAAAAATTGAATCTCACCACTGATTTGGAGGCAGATTTCTCATGCATTAAATTGCTGGGCTATTTTTTTTTTAATTCAAAATTCACAGAAAAATTTATCGGACCATACCTAAGTTTTTGGCTAGTCATCTCAAATAGACATCTGCTACCACACAAATCCAAACACTAAGTTTAGTTCTAGTTGATTTCATATAACAAGGTTGGCAAAGATTTAGGCACAAGGTTTTCAAGAAGTTTGTCTGGCTCCCAAGTTTGCATGACCTGGAAGGTATATGGAGCAACATGGCAAGTTGATGTACTAATTATGTTCATCTCTGTTTTATGTATTTTAAAACAAAATTGACATTTAGCAGCATAAGAGATCCATAGCATGCAAAGAAATGATATAGATATAGATTACCAGTGAAGTATCTCAGATCAATAATAAATTATGAACATTCCCATTGTTAATAAAACCAGAGAACCTGCCTGAGTATGAAAGCCTTAGATGTCAGGGTCAAAATGAATTTTTTTATAGAGATAAAAAGATGACACAAACTGTACAATTGTCTGACTTCCTGCTGGTATCACAATTAAGTTTCCCTGTGAAAGCTGGCAGGGAGCATCAGAAATATCCATTCCCTTTCTGTCAGAAATTCCATCACTGCTGCTGGTGGGGAGAGGAAGCCAGGGCATGTGAGACTGGCTTAGAAATTGTCATGGAACATTGAAAATGAAGATCATGTGACCACAGTAGCAGTACAGTAGCATTGAAACAGCCACAACTTCTCCCAATCATGGATTGCCAAGATGTGGAAATATGCAAATTAGCCAGAGGTGGTATTCAGCAGGTTCTGACCAGTTCTGGAGAACCGGTAGCGAAAAAGAACCGGCAAATACCAACTCTGACTGGAGATTTTACAGTATCCTTCCCCTGCCACACCCACCAAACCACACCCACAGAAGTGGTAGTAAAAAAAATTGAATCCCATCACTGAAATTAGCCCATTTGAGGTACTTTGGTTCAAAAAAATTATTTATCTATGATGCACTGTCTTGCCCAGTCATGATGACAAGTGTTTAGTAGTGTATAGATGAAATGTGTGGTACTTTATTGGTTCAAGATTATCACTGGTTGGAATGTGAGGTTATGATCTTCAGAGGGTTCATAACACATAGGAAAATAAGCTTCATTAGGGCTCCACAGGGGAATTTTTTAAAAAATGCAACTGGTAGCCACGACTACCATGAAGAGGATCAGCAATTACGTGATCACAACTGCTATCTGCATTTGCATCCAAGGGAGATGATGGTTACTACAAGCATTGACATTGTTGTAAGTGTTTGCTTGTTCAGAAAAAAAGGCAAAAGAAAAGAATGTGCTAATAGAAAGGGAGAGACTTGAAGTTTCTTCATCAAACTGATTCTTGCAAATAGGTACTTTGTGATAGGATGCATGTAGCCTGGCAATTATTTTGTGAGATTCCTTATAAAACATCTCAAAATTTCACATGTCAGCACCAAAATTTAAGGTTGTTTGACAGGGAATATTATTTTAGCCTATAAAACGTTGTAGAAGAGGTTTGGTCCTTAATCAAGAGAAGGATGACATCAGTTCATCAAATCCATAAGTCTAAGTCATGAAACTTCAAGGTTTCCAATGCTTTGAACAGAGAATGTTTTTTTTGAAGGCAGTCATTACAAATCAAGAGAAACAGGATAATTCCAGGAGGCACATTTATAATTAAAATTACACCACCGTGACCACAGCATTTACCATTAGGAACAGTCCAAGCTTAGCTGTAGAGGACTGCATGAATTCACTTTTGACCTAAGATGTAGAAATGTAGTGGAAAATTACTTCCCCTTGTCAAGCATTTAAAGTTCCTATATATGGCATTGAGTCCATATTTCTTTTGAGAACTGGAAATTCAAGCAGAAATTTTTGCTTAATGTTTACATCTTACAGCATATGCAGATCTTTTCTTCTCAGTTTCCTATACTCCATCAACAGAAATTGCTGATTCAGAATTGGATTCACTTTTAATGAATTCATTGATGCAAACATTCAAATCAATTAGTTGAATTGGTTCAGTTCAGGTTCCTGAACAGATTTAGAAAAAGGCATTTTTCTGTTTGGAAGACTCAATAATTTGGAAGCATTCAATGTGATGAGTCAACTTTCTTGTTCAATTCAGTGATTTAATGAAATCACTGTTTTTAATTTCTACATCAAAAAATTCCATATCTCTAGTATGCATGCTCAAATTATTGGTCTCAGATGATATATGAAGTTAAGCTAACAATCAACCCCAGGACTTAATCATTTTTTGCACTTTAATAATTTGATAAATATCTAACTTTGCAAATCATCCCAGGATCAGTTGTAGCTGTTTTATACTTGGCTCAATCATTTTATCTAGATAATATTCTTTGTATATTTTTTGTTTGCTTGTTTTATTTCAGGTTCTTTCTAATCATTTTTAAACACCTTATCTTGATGAGGCTTTGTATGTATTCCTCAAATAACCATTCCATCAAATTTATTTATTCTTCAACTGAAAATTCTGGATTGATTTGTTCAATGATCCATTTGTTTGTCTTCTTGACTGTACTTCTCTTGTGCCACTATTCATGAAATGCTAGATTTTGATAGGTTAATATTGGTTTCATTTTCAAACAGAATCATCTGGTGAGTAATACTTTAGTACATTGTATTATTCTGCGGTGATTCCACAGTTACGATAAGTTGTCAGAAAAAATGACTGCTGCTTGTTGTAGGTCTAGTGCACTGCATTTATCAGCCAAGAACCAGAAGGATTTTAAATGCTAATCCTTGTTCCTTTGGTGATACACAGCATGTGTCACCTTGGACAAGATGCTTGGTATCTGAATTCATCAAGGCCATTCATCTGAAAAAGATTCCCAGAGATTCTGGAACTAGAAATTCACTGACTGGAAGATTAGACCTTGGCTGAGAACTCTGTGGACATCAATAACAGAAAAGGGGGGCATTCATCATTGCACTAACATGAGAATTTAAAATAGATGTTTATTAAATCCACATCTGATATCACATCAGGATCTGCAGGTATCATGGAGGAAAGAAGGTAGAGGAATGGGAAAATAGTGCCGGTAAGAAATTTAATTTAGATATATGTACGATAATACCCAGAAGGAAAATTAACACCCATCAGAAAACTGAGGACAAGAATTCATAGGATGATAATGAAAAGCTGTTTGTGGAGAGTTATGGGGATTAAAATTAGTGATAAAATGATTTAGAGAAAAGATTATGCAAGATTAAAATATTGTAAATGAATAAATCAAAACATAACTTGAAAGATGAGAAATTGGATTAAAACCTATTTCAGACCTGAGTTTCATATCTGAACTTTTATTTTGCCTACGCAGATGTGTATGTCCTAACACACTCATGTTTTCAAAATTACATAATGTAACTGTTTGGAAAATCAATTTCAGTTTTGTTTCAGATGAATTCATTCAACTTTCAGACAAATCCAAACTGTTGTTTGATTACTTTGACTACATAAAAAATTAAACCTTTGAAACTGATTAGTTGGCCTTTGGAAAATTTCTTGCACACTCATGTGATGATTTATTACCCATCATGACTAGAATCAGCAGTCCATCTGCATTTAAAAGACAAAGGCCATTGTTTTGAAGACAGCAAAGTCCACATTTTGGACAGAGAGGACCACTGGTTTGAATGAGGGGTCAAAAAGGTCATCTGTGTCAAAATTGAACAGCCTTCTCTCAACAGAGGGAGAGGGATACAACATCATCTATCTTCAGTCTACAACACAGTCCTTTCAACAGTTCCAAGAAGGCTCCACACCCATTTGCACCACTCAGGTGACCCTGATGACAAAGATAAACCTCCAGGTGGCCTTAATGACTCACTAAAAGAATGCAAATGACCAGCTGTCTGCAATGAGTATAAATCCTGGCATTCCCCACCATCCAGTCAGAGCTGAAGAAGCTTTTTGGATGAGAAGTGAAACCTCTTCAAAGAAAAACCAGACAGTCCAGTGTCCTCTGTTTAAACGTCTATGAAGATAGTTTGCTAGGTGAAATGAGCAACTGCTGAAGACAAAATGAAATTCTTTTACTCCCTTGTATTATAGGCAAGGAACATGTCTGACTCTCAAGATGATGAAGAGATACCCCTGACATAAGCTGTAATTTTTAAACTCTGTGAATGTTGAACATGTTTCTGGAGGTGCTTAATTCTTCCATTTAAAACAAAATTGGGTTCTTGACAACAACGATAACTTGTGCAGGTAATCTTTGACTTACAACAGTTCATTTAGTGACTGTTTGAAGTTATAACAGCAATGAGAGAAATGACTTATGACCATTTCATGATCCCAATGCTCATATGATCAAAATTTTGAAGCTTGGCAACTGACTCATATTTATGATGGTTGCAGTGTCCTGGGGTCATGTGATCACATTTGTGACCTTCTGACAAGCAGAATCAATGGGGAAACCATATTCACTTAACAATTGTGTTACTAACTTAATAACTGCAATGCTTCCCTTAATAAATGTGGCAGGAAAGGTCATAAAATGGGGCAAAACTAAGTTAACGAATATCTCACTTAGTAACAGAAATTTTGGGCTCAGTTGTGGTCATAGGTTGAGGGCCATTTTGCAGCAGATATGGAGACATCAACCAGTAGTATGGTTTAAGATGTATCTGCACAAAAGGAGAAACCCATGAAACCACTTCAGATTTGTAGAAACCTCCACTTCAGAAGGTACTTGAATGCTACATATAGGAGCCATTCATTGCATGAAATACTTTTGTGGTCTATTTTGTGGACAATTATTTCCCCATAATATATGCATCTGTTGTACACATAGAAATTAATAAGGCTGCTATGGTCAAGTACAAAATATAAATTAGGTTTCCTTTTTGCAGCTATAAAGGAGATACATTTGAAAATGTGATAAAATGATCTTCACAAGTCAAAGAGCTATTAGAAAAGCCAACAAAAGCTATGGAATTAGTGCTGTGCATGAACTGCTATGTTTTTTCCCTTCTAGTTCTCATTCAGTTTCATGGAAGACAATATTCTTCTGAAATTTCCTCTAATGAAGAGAATTGCATGACATTCTCGTAGGTGGAAGAGGTTTCTTTTATTTAGTGATGGTCAACGTATGGATAATTGGCCTTGGTAGCTCAGGCTGTTAATTGCCTGCTCTTAAGATCCAGCTGCCTACAACTGCTCTAGGCTCGAATCCCACCAGGCTCAAGGTTGACTCAGCCTTCCATCCTCTTGGGGTAGGTAAAGTGACGACCCAAGATTGTTGGGGGCAATTAGCTGACTTTGTAAAAAATGCCGCTTAGTAATAAGCAGGCATATACAATGGAATAAAGGCTATTGCTGAGCGCATTGGGTTGCGCTCCAAAAATTGTAAGCCGCCCTGAGTCTCCGGAGAAGGGCGGCATATAAATGTAATTAAAAAAAATTTGTCTGGATATCCTCTTTTTCCTGCTACAGTCATCTCTCCAAGAGTTTGTGATCTCCCTAATTTTCCACACTTAAATCTGATTTCCAGAGAAGGAAAAATCATTCCATGATGCTTTTTTTTTAGACTGGAAAATGTTAATAGCCAGGTAGATTTCAGGGAATTGAAACATAGTTAACAAGAAAACAACTTTTCTTTTATGTTACATCTGAACAAGTATCTTAGGTTGAGTAGGTTGAGTAGTGATTCAACCCTACTTTAAGAAGGTTGCATTTTTTTTCTGTTGAACAACTCTGGGAGTAGAGTATCTAACTTTTTGTTCTTGAATCCTAATGCAAGCTACATATCTAGTCTTGCTACATAGCATAGGTTGCTTCTGGTCAGAACTTTGATTGTCGAACAATTTGTAGCTCCAGGCTCTCATTGGATTAGTGTATAAATGGAAACATGCCTTTTGTAACACCTGTCTAAGCCATTAGATCTGGCACAATCATTTTGTGAGGGTTCTTTCTCTCCTGGGGCAGTTTATATTGCATTATTCATGGATGCTATTTCCATGGTAAACTCTTGTATTGTAATTATTACAGACCTCCCTTCGTCTACTTGTGCCTTATTTCCAATGCAAAATTCAGCCTTGGCATTTTAAATTCTTTAAGGAGAAAATTCTTCTGTAGCTACAAGAGAATCCGAGATGCCAAAACACATTACTCTGATGAACAAACAACCCATTTTTATTTTTAATGGCACATTGTGATGTACTTTGTTGCAATTATATACAGGGCAGATTATATTCACAGAGTACAGTACTGGGAGACAAACGGTTCCATTTTTTAAAAAATCCACTGCTAACCGCCAAAGGAAAAGAACACAATAGCATTTAGAGCATATGTTTTTTCCTTCCCAATTCAGAGTAACACCGAATCATTGGGAATGGTGTGAGTTCAGAGCCCAAAATCCCAGAAACACCCTACATTCAATGGCAAACTTTTTTTAAAAAGAGAGAGATTGTGCTTGTTTCCTCCCTTGGTTCTTTTTTGAGAAGCCAACATATTGAGCATGGAATAGAAGTAGATTATTTACTTAATGGATGAGAGGGTGTATTCTCAGGTTGTAGTTGATTGTTTTAATTTTTATGATCTAGCTTGGATTGTAATGAAACATTTGTTCATTCATTAAGCATAGATACTGCCCTCATCTCTAGCAGTATTGCCTGGTAGGAAAGGAGAGAAAAGGATAGGATAAGGATAGGATAAGGATAGGATAGGGCAGGGCAGAGAAAGAGAAAGAGAAAGAGAAAGAGAAAGAGAAAGAGAAAGAGAAAATGCACTGGATGAGAAATGAGAAAAAGAGCACAGGGCCATGTGGATTAGGGTTAGGAACATTTATAACCCTTCTTTCATTGAGGTGTGCAAACAGAGACAGGACAACCATCTGCCAGGAATGCTTTAACTTGAAATCTTACAACAGGGGTCCCCAAACTTGGCAACTTTAAGACTTGTGGACTTCATTCTGGGAGTTGAAGTCCACAAGTCTTAAAGTTGCCAAGTTTGGGGACCTCTATCTTACAAGGTCCAGGATGTCTGCACTAGTCCCTTCCCACACGATAGAAATGACCTAGAAAGGGAAGGTGAACCTGAGACTGAATCTTAAGTTATCCTTTCTTACCACAAACAAACCTAACCATGTCCTAAAAGGAAAAAAAATTCTAGAAATAAGAATGTAGCAAAGGGTTCCAGAAGTCAAGATGTAGACTTGACAGCAGTATAGAGCCTTGGTGGTGCAGGCTGTTAAATGCCTAGCACTTAAGTTCCAGCTGCCTGCAATTAGTGCAGGCTCAAATCCCACCAGGCTCAAGGTTGACTCAGCCTTCCATCCTCTTGGGGTAGGTAAATTGAGGACCCAAGATTGTTGGGGGCAATAAGCTGACTTTGTAAAAATGCTGCTTAGTAATAAGCAGGCATACACAATGGAATGAAGGCTATTGCTGAGCGCATTGGGTTGTGCTCCAAAAATTGTAAGCCGCCCTAAGTCTCCAGAGAAGGGCGGCATATAAATATATATATATATATATATATATATATATATATATATATATATATATATATATGTAGGTCTTGGTGTATTCGGGTCTTGTCCCGTGTATGATTGAGAATACCTTGGCAACGTTTAAATCTCATCCGTCATCTTCAGGCTGGTGTCTTCAGCTTCGTTCTCCTGGGAGAAGTGTGTGATTGTGGCTGTTTTCCCCTTTTAAACTCTAGGACATGAAATTGATTTTGAGGGATCCAAACTTATCTCCAATACTGAACACTTCAACAAGAGAATAATTAGGAAGCCATCGAAATAGAGAAACACCCCCATAACATGAATAAACGGGATGATACTTCCCGCCTACCAGACATCTGGAAACTAGCCCTAATCAACAAACGAGTCCCAGCCACAAAACCAACACGGACCCAAAATAACACATGATGCCACCACCAATCTCCTTCACCAGACTCAAACCCAAGCCCACGCCACAGATGAAAGGCAACCACCATCCAGAAACCAGACCATGGCTGCAACACCAGCTGCTACACCCCCTCCAACCCCCAAACTAAGCAAACTGACACACGCTATAAACACATAGCCAGACCTCAAACTCGAGCCAAACCAAGGCCCAGAATGCCACATCACAGCCTTCCACCCAGGATACTACATCACAGAACTCAGGAGATCACAACACAAAACATCAGGAGGTTGCAGCACAGACAACGACCCAGGAGATTACAGCACCACACCCAGGACATCACAACAATAGAACTCAGAAGGTCATCACACAGCCCATTACCCAGGTCGTTACAACACAAAAGGCTGAGAGACACACAGCCAGCACCTCAGCCACACAGGGTCTCAGGAAAAAGCCATCCAATCTGCATACATCAACTCCACAAACCAATCAAGAAGTAACAACACAGCCAACTCTAGAGTTTAAAAGGGGAAAACAGCCACAATCACATACTTCTCCCAGGAGAACGAAGCTGAAGACACCAGCCTGAAGATGACGGATGCGATTTCGTCGAAACGTTGCCAAGGTATTCTCAATCTTACACGGGACAAGACCCGAATACACCAAGACCTACATACCTTTACCCGTGAAAATCTACGAAAACAATATATATATATATATATATATATATATATATATATATATATATATATATATTCCAAATTGTAGAATTGTCCATTGTACTTTGAATAAACATTGTCAGTTGCCATGATCCTCTGGTGATGTGTTAATTATGTATTGCACTCCAATAAAACAATTTTATTAAGCATTAATTCTCTGTGCCATAATACAATCATACAGCACAAAATAGCCTTAAAATATTTATCATCTGTATGGGAAAATATTAAGCATTCCTTTCTGCTATTTTGTACAGCATTAATGAATATTTTATATCGATAGTAACAGGCCACAGGCTTAAAATGTGTTGTAAGCTAGCTACATTTGCAAGTGAAAGCATGAAAATAAATAATGGTCTGGGGCTGAGGTTCTCATATCTTTTAGGCATTGCAAACCCTGTCTCTTTCAATGATGCTTAGAAGGTAAAGAACAACTGCTTGTGCTAATGTATGCATAGATGGAGTCCCCAGAGTGCCAAATAATAACAAACTTATGGCATGGTTAAAATAATCATATTTTGTAGTAATAACAACTGAGTGAAGGAATGCTAATATACAGCGTGCAAGGATTTTCATTTCACATTAGAGTTATTTGTTATTTAAGTATGTGTGTGCATGCAAGTATGTTTCACTTTGTGTATGAGTGTGCGCACGTGCATGTGTAAAATGTATACAGTATTTAAAATGCTTTTCATTATTGCTTTTATTTTGAGCAGTTCTCCAATCCTTTGCTATAGTTTAGCAATAAACTATTGATTTTTTAAAAAATGTATTTCTTAACTTGCTTTTTGTAGAGAAATTGGTCTACAACATTCTAGTATTTCTGCTTCAAAAAACTTCTAGACAAAACATAGGTAGATGTCAATTCATTCTTGTGTAGATGAGAAAGACGAAATTCAAAGTATGCAATTCAAAGTAGGAAAGAACGGTTTATTTTTTTGATAATTCAGATGTTTAGCATTTGATTGAAAAATACTTTGCCTATGTTGTATGAATTCTGTCCATTCAGAAAAAGAGTTGCAATAAATAATTTAATTTCTAATTGTCTTGCTTTGAACACAGTCATTACTATTTGAAGATATTAACTACTTGCTGATACATGTCCTTGCTTATTATACTCATTTTCCATTTCCCACATATTCCCCTCTTAATGATTATCTCAGCTGAAAGTTCTATCCATCATCTGTGGTTTCCTAAATTGTCCTCCTGCCTTTCTTTTTCTTTCCTAATTGGAACAGTTTGTGACTGTAGTTCAGTCATTTAGTTTTTGATAAATTCCTAATCTTAGTGCAGTTGTTTTGGCCTTAGGATTTCTGTCCATGGCCAAAGGACCAAGAACAACACAAGAAATTATTTCTGAGTAGTTATTTTATTGTTTACCTAGAAACAGAATTTGCCAGACTAAAGTAATTATCTGCAATAACTACCAGTGTAGATATACTCTGTGAATTGCTGGGGAGATTCCATCTTGTTCTCTTCCTGCCCAACAAATATCCTAAGCTTTGCTTGGGAAAGAGCCTTTCTCTCCTGTGATTCCAGGCTACATTGCATCACACTAAATAATATTTCTCTAAAGTTTTTGGAATTGGCTCTCCTGAAATGTAGGAGTCGAATGCTAGAGACCTTGAAGTTATGGTCAGGTTGGTTTTCTAACAGATGTCTGAAAACTTAAAATCTCCCATTATTACTATGCCTCTTTTGCTACAAAGTTCTGCAATCCAGTCCAGGATATTATCTAGGATTTTTTTCCTGCTTTTTGCCTTCCACGATTGTCCTTGTTGCTTTCTCTTCTTGCAGGATAGCTGAGTGCTTTGGCTTTTTCCCATCTGAAGACTTACAATTCTTTCCCCAGGAGTCTGGACATAAGAAATAGTTTCCAAAACCACATATTTTTTATGTCTGACCTGTATAACTATTGGTTCTGTTGCTTTGCGTCGCACACACATGTGCGGGTCGTGTGAGTCACGCGAGTGCAATTTATGACCTGCTGAGCTGCCCGGACAGCTGAGCAGTACTGCGTGCAGGTGCGCAGTGGTTGGAAAAGCCCTTTTTTTTTCTGTTTTTTCAACCTCAGCTGTGCCGTGCAAAGCAGCTGCGGTTGAAAAAGCAGGAAATAAAGGACAGGTAACAGCCCGGGCAGACGGGTAGGCCAAAACAGCAGCAGACACAGAGCCAGTTCTGTGTCTGCTGCTCTTCAGAGCTACTGGTTATGTAGAGCCGGACAGAACCGGTAGAATCCCACCCCTGCTTCTATCCCAATATGCCAATGTGTGGAAATGAGTGGACCCTATGCATATGACTTGAAAGTTACTTTGCTTTTTGAACCATTCCTGGTAGAAAAGAATTTGTTTTATGGAAAGGGGCAGAGAAAAAAATGGGTACAAGTCTTGTGTTTTTTTTAATCATGTAACTGAGGATATGATGATGATGTTGATGATGATGTGAAGGACAGCTCTGCAACAGAGAGAATAGCAACCTCTGAAAAAGATGCAAATATATAGGCCCTTTGGATGGTTATTTCAATTCATCATGACTTTAGGCCTTAGCCAATTAAAATAAAAATGAATGCCAAGAATATAATAGGCATGTCCCTTGATTCCAAGACTTCCTGCACTGTAGCAACTTTTAGTGCCTTTCATAGTTTCCCTTAGGAATTTCAGGGAAGGGAAAGAAAAAATTCAAATGTTGCCATACAACTCCTGTGCTGTAAAAGTTTAAAGGAAATGTCCTTCCTCTTTGTTTTGATGATTAATTGTAAGTGCAATGAAGTTTACACTCCCATTCACATCAAGGCTGATTGTTGTATCAGCATTTGGAAAATGGGTCACAACAAGGAGGAGGGCAACCAGCACTTTCAAATTTATTATAGGCTTTATAGTTTTCATTAGAAAGTTTCAGCTGCTGAGCCTGTAAGATTCTCAGCATTTTGTTAAGTAAGCATCTAACCTAGTTGGCTCCAGAGAAAATGTTGAAGACAGATCAGGAATGGAAACTAAGCGATTTTTTAAAATAAAATACCTTAAAAATCTTGTCAGAATAACTCAAGTAACTTTTCCACATTCTACCTTTTCACCATGTAGCTAATTCACTCAGTGATAAAGTCATTGGCATTGCTGATGTCCTGAAATACCCCATTCAGCTATTTTGATGTCTTTTTAGCTTGTGTCATTGTCTTAAAGATGCCATAGGCACATGTACAACACTGAATTTCCGAGGGTAGAATTCATCCATACTTCCACTAACCTTTTTGATGGAAAAAATCATTTCTTCATCTCATTACAATAGACGTGGTAGCTATCTGCTTTCTGTTCTAATCACCAGGTCTTCTCTTCTTCTCCATATAGCCTGCAGGTTTCTTATTCATTGATGAATTGTTTTTGAAAGCATCAAACTAAAATTTAAATACAGCTTTAAAAACAATAGAATGAAACCTAATTATCTCAATATGTGCATTGAGACAAGAATTATTAGTTGCATCAAGTGGAAAACTTTCTGATTGACTGTATGTCTGTAAGATTTCTTCTGCATATCACCCAAAATAAAATTCAGATTTGGAGATGTATCTGAGCAGAGCTAGAGGAAAAAATCTCCTGGAGTCCTGCCACAATTTCCACTAACTGTAGCACGTTTTGATTCATGTTGGTGGACTCTATATATATGTAGCCCTCAAGATCTTACTGAATTACAACTCCCAACATGCTCCAATGTTGACAATGTTGAATTATAGTTCAGCAACATATGAAGGGTTAGAAGTTATTCACCTGTTTAGAAATATAGAAATATGATTCCTAAGGGTATTTGTACTTAAAATTTGGTCTAATTTCTTGATAAATTTGCAAGCTCTGCACAATTCATAAATGTGTAAAATTCGTCCCCAACCTGGAAGTAAAACTAAACCATGCAGAGTCTTTGCATCAACCTGCTAACTGAATGCTATTAACCAGTACTCTCTGTGCAACTAGCCAGCCTTTATTGGCCTTGAGAGCAGCCAGTTTAAGCTGAAAGTTACAAACAGTAGCTTGAAATTAGCTCATTGAGGCTGCAAGCGGATAAAATTCAGCAGGGCTTTAAGGAATCCCACTGATATTTGGAACTCATATTTAGCTGCGTCAGTATCTTTGTGGATTTCCTGTGCTGTGCTTTCCATGTCTTTAGTTGTGAACTTCTTAGGTAATGCCTCCCCTTTGGAATGTTTTCCTCCAACAAAACAAAAACAAAGCAAAACAAAAACAAAACAAACATTCTACATAAATAAATGTTCTTCCCCTTGGTACTGGACGCTTCAGTCATGTTGCTTTAACCACACTTGCTATATTTACAGTACATAAGTTTATTCTGTGTGTGTGTGTGTGTTCTTATATACCACTTATATTTGTGATATATAATACATGAAAGGTAGGATTGTTGCAGGATCCAATCTGAGCTAGTCATCGGCACCAAACATTTATTCTTCCAAACTTTTGGGCTCATGCTGGAGCCCAACCTCAGGGAAATATTTTAAATAAATATATTTTAAATAAACCAGACGCCCACACACATAAAAACTGCATGTAATCATTGGTGGTATATACATTTAATAAATACATGCTTAAATTTATCTAAGCATTTATTTAACATGAAATCTCAACAGACCAAGAGATAGCTTTCATACTGAAAATGTTATTTGCTATATGCATCTTTAGCAGTCATGACCTGGAAATGGGTTGCCTTGCACTTCACAGCTGAAAAAGCTATTGCAGCTCAATAACATTAACTCTACCTTTTCAGCTGATCTGTACATAAATTCGTTGTACTCCTCTAAAAGTTTGCCCCACCATTGTCTTTCTTGACACTTTAGGAATCGAACTTTATACATCCTAGAGCTCCAGATGAAGCCTATCATTCTTTCAGTACTAGAGACAGAATGTGCTGTATCGATAGACTAAATGCTAAGTTGAAATAAATATGTCACAATTAGTTCCTGTAATCCTTGTAATCCCTGTAATCCCACAACAATGAAAAATTATGCATTTATTTACAACATGAAATTTAGAGTTGCTCCCCCTTAAACACATGACAGAAGCATTCAACAAATGCAGTTACAACAAATTTGTTGAAGCAACATTTTTCACTGGATGCTATAGTGTTCCAAATTATACGAAATTGTCTGTGATTGACTGAATTCCACTATTCCAGGAAAATGAAAAAGTACCTGTTCACTTTTTACCTTTTTTTTGCCAACTTTCAAAGATGGAGTAACCTTGCCTCTGTGGCCTGTGAGTTTTGTTTTTGTCATCAGATTATTTTGTGCTTTGTTTCAATAAATATCATTGTCTTAAGCTCTTCATTCAGCCAGAATGGGGAACAGGTAGCCCTCAATATGTGTTGTGGTCCGCCGGCAGCCTGCAGAGATGGCAGCAGAGTCAGACAGTGGGGAGGAACATGGGCCAGTCTGGGAGTCTAGGGAGGACTTGGACGAGGGTCCTGTGTCCGATATAGATATGGGGCCAGGGCCATCTGGGAGTTATGTGCTGACTCCAAAGCTTCCAGAATCTGACAGCAATGAGGCAGAGATTCTGGAGCCTGTTCCCAGTGTGCACGTGCACAGAGCTGCCAGTTAAGACAAAAGGGGCAACTTGGGAGTAAAGCTTAGAGATGGTTGGCCCCTCTCATAAAACATAAAGGAGGAGCAAAGGGACAGGAACCTTTGCAGGAAGCAACTTTATTTGTACTGGTCGGTTTGAAACCAGAAGCTCTGTGTTTAATTTGTGCTCCATTTGGCCTCGTATAACTAATTGGAAATTTAGTCATTGGCAGCATTTCAAGGAAGATAGAGGTATGTGCTTATCAGACTTATCCTGAAGGACTTTGGCAGACATCCATGGGACTATTTACAAACTGTTTGAGACTCATTACAGGCTGTGAATGTCTAAAATTCATAGCCATTGAAATACAGAAAAAACAGTTTTGGGACTAATGTGTGCTTGTTAGTATCTCAATAAGCTTTGGTCAGAACAATATGATGCTTGACTAGTTCCCAGAAACCTTAATCATGGCTAATGTTATATTACTACTAAGAGCCATAGTTGTAAAATACTAGGTCAATATTTTCTTTTCCAAGACACAAGTAAAAAGGAATAATTTATGAAAGGTTGAGATTTTTTCCCCCTTGATTTGTCCCCACATGATCAAACTCTTATTTGGTTCAGGAACTGGTACAGATAGTATTTTTGTGAGATAGAAAACAGCAGTGGAGAAAACATTACCTCCTTAATCTCTATTGGATGAATCCTGATTGGGATATGATTGCTCAATCATAGATTCTAAAATAAACTAGAATTGTTTCTTCATATAACACTCTACAGTACATCAAAATCAAATATTGTGGTTTTTCATGATGTCTGAACGAAGCCTAGTTTAATGATTCTTTAATTCTATTGAAATCAACAGGTTAAGTTAACCTGAGTACCATTAATTTCAAAAATAGTAAATAAGGACTTAAAATATGTGATTCGACTAAATTAATTCCAACTACTGCTAAGGATGATAGAATTATAAAGTTATGTTTGATTGACCACAGTTTCCATATCTCTGACATCAGTTATGGTTAATTTAAACTGCATTTAACTTTGTATGTTCAAGCAGAGGCTAGAATGATATCTGCCTGGAATCCTTTAAGTTGGATTATTGCATCATGCAAGGGGTTGGGCCATTGGATTAAATGCCCTCTATTTATAACTCTGCAATTTTAGAACTTAAAGATGAAACATCTGGACCAAGATAAAGTTGGTATCTTCACAATATTTCTTCAATATATATGGCAAAAATAACAAACTAATCAAGTGTTTCTCACCTTCAACAACTTTAAGACATATGAACTTTTATTTATTTATTTATTTGTTTGTTTGTTTGTTTGTTTGTTGGATTTATATGCTGCCCTATCTCCCGAAGGACTCAGGGCGTCTCACAACACTAAAAACACAAAATACAAAATTTAAAATTACTAAAAATATTAAATAAGAACCCAAACAATATCTAAAATCCAACAAAACTCCAGATAAAAACCCATAAAAACCCACCCCTCAGTCCAGGCCGGCCTGTTGGAACAACCATGTCTTCAGGTCACGGCAGAAGGAACGGAGGTCAGGGGCCAACTGAAGCTCCAGAGGTAACTGATTCCACAGGGTGGACGCTCCCACAGAGAAGGCCCTACCCCTGGGGGTCGCCAGCCAACACTGTCTAGCCAACGGCAGGAGGCCCTGTCTGTGGGAGCACACAGGGCGATGGGCAGATGTTGCCGGCAGGAGGCGTTCCCGCAAATACCCCGGACCTAAGCCATGTAGGGCTTTATAGGTCAATACCAGCACCTTGAATCTCACCCGGAGGGCAACTGGCAACCAATGCATCTCACGCAGGAGGGGTGTAACATGGGAGTATTGGGATACTCCCATCACAACCCGCGCGGCTGCATTTTGCACCAGTTCCTTAGCTTGTTTGATGGCTGGGAATTCTGGCAGTTGAAGTCCACATGCCTTAAAATTCCTGAACTTGAGAAAGACTGAAGACAGAAAAAAAATAAAAACTGCAATACCAAAAATTATGGAGATGGATGCTTTCAAAAATATGTTGAGTTTTCAAAGCTTCAGCTGTCATGCTCATGATTTTAAAAAGGATGGCTTGCTTAGCAGAAGCCTGGGGGAAAGAGAGGTCTTGAAAATCTTGCTTCCCTTCTGTATTATTCTAAGACAAAATCTTCTAACTTGACAGCTTTAAGACATGGACTTCAACTCCCAGAATTCCTCCTCCAGTCATGTTAGCTCAGGAATTCTGGAAGTTGAAGTCCACAAGTCTTAAACTTGCCAAGTTTGAAGACCCTTGTTCTAAGACGATGTCTGCATCCAACCAAAGTATGGGTCATCAGTATTTTTACTTGTAATGCAGCGGTCACTGGGAGAAGAAACAAACAATGCTGCCTCCCCTTTCCTGGTGATTGTCACATAAAGCACCATATGATATTTATATTTGTGAAATGTGGACTATTTATAAGAGATATGAAATGTTTATTTGAATGGGATAAATTACTGTTTGGGCTAGTTTTTTTGGGGAATATTTGGTATTTGAAATGGGGAAAAATTGCATATTGGAGGTTGTCTTTTGTAAATGCAAAATGGTCTCTTCGTTAAAAGATTCATTTTCTCTGTGCATATTAAGATATTGAGGCCATCATATGACTTTTAAATGAGATTTTGTTAGAGTAAGAAGTTGAGATGTGGAACATTGAGTTTTATATATGTCAATTATGTTAATATCTTAGAGCTGTGTTTGGACATTTTGCTAATAATTGGATTTGAGATGACATGACTGATTTTATTCGCCTTTTGTTAAGGGATGGATTTTAGGATGAAGAGTTTTATATTTGTTAACTATGAAGAGGTGACAAAATCATGAAATTGTTTACAATAGTCATGATGTCATAGTGGGAATTCACTTTCCAGGGAGGAGGGAATCTGTGTGTGTGTGTGTGTGTTTTGTTTTTTAGTTTGCACTATTTTTATTGCTCTTTTCAGAAAGTTTAATTAAAGTATTATCAAACATCATAACACGCAGTAAGAAGTGATCATGTGGCAAGCCTGAAGTGGAAATAGAACAGAGATGTCAAACTTGCATCGTCACGGCATCATCACATGACATATCACGACTTTTCCCTCTTCACTAAACCGGGTGTGGGTGTGGCCAGTGCATGACATACCCAGCCTGCAGGCTGTGAGTTTGACAGCTCTAAAATAGAAGAACTAGAGGTAGATGCAGGAGCTCAATTGGATTTGACCTGGGGGTCAAAAGTTTTCTACCTGAGCTGTGAGTTGCTATTGCAACTCTAGCTTTTATTAGCCATTGCTAATAAATTAAATGTTGATAGGAAGGACAAGGCCATGTCTGTTGTTTTTCACATTCTGTTGTGAGATGGATCTCCATCAGCAATTTTACACATTTTTTGGGATACTTTCTTATTAACTTTCTGGATCCATGAGGGGCAGATTCCACATTCAATGTAAAGACAAGTTTACTTAAAGATAAATTTAAGCATGCTAATTAACAGGATGCTACAACCTATTGGTAACATGTATTAATTTATTAAGACCATTTATATAGCTGCCCAACTCACGGTGACTAACAGTGGCTTACAAGAATAAAACCCCCAAATGGAAAATCCAGTAGACCCTCATCCTCATGGTGACAATGACCAGACAAACCACTTGATGTGATCTATATTTTCAGAGAATAATTGTGAGGGGTGCAGAAATGGAACTCTTTCCTTAAAATACATTTTCTTCCTTTCAAATTTCTTCCTTTTTAAATAGTTCCAGCCTATTTATAGTTTAGGAGACCCTTGCAAGGAGACCTCTTTCACTATTGAACAAAAATTTTGAGGGCAGTTAAGTAAGTCCCTGTCATTTCCCTCTAGAAATACCGGTTTTTATATATGTAGTAACACATATATGTTATTTTAAAAAGATCCATGAGATAGGAGTTTAAATATTAAACTAAAATAAGAAAATGTAAATTCTGCTCCCCATTTAGAATAGGATAGGATAGAATAGAATAGAATAGAATAGAATAGAATAGAATAGAATAGAATAGAATAGAATAGAATTCTTTATTGGCCAAGTGTGATTGGACACACAAGAAATTTGTCTTGGTGCAAATACTCTCAGAATACATAAAAGAAAAGATACATTCATCAAGAGTCAAGAATCATAAGGTACAACACTTAATAATAGTCATAGGGTACAATAAGCAATCAAATCAGTGGTGGTATTCAAAAATTTTTACTACCAGTTCTGTGGGCGTGGCTTGGTGGGCGTGGCAGGGGAAGGATACTGTAAAATCTCCAGTCAGAGGTGGTATTTGCCGGTTCTCCGAACTACTCAAAGTTTCCACTACCGGCTCTCCAGAACTGGTCAGAACCTGCTGAATACCACCGCTGAATCAAATCATACTAGGAAACAGTTAATATAAATCGTAAGGATACAAGCGACAAAGTTACAGTCATACAGTCACAAGTGGGAGGGGATGGGTGATAAGGAGTGATGAGAAGATTAATAGTAATAGTAGTGCAGACTTCGTAAAATAGTTGGACAGTGTTGAGGGAATTATTTGTTTAGCAGAGTGATGGCGCTCAGGGGAAAAAATTGTCCTTGTGTCTAGTTGTTCTGGTATGCAGTGCTTTATAGCGTCGTTTTGAGGGTAGGAGTTGAAACAGTTTATGTCCAGGATGTGAGGGGTCTGTAAATATTTTCACAGCCCTCTTTTTGACTCATGCAGTATACAGGTCCTCGATTGAAGGCAGGTTGATAGTAATTGTTTTTTCTGCAGTTCTAATTATCCTCTGAAGTCTATGTCTGCCCTGTTGGGTTGCAGAAGCAAACCAGATAGTAATAGAGGTGCAGATGACAGACTCAATAATTCCTCTGTAGAACTGTATTAGCAGCTCCTTAGGCAGTTTACATCTGAGGTTTACAGAATGTCTTTGGCCAATCATGATCTCTCAGCCTAATGTACTCCACAAGACTATGAGAATAATACAATGGAGAAATGGGAAGTTTTCATCCCCTTTGGAGTAAGACCAGGCAATGAATCAATAACACTATAGCTTGCTAACCAATTCAGATTAACAATTTAGTAACATCTGTTTAATAACCCTGAGTTTAATCATGATTGCTTCCTAAAGCTGATTTAAAAAGCAATGTGTTTGTGTCATACAGTATATATCTCCATGATCATCTTATTGCAGCAGAAGCAACTGTTTGTGTTGTTCTTTCTGGTTGTCAAAATGAATTATGGATTCTTTGCATTGTTGGCAAAACAGTCTTGGAAGCTTCCATGGAAGTCACAGTTGTGTCACAGTAGAGAGGAGTAACACTTCTTGCTTTACAGAACAGATCCATCTGTAGTTGTGGAATAGTGTGTTTCCCTGAGTGGGAACTTAGACAATGAACTACACGTGTGGATTTCTGGGGAAAGACTCTAGGAGTCTTCTCTTGCACTATCCTCAGTTTCAGTTGTGTCTTCTTCACCTGCTGTCCCTGATTTAAATGATACCTATAATCGTATTATTTGCACTAATTCTTTCCCAGGTCTGAGGAAAACCCAAAACAGAAGATTTTTCACGTGTAAGGCAATCATCTTATGCAAGCATTCATTCACACAAAATTAAGGAAAGAAAAGATCAGTGCAAAGTCCTCAACTTATGATCAATCATTCAGCGAACATTTGAAAGTATGCAGTACCTACCCAGGAGTTACTTACTGTAGTGGTCACATGATTTAGCTAACGGCCTGCATTTACAGCTGTTTGCAGTGTTCCACACTCACATGGCTGCATTTTACAGCATTTACTTCTGGTTTTCAGCAAAACTGACCCAAAGTAAACCATTGGTTCACTTTACAATTGTTTAATGAGTGCTGCAGAAAAGGTCATAATATCATGAGTGATCTGCTTTATAACCATCACAACTTGCAACTATGATGGACAAGGCTCCATTACAACCATAAGTCACAGATTGCCTGTAATAAGCCAGAGTTGTTGGAAAGGTAAAATATTTAGAATTTTGGCTGAAAGGGTGGCTGAATTTTGCAAATATATAAAAATCACTTTTCAGCCCAGGATATGAATATTAGGAAGAACAAGAGCTGAACAATCATGTTTATCCCTCATAGGCTACATGCAGTAATTTTATGTGTGATACAAGGAGACTCCTGGGAGATGCAAATTGAATTTTTAAAGAAATGAGTCTTTATATTAGTAACCTTCAAGCCCTTTTGTCACTTTCTTGAAGCGGTTGAAGCCTCAGCTGTTCCTAACTGCTGAAAACTGAGATAGCTTCCTGCAGTTTTAGAACAGGAAACAAATGAAAAGTAAATTGTAAATCCTAACAGATATATACTATACTTTTATTTAAAAACTGGATCCCTTCAAAAACTTCCCACTGAAGCATAGTGATTCATAGTGACCCTCAACCAGTCTGTGATTCTCAGACATCAGAAAAATGTTAAGTGCAGCCTTAGGCCACCAAAAATTGCACATTGTGTCCTATAGAAATATTTGTTTTTCCACTTGAAGATTGGAATCTTCTTTATAGATCATTGGTCCTACGACTGCCATATTTTCTGAACTCTCAGCAATTTTCCTATCATTTGCCCCTTGTGCCAGGACAAACATTGGTACTTTTTGAGTGTTATAGACTTAAAGCATTTATGTTGCTCTTCTCCCAGAAAAACTCAAATGAGCAGCTCACAAATCAGTGTAAGTTTATAGACTGAAGTCATGATCTTTCAGAATGCAACTGGAATCTCCTGACTTCTTACCTTACAGTAGATGAAGGGTGTCCCCTTGGCAAATTTGACCTGTGGACTTTAGCTCCCAGAATTCTCCAGCCAGTCATGCTGGCGTGGGAATTCTGGGAGTTGAAGTCCAAAGGTCTTCAAGTTGCCATGGTTGGACATCCCTGTAGTAGATCATTCCCAGAGGGCCCATGTAACAACCATCATTCCCAAGACAGTTGATTCTGTTGCAAGTACTCTGACAATTTATCAACTGGATTGATTTCTTCCTTAGTGGGCATAGCATCATTGTAGAATATCAGCTCCTGGATGGGACAAATTCCTTCATGAGGTCACCTCTTGGAAATCAACTAAATATAGAGAGCCAGACAGCCTGCAAAGCATGATGTGATGACTGCAGAATGAAAAGTAGGATATTATACACATACCTTGGACACTTTGTAACAGAATAAGTGCAAGAACAGAGAGAATTTCACTGTCTCTTTGTTTTGAAAATCATTTCTCATGCAAAGTCTCTTACATTATATTATATGATACTGGTAGGGAAAACAATGCTTCTGCCTGGCCTTAGGTATTAAAGACCATGGGTCTGCTAAGAATATTCCTATTCTTTTCTCATAAGTTCACATTTTAAGGAAATACCCAATATGACATTTCATTTGCAGAGTAATTTACCCCTTCTCCTAATACCAGGACAGAGCATTTGTCTTCTACTGGGCTAAAAACAAAGATATACACAAAAAAATATCTATACAAAAGTCAATTGGCCTACTGGCTTTCCAAGGCCATCCAGTTAATGGGTAAGTAAAGCTGAGGGATTTCTGATGTCCTGCCCTAGAAAACATAATCCTGTTTTTCTTCCTCACAAAGACAGACAACATTTAATGGAAATGTTGGAAGTGAAACAAAGATGGGAACAACTAATCTTCAATTACTCATAAGCTTTATGGTAGCAAAAAGGCTGGTTTAGTAAAATTAAACAATAAGATCAGATTACTAAAGTGAGTGACAAGGAGAAAGATGAGAGAAATAGAGAGATGGGGGGAGAGATGGGGTATTCTCTGGAGTAGAGGTTAAACAATCTTAGTCAAGAAAGAGGATATCCCGTACAATGATTATGTAAAAAGCCAATATTAATTTGCAGTACAAAGTCTGGGCCCAGAGCTCTCGAATTTCCTTCCAATCTAGATAATATATCTGGATTTTATGGAACTTAGGTGGAACCAATCACAGAGGTAGACCCTGATGGATTTCAGAGGACCTGGACATTGTTCCTGCTGCGTGGTCCATTTGAAGTCTTGGTTGTCATTTCACACCTATTTGATCTCTCCCATCTTGCAGATCACAGCACTCTGTATGATTTATAGAGTTAAGGGAGTTTAAACAAGGGAAGAGATATGTATAGTTTCATTGGTGTTCTACAGACTTGACCTGACATAGGTTAGAACTTGCTATTAAGGCCTTCCTTGTAGTAGTAAGGCAATGAAGCATTAGCACTTTTCCTTACTGCATCTGTAGATAGTCACCCTGTGGCCTTTCTTCAAGTGACATATGCTTCTTGGTTCAGAGAACTCAGAGAGCAAAGTGCAATCAAATGACCACTGGGGGTGGGGGGACACAACAACCTTTGAAATTTCAGATCCAGGTCATAAGTCCCTTTTATCAGTCCATTGTAATTTCCCGGTTGTAAAGTAAGGACTACATCTATATTCTTTTTAACTTAGTTCAGTGGTGGGATTCAAATTTTTTTACTACCGGTTCTGTGGGTGTGGCTTGGTGGGCGTGGCAGGGGAAGGATACTGTAAAATCTCCAGTCAGAGGTGGTATTCGTTGGTTCTCCGAGCTACTCAAAACTTCCACTACCTCCAGAATTGGTCAGAACCTGCTGAATACCACCTCTGACTTCGTTGTGTATCATCCAGATTCACTTAATTGTAAGATTTGCAGTCATATCATTGTGATGAATGAATGAATGAATGAATGAATGAATGAATGAATGAACAAACAAATGAATTGTTAAATAGCTAAATCAACCAACAGCTGAAGGAATAACGCCAATCTTCTAGTTTTTCATATGAAAGCTTTCTGTTTCCCCATCATTTTGCCTTAAAACACAAATACACATACATACACACATTTTCATATTGATCTTCCCAATGTCCTTTTTGAACATAAGTAATATATTCAGTTGTTTGCATCTTTCTAACGTATATCTTTTTGTCATTCATTATTAGTACAAGGAGGTAAGAAATTGTACATTTCCCCAAATTTACTTATTTTTATCATTTTAATGTTGCAGACTATATTGCAGCATTCAGAACAGCAATGCATTTGCACATAAGTATTTTCACTTTCATTAAACTTTGCCATTTAAATAGAATGAATGCTATGCCTTTAGCCAACATTTAATAGGATTCTTTGCACATTATTTGATTACAATTGTTATTGTAGTAAAGGGGGAAAAAGACATACATTGACCTTTACTGTCTGTGTATCTTTGAAGAGACAGAATATCAACAGACAAATATGGACAGAATAAAAATGATCCCTATTCTTCTCAATATTTAGAATTTCCTTCCTTGTTAGTATTCAAAAATGTATTCCTTCCTCATAACTAAATTAACTGTTTGCTTTGGGCTATAGCCAGTTCTGTCTGAAAAGGTGCTGCACAAAGTGAAATAAAGGATTTATATACTTACTGCAAATCCAGACAGGAAGGATGTTATTTTATTTCTGTGTGCTACCTTAAAATGATGTCCAACAATGCATAGGTGGTGGGCACCTTGAGATAGGGTTAAATTATCATGAATCAATAGCAATATTGATGATATTATTTTCTTAAACTGAGCCTGAATGATGATCTCATGGCTTCAATTCAGAAAAGAAATACTACCTTGACTTCATATAGCCATTTTTGGCCTGTGGTAGTGAAGGCACCAGTCCTTTCTATGAAAGAGATAGAGATAAATCTGGATGCCTGCAACCGGCATGACAGTGCGGCCCATTAAATATCTTTTATGGCCATCACATCATCCCCTGCAGTTGTTGCCATGCCAGTTAGAGCACAAATTGTACTGACTGAGCTTGTCACTGACACCCTGTGAATCATGAAATGAAATGCATGGGTGAGGTGGGTATATGCAGTCATGAAATCTATGGATGGACACACTCCTGGCTGGATTTCTTCATAATAGAATTAAAAAAAAAACACCTTGTCTGCTACTGACTTGATACTATGTGTAGGCAAATAGGCAGCTCAAAACAAGCTGATTATTCTCAAACAGGAACAATTGGACAATTGAGAAGCCTTTAACTTTAATAGAGCACCTCAAACATCAGTTATTAAAATGATAATACTATATAGTATTATTGGATGTATTTTTAATATATGCAGTAAATAAGCCAGGAGAGATTTATGTTGAAATAGGTGTACATTCTTAACTTTTCTGTGTATAAAAATAAATGGAGAACCACTAAGCAGATTTTAAAAAACAACAATACTCGTAGTGATTTCTTCCTTACATTTGATGGTTTTAATTTATTTATATACTTCTCATAAAGCAACTACTGTAATAAATGAAAGAAACCAAAGAAATAACTTTCTGCTTGCCTGCTATTAATCTAATCTTTAATTGGCAGATTAGAGTGCTTTCTTTTCATTTTTACAAAGATCATTTTTATATAATCAATATTTGTCATAAGTGATATTCAGAAAGAGAAAAATGCATTAACCAACAATCCCTAATTATATCTTTAAAATATGGGATATCACTTTGATCAAGTTATAGGATTATCTAAAAAAAATTTTAAAAAAAAGAAAAATCCTTAAATTTGCACTGCCTAGTACAACATCTGTTGTTCATCAGTCTGTTAAGACATCAGCACTGCTGTTAATCACGGTCTACTATCCATATGGATACATTATTCTTGTCCCTTGAAAATCATAGCCTAGAAGAGAACAAATATAGTAGATCAAGAGAACGACTAAAAAGTGAAGTTTTCTATCTCATCTCTGGAATGAAATCCATTAAGTGATTCAGGTGTATGGCTGTCTCTCAAGTTTAAAGACAAGTCAGCACATATCCATGATAGTCTTTCCATCTTTTTTGAGGTCATGTGAACAAAATGACTATCTCATAAATTTAATTATACATACCACCTGGTGTTACTCTCTATATTATTTATTCATTTGCTAAGCTTTCATCCTGATTTTCAGAGAATGATTCTTCCAATCTATTAAGACAGGCCTGGCTCTCAGGTACCAGATTAAAAGGATAAAATACCCAAGAGGGAAAGCTGAGGAAAGATAAAAATAAGAGGTGAGATATTAGTTTTTAAAGTCCAGAGTGAAAGGACAAGCAACACAATGTCACCAACATACAAAAAAGTCAGGGATGACCTTCCTTTCCTAAAGTTTTTATTGTCTTCCAATTTGTAGCTCTTGACCAACTGGTATAAATAAAATTATGCTGGCAAATTCATCAGGGTCAAATGTGATGACTTGATTCCAAAACTACTCCAGACCTGACCCTTTCTGGCAGGGAAAAATGAAGCCAGAATCAACTTCTCATATGACAATGTAAAGGTATCTATAGGTCTTCTTTTTCTATGATGCAGAGGTAGCTTGGGTCCCTTAATTGATCCATGCCAAAAATTACACCCTAAATATTAGAAAAACGTCCTTTTGAATTCCCTGTACTGTATGCATAGGTAGGCTCTTGTATAGAAGATTACAACCTCTACATTAGCACTTCTACAGTAGTACTTATTGCATGACCTTTGTAGATGTCATATGCTAAATAATAAATAAAATAAAATTAGCACTTCTTAAATTTAAATAATTTGCAACTGTTCCCACAACTGTTTATTTTTCTTCTTACAACATACATGCACACTCTATAGTGCTCAGTCTTACTTAGAAGATAAATCTTTTTTGTTCTTCGTGCTATATTCATCCTCAGTAACTAGTGTTGGTCCTTCCTTGTCTTGGTCCAGGCTCTTCTGACTTTTTAAGCCTTTAAAAAGCTCTTCTGAAGACCTTGTGAAGAATGTAAATTCTTTTCTCCAACTCTAGAAAGATGGCATCGCTTCAAAAACTAGATTCCCTAGTCCCTACTCAAAGGCTTCATCTGTCCTCCTTTATTCCAATCCCTCCTTGAATTTCCCAGTTGAATAATTTATGTTAGCTACTAGGAAATTGCCATGAATTTGACTCTCCCATCTTTATGGATGGATTTTTCAGGAGAATGTGTAACACCAATCCATATGAGCTGCAGATCCAACCAGCAAAAGGGTTGCAAATGAACCTAGAAACCATCTTATGTGATGAGATGAGTTCAGTGGTGTTTGAAATCAATATTGGTTATCATGCTGTGAATCTATTATTAACACCGATTCTTCTGTTGCCCTTGGTTTCAGTAATGTTAAGGCTTTACTGGATTTCTATTTTAGAACTGTCTTGACAACTCTGAGGTCTAGAGATGTATTCCTGTTCAGAAAAAAGGAATGTGAATAATCTCAAATTATTTCTAAAGCGTAATTCCAAAAATTGGCATAATAGGTAAATCCCTAGGACAACATTAAACTTTGATTACCCGAACAATTGTTTCGGCAGATATGATAACATAGGTGTCAGTGCATTTTAATAAACAGAATGCAACCATTTCCTTACAGTTATGATTCTGGTTTAACATTGTACCAAAATCTGCTTTGCAAATTGTTAGAGGTTTATTTCACTGTAACAGAGTCTTGTACCAATAAAGGAGAGAATTTATAGGTCAGGGTTGAAATGAGGGGTCCTTGATGTTCTCTGAGCTTGGTTGTTTTCTTGCACATGTATTATTACCCAAACTAGGTAACATCATCAGTGCTTCATCAGAGTCTTCTATATTTCGACCTAGTTCTTGGGGTGCTTGAAAATGTCTTTCGAATTTTTCTTGTTTGGTATTTTAAAGCCATTTTGTTCTTAAAGGTGGCAGAAAATGGTGTTTGGTTTTTTTCTATTACATCTCTTTTCCTCACTCTGAAACCTCCCTGGCTGTCTGTACCTCTGGAATTTGAAAAAAAAATTCAATGGCAAGGGTTCCCTCTGGAGGTCATTTCTGAAATTCTCTTATGAACAGCAGAGCCTGTAGCAAACCACAATGAAACCGTCCTGAAAATGGCACACGCATTATGAAATCATTGCACAAATATCCCCATGGTATTTTTGCTTTTGACATTTGACACAAGTTAGGATGTTATAATACACATTACATGTATATTGGCATTTGCCCCTTTGCCACACACATGCCCCCCAGAAAGACTGCAATGGAGAAATGTTTGTGTAAGAGACATGGGTCATTCCACACATATTTCTTGTTAAATTACTAAACACAAAAGTTTTACAATCTGTGAAAAAATCATTAATAATCTTTTCTTTGAGAGAAATGTTGAGAGCCACAATCTTCTTTATCATGTTAAACAAGGACTGGAACGCAGAGGAAAGGAAAGGAGAATTTCCCATAGAGCAGTAGTCCATAGGAATAGCCTAATCCAAATTAAATATTAACACCTTAATGTACAGACCAGAAAATCCCTCTGATTGTTTATTTATTTATGCCTTCAAACCAGTGTTGCCCACTGACAACTGCTTAGACTAGTCCCTACAGGATTTTTTTTCAGTTTTTCAGAAGAGATTTGCCATTTCCTCCTTTTTCCTAGGGCTGAGACAGAATGACTGGCCTAAGGTCACCCAGCTGGCTTTGTGCCCAAGGCAGGATTAGAACTCATTCCCTCATGCCTCAACCACTACACTGAACTGTCCCTCCCTGAATTAATTGGTGAATCCTAGATAATAATTATATAATGAATTTCTAATAGAGTGTGAATAATCTGAATTTCCTGATACTGATCTTCTAGTTCAGAGCAGCTTGTAGCATTTACTATACTGTTGAGGTTTAGTTTCCAGCAACCCCAGTCAGCCTAGCCAAAGATTATGATCCTGGGAGCTGCCATTCAGCAAAATCTCAAAGGCCACAGGAGGTCTTCTTCTGGACTAGTTACTGTGCTGCTGAAGTTAATTGACTAAATTTTCGAACCTGACTTTTATTGTTAAGTTCTTCTACCAATGATGAGCACAATATTAAGGAGGGAAGAGAAGAAGTTAATGTTTTATACAAAAGTATGCATGAAAAAATTTCAATGATACATCATGTGTGGCATCATAGCAATAGCATTTAGACTTATATACTGCTTCACAGTGTTTACAGCACTGTCAAACAGTTTACAGAATCAGCATATTGCTCCCAACAATCTGGGTCCTCATTTTATCAACCTTGGAAGGATGGAAGGCTGAGTCAACTTTGAGCCGTTCAGAATCAAACTCCTGGCAATAGTCAGAGTTAGCCTGCAGTATTGCATTCTCACAACTGTGCTACCACGGTACATGAGAAATCCTACTATGAAACAATGTATCAGATAGCCAAGCAAAGATAAAGCTTACTCATATATCCAAAATTTAATTAAGGGCGTACTTAATGCCCAGAACAAGTTTTATGATAGAGTTTCATTTGATATAAAACCACATTATATATCTCAATGTTGGCTGAATGTCTTCAATAAAACAATTTTCCCCTTGAGATCTGGCATACCCCCCATTGACTTACCCTTCCATAAACTGGCAAAGAGCCTAGCTTTTCCTTCAGATGCCAGAACTGTAATCTTTGAGCCCAGGGATTAAAAGGATAAATAGGAATAGTTAGGTAACTGAGATTTTTTTTCTTGATTTTTTTTCCTCACTCTTTTCTTTTTGAATTGATTTTATTGGTTATGTTTTTATTATTATTTTAGCTGCCCAGAGTTGTTTGCTACAAGATGGGCAGCCACATAAATCTTATAAATAATCAATTTCCATTCATATTTTCATTCATTATCAGTTAAAAATTGTAAATAAGAAGGAGCAGCATAGTGGTTCAGCTGTTAAGAGGCTGAGCTTGTTGCTGGAAAGCTGGCAGCCGAGGTTCAAGACCCACATGACAGGTGTGCTCCCATTCTCGCCCCAGCTTCTGCCAACCTAGCATTTTGAAAGCATGCAAATGTGAGTAGATAAATAGGTACCACTTCAGTGGGAAGGTAACAGCAAATCATGACATCATGATGGCCACATGACCACATAAATGCTGGCTTAATGGCCTTGAAATAAACATAAGCACCCTACCCCCTATAGTCAGCAATGCTAGGCAGTGGTGGGATTCAATTTTTTTTACTACCTAGCATCAGAGATGGTATTCAGCAGGTTCTGTGGGCATGGCTTGGTGGGCATGGCAGGGGAAGGATACCGTAAAGTCTCCAGTCAGAGGTGGTATTTGTGGGTTGTCTGAACTACTCAAAATTTCTGCTACCGGTTTTCCAGAACTGGTCAGAACCTGCTGAATATCACCTCTGATGCCAGGGGAGTAAAATCCACAGGGACTTTAAGTAAGACAACAGACACATATAAATTTATCTTTTATCCTTTTCACCAGTTTGTATCATGAAATACCAAGTAAACCGAATTAACTTGCTAACTAGTTCAACCCATAAGATATTTGTCTTTTGCTAAATATTGCTTTTTTCATTAAACCTAAGGAAATCACTAAAATAATGAAGAAATCAACTGAAGTTTTGTTATGTATTAGGCTAGCAACTTTTTGGCATTAAAATCTATTTATTGAGTCATAAAAATATTATTTTGTTCAAAATATTATATATTTTTAAAAAATATTAAAACTTCTGGAAGGAACTTATTCTACCAGAATTCTAAACATTGTCACTTTTGAGTTTGAATTACCACAACTCCTCCTCCCAACTCTCACTCAACATACTTATACATGCAGTTTGTTATTTTACTCTCCCTCCCCCCCCCACAAAAAAAAGGAACAATGCAAAGATTTTGAAGTTCAAAGCTAACAAAGTCCATATTCTGAATTGCAATCCTTGCCACAGTGGGAAATATAAGCTAATCCTTTCTGGGGAAGAATCCATGGATGCTCACAGGCAGCTATATTTCTGCTTGAAATATAAATAAAGGCAAGGACACATTAATGAGACCATGGGACTAAGAAAATGATGGAAATCCACTACAATCTCTTCTCAGCCTCTGCTGCTAAAACAAAGTAGTAGTTGCTGAAGAAATATTTGATCTAATTCTCTCTGTGTACAGAAATTTAGATGCACAGTGGAGACGTGACAGTCAGTCCATAGGCTAATGGCCGAATCAAAGGATGCTTTGGAAATTCATGCAATGTCTTCCTAAAGCAGCCTCAAAAAACAGTGAAAGTTTCCTGTTAGTCTCTAGTGAGCAAGAGGAGATTTTTTAATGTCATTATTTCAAAGATTTCCTGTGATGCTCTAGTTTTAGAGAAAGCTTCCTATTCAAAAATAATAAGCAAGAGCTGCACACTTAATAATTCAGGTAAGGGAAAAACAATTAGAATTTGGGGAATGGAAGGCTACACCAGTGGTGCTATTCTACCAGTTCAGCCTGGTTCTGGCGTACCGGTAGCGCCAAAGATCAGCGGAGACTGAACTGGTTCTCTCTGATGAGCTGCTTTGGGGACACCCGCCCACCCAGGATCCCATACTGACCTTTATTCCCGGCTTTTGAAGCACAGCTGCTTTGCATGGCACAGCAGATTGCCACGCATCAGCTGTTGAAGCTACAGGGAGAGTGCAGGATTGCAGAAGGTGAATAGGAAAGCCTCTGAACATGTGTAAAGTGCATATTTGGCACATGCATGCAAAGTGTGTGCATGCACGCAAAGCGCGCCCATCAAGCCATGCCCACTGAACTGGTGGTAAACCACTTTGCAACCCACCACTGGGCTACACGTGCTTCATTAGAAGCGAGGGTTGATAGAAATTGTACCCCTGCTGCTTACCTCACCCCAAAATAAGATTATTTTAAAATTTGGGCAAGAACAAAGGAGATGATGGATGTTAGACTTCACCATCCTTCTGCATCTATGGACCTACTGAGCAATAAGACTGATAGATGTAGAGACAGTTGAAAGAGGAATTCTCAACTTTTATTGCATTATCCTCTCCAAAAATACCTAGCTTGCATGTGTCTAAGTAACATGCCTCCCAGTTGGTTATATTAATATTCCCTGGACTTTCATCTCTTTCTTCTATTTTTTTCAATTCAGCCCTCATTTTCTTTTGATTCTGACCTGTGGTGCAGATTCTGCCTTTGTTGTAGATTGACTTAAATAAGGTAGACTTTCCTGTCACCATGTTTTTCTCTCAATAAAGCTTATATTTATTTTCTTTCATTCCAGGACTAGCCTCAAGAATAGTTTCTTATAAAACTTACACTCTTACTGTTAGAATGTCTCTCTCCATGCATTCTTTTCCACTATATAAATCTACTTGCTCTCCAACAAAAGATGCTTCTGGAGTACAGGAAAAATTTACAGTTTTGCTCATGGCAGGCTGTGCCTGTTTTATCTTGAGAAACTATGGCTCATAATAAGTCTTTTTTTCACCCTAACCCAGTCCTAGCTTTTGAGGAACAAAGGCATTTGTTTTTCAGTGTATCTCTCAGGGGCTCTTCACTTGACTGAATATCTGTACTCTGGGCCCTGCCCTTTGATTCTTGAAGTATACTAGTTGTAAAATGCCTCACCATGTCTTGCTCTCAGCCTAACTCAAGAGCCTGCTTTGTGGATAACCTTGGGTTCTCTGTGAAATTACTTTTCTGACCTGGGCTTACCCTGACCCAAGCAGAGCATTTAGGTGTTATTCAAGAAACATGTGAAGATAAATTAGAATCTGGATTTATCATGTGCTTTATAACATGGACATGACAATTGCAGAAGGCAGGATCCTAACTAAGGCAGTCTGAGTAACCATCACTGTGCTGCAAATCTGTTTTCAGCAAAGCCAAGACGGCATGTTCATGATGACATCTGATGTAAGTATGTAAGCATTTGTGTGGTGATAGATTCAACAAATGTCACCCCCCTGTGCTCCCTACAGGTATCCATGACTGCTTTCTTATTGACAAAAGAGTACATTGCTCCCCTCCCCCAATGTTGAATTTTAGTAGTGTATGCAGGTAAAGCTTTTTGTTTTCATTTACTCTATTTTGCATTGCTTCAAAAGGATTTAGATGAGTTTGAAATGTATTTCATTCTAGGAATTGAAGTTCTTTCCCTCTAATTTTCTCTGTACTACTCCTCCCATTACGATCTGAGAGGATATATCTGATAGAGGGAAGCTAGGAATTCCAAGGTGTTCAACTAAGGCTGGGTATTTGAAGCAAAAGCAATTTCCATAACAGCTCTCAAGAAAAGAGCTTGAGTATAATTACCAGGAATCAAACTCTACTCAAGAATACTTGAAAATAGAAGGGCAAGAATATGCAAATTTGCAAGTAACAGGTATCTTATTTGCAGATTTGTGTAGATAAACATAAAGGAATACGTGTATATTCTTGCCCTTCCATTTTACAGCAGCAAGCAAATAACTATGCTACAATTTAATGAGATTCCATTATATTGTCCTGATTTTTTCTTTGAAGAGGTCAAAAAGAAAAGCACTTAGTAGCTCTTCAGAAAGGTTAGCACGAACTGTTTCCCACTGATTCTCCTCCTCTGCTCATTTATTCTTTCTCAGGGTATTTACCAAAGAAATGTTGCCTTTATGCACCTCACCAAGGAACATTTTTGCAACACACCAGTTCCAATTATAACATCCATTGTACAGTGAAAGTTCACATGTCAAAAATGAGAATAAAAAGTTCATTTAGAGCAAAAATAAAACCCTGTTCCACTACTACCACTAATAATTCATAATCTTATGATGGATGGAAGGTATGCCCTTTCCTTGTGTACTCATAGCCTGAAAATGTCTCTGAGATTTAAGTTTTCCATTTAAATACCAAAATTTCTCTTCCTGAATATCTTTTTTCCCCACTTTTTGTCCACTGTGTAAGAAGGAATTTAAAGCAAAACCTAGGTTAATGAAACACCTGTGTTTACTCTGCTTTTAATTAAAAGACTAAATGTCATAGATTTTGATGAAACTAACTTCAAGTTTATTGATGTGCTAAGGTGGTGGCCTTGTTTAATTAATATTTAGGACGTTTTAAATGAGTATGGTGGAGGAGATGAAAAAAGAGATCTCCAAGTTCCAAGAAGTAAAGAGATATATTGGCTAGAAAATTAGAAACTCTTGGAACTCAAATGGATATTCACTTTTTAAAATTGAGTAGAAACATTTGGGACAAAGATACATTTCTAAAAATATTTCCATTGTAAATACACATTCCATTTTCCTGTTTAACATAATTGCTTCCATTGATGTCTGCTGTTACTCTTATAATTTGTGATGGAATGTGTACCTACAGCTGCAGAGCAGGAGGATTTGACCAACTAAGAGCTTTCCCAGAGGAAGACCTGAACCAATAGACTTCACAGTCCTGAATTGGAGGTAGAAGGGGGAAAGAGTTTCAAAATAATCACCCTAGAAACTTGGTATATCACTAAATGTCTCTAGAAGAAAATATTTGATATTGAGCCAGAACAAATTGGACTTCCTGAATTTCAGGTAGACAATTTTCCAGTCATATCTAGCTATGCCTGAGATTAATTTGGGGACATATATCCCCAAAACATTATTAGTAAACATTTTATCATGAAAATATCATGGACTTTCAAATAAGAGGGCAGGATTTCTCTGCTACAAAAGTTCCTACAAACACACACACATGAGAAAGAGAGAGAGAGAAAGAGAGAGTCTTACTTCAAGCCAAAGCAAGCAGAGAACATTTACTTGCTAGTCCACCTTTGAAACATAGATTCAATACAATATATCAAGAAGCATCAGCCTTTTACAATAATGCAGATTATTTTCTTGAGTGTTAAACCAAGTTCTCTTGTTCTTTTGAATCAGAAGTGACTGAAAGAAGCAACTGCAAATTGTACTTTTTGTGCATCAAAAACATTATTAATCACTATCTTAAAACTTGTTCTCATATTACTATTGTATATTACTCGAAATATCAATGGCAAAATTCAATTAACCTTGCCATCATTCACATAATGTGTTAAAGAAATATAAGATAGATTTCATTTGTATTTATTTAGGCTATACTTCGATTCACTTGATTTCACTTTTAATTATTTTGAGCATTCTTAAAATGTTTGTATGCCTCCCTTCAAAGTCATGCTTCCCTATAGCAGTTTACAGTCTGGTAAAACTAAACAATTATATTACATAATAAAACTCATAACATTAGAAATGACAAACTTTAAAATAAGATCAGAGCTTACCAGATACATTCAGAAGTTCACAAGCTTCAGAAGGAAATCAGTTCTGTCCCACTCTCACTCCCCAAGTTCTGGTATTTAAAATAAGATGCCTAGAATCAATACACTACTCAGTTCCAGTGAAGTGGTTAAGATACCAGCCCAGAACCTGGGAGAGTGTGAGTCTAGTCCAACCCTAGGCACAAAGACAGTTGGATGACCTTGGGCCAGTCATACGCTCTCAGCCCTAGGAAGCAGGCAATGGCAAACCACTTACAAAACAACTTGCCAGGAAAATTGCAGGGACTAGTCAGACATTGCCAGGAGGCAACACTGATATGAAAAAAGAAAAAAAAAGCCAGAAGTAAGTCAATAAGATAATAAACAATTTGTGGCAATCTCTACATTCAAGGGCAACCAATTTCACAGTTTACTTTGTGGGATGAGCCGCTTCCTTTTATTGGTCTAGAGTCTTCCTCACAAATAATTTCAATGAAAGTCCAGAATTCTAACCTTGTGAGAGGAAGAGATTACATTTAACTCTGTCCTTGGATGCATGGATTGATCTATCTATCTATCTATCTATCTATCTATCTATCTATCTATCTATCTATCTATCTATCTTCCTGAACTCATGTTTATTCTGAATTAAAAAGAAGTCCCAACCACTAAAATCTTTCTCCGTTGGGATTTGCTTCTCCTGCCTGGTGGTAGATTTATTACTGACCTTAATATTAACTATTTTATTAACTTATTTAACATTGAAAATATATGATGTAAATGTATCCAAATCAAATATTGAACTTTTCTTAAAACATGGCTGACTTTCTGACTCTTTGAATATAGTTTCTAAATTATTACCATCATCTTATCACCTGTTTATATTCTCTATAAGATATCACATGAGGATTTGACAGGAAAAAAATCTCTATAGAATATTTCTGTAAATCTCTGCTATTATCCTGTTCCCTTGAGCAGTTCAATTCCATTTCTGAAAAATGAAAACAGTATTCCCAGAGACCCTGAGTGTATGTTTTTAAGATTTTCAAACTTAATCTGAGACTTTGTCTATATGAACAGCAGATGAAGTGGTTGTGTATCTCTATTATGGATCATTTATCTGGAAATTGCCTAACTCATCCCTCTTCCTTGAGCCCCTTTGATATCCTAAATTGCCCCATCTTCTACAGATTGTTTTCTTATGTATGCTATTCCTGTCTCTGATGGGCTCACCATAATTTCCTGCAGTCTGAAATAATATACTCCAGCAACAGTTGTACTCTACTAGTTGGCCTAAAGTAGGCCCTAGATACATTTATAAGATAGGCAAAACAAAGATAGCATTAAAAAAAAAGATTCCCATTCTTCTACAGACAAAACACTCTGCAGCCTCTAGCTTTTCAATGACTCTTTTAAATATTGCTGCAAGGGAAAAATATATGTTCCCTAACCCACTCCTGTGTAAACCCAGATTCTTCTTCACCCCTTTCCCAAGTAAGTGCATTTCTATTCCGAAATAGATTTGCTGATTGCCTAGAAGATGTTCAGTGGAGAATCTGCAAGGTTTGTCACTCCTGTACCCTGCCATTACAAAGACAGCTGATGCACTTAAAGTTATGAAGCCCAGAGTAAGCAAATCTAAAATGTTTAATCTATTATTAATCAGACAGTTGCTGAAATGATAGGGCTCTGGGGGACTTGAGAAAAAGCATCAATATTTAATAGGCTCGTTAGCAAATGTTTCTCTCTCATTTTTCTATTTATCTTTAAAGAGACAGCAGGAACATGAAGGATGTTTATGTTTTATGTCATTACATAAGGAGGCAATGTCATGTTCAGGGATAGGAAGATTCAGTACAAGATTCTGAATATTAATCACAGAAATCAAATGCTGCACTATGAATTGCATTTTCATTGGCATGTAACCAAATATCAAAGGTTTTCCAAAAGCCCTGGACTACATACAGTACAGTATTTGTAAGTGTAGAGGAATTGCAGATCAGGTTTGTAATTCAGTGATTTGATCTATGGCTAATAAATACTATCATAGAAGCCTGTACAAATGGGAGCTCATGCACTCAGCCATTGGTTGCCATGCAGTCCAAGATTTCATCCTGAAGTTTGCCAGTTGAAGATGAAAATGTCCGTTCTGGATTCCTCTGCAAGACAGAGGTCACTAGGGCATACTGTGCACTCTTGTTTGAATGACAAAATATACATGTACCTTTGTGTTGAAAACACACTATCAACTTACTTCATGTCAGATTCCAGGGCATGAGAAGGGGAAAAAAATCAGCTTTTTCCTTTCAGTTCCAGATTGCTGTTTTCAGCTCTAATATCTAATGATAGTGCTGAATTTAGGAAGATATCAAGTCTACAAACCTAACTCCAGAAAGCAAATGAAGTAACTGGCTGAGTCCCATCTTCCCAGTTATAAGAAGTATGCATAAGGATAGGGTGCTATGGGTTTATTCTCATACTAACATCTAGCTGTGGGCCCTGATCCATCTGATTACTGAATCCAACTCCCCAAAATGGAATTCAAGATGTAAACAGGGGATATTTAAACTGTAATATTTTACTGTATGTCAGTCTATGGAGATTCTCAGTCATCCAGGTCATGGTTGTCCCAAAGGTGCTTTTTCAAGAGACAACTGGACTTTCTTGGTTTTTTTTTTCTTTTTCTCTTTTGCTATTTTTCTCTTTTGCTGTTTTGCTTCTCATCCAAGAAGCTGAAGAAGCTTCTTGGATGAGAATCGAAATGTCTTCAAAGAGGAAAAAAGTAAAACAAGAATTGCCTTTTGAAATATCCTAATATTACCCATTTTGAGTTGCTGCTAGAAGACCTATACTGTCCAGGTGAATCAGTAACATGTTCCTAATTCCCCTGGGAGAAAAAAAACAAGGCAGAGAAACTTATTCAGAAGGATGAAAATGAGGAATGATATAATTTGGGATGTAAAATATGGGAAATGCATGGAGCAGAAATTACGGAAAATATCTGCACTTCTTCTCATAGAAATCTGAGGAACAAATTAGATGAATATTTGCAAAATAAGTGTGGTATCCCGTTTTTATTTTCTTCCTGCTTGAAAACAAATACGTTAAGGCAAAATAGATTGTCCAATTAAATAATATTATATGAACATCTGTCTGAGAGCAAGCCTCACTGAGCTCTGTGGGGCATACCTCTGAGTAGAGATGCACTGGATAACACAGTATCTATCTCCTCTCCCTGTGGCTTTCAATTTGTTTCGCTTAGCTTGTAAATCTGTTCTGAAAAGCTGGGGAACGGCCTTAAAGCGAAGAACTATTGTTTACTGATTGCATTTGCCTGCTTCCACTGTCACTACTGTACAAACTCATTTGCCAGACTCCAAGACCCAAGAATGCCTTCAGCTCTCTTTAGACAATAAACTAGTTTCTGACCCTTGAGCGCAGAAGTCTATTGTTTGCCAATTGAGTCATCTGCTGATGCTGCATCCCTGAAGGCCTTCTGATGATGTTGTTTGGCCTGGCTGATGTTCTTTATTCTCTTAGTCATCTATTCCCAGTTTTTCACCACTGTGAATATTGTATGTAATTCCTGTAGGTCAACCTAACACAAAGCTATCATTATCCTTTGAACCTATGGAAAAACTCTTCCATACCTCACCACAGATAGAAAGAGACATGATTATGAGACACAGCTAACTACGCAGAAGCAATGATAAGACTATAGCAGGCATTTGTGTAAAACAAGTGTGATTAAAATTGCTTTACTTCTTCCTAGGAAATGAGAGCTTTAGTCTGGACCATGTATTTAGATCTAGTAATTGACATCAGCTCCCAGAGTATTATATTATATTATATTATATTATATTATATTATATTATATTATATTATATTATATTATATTATATTAGTCTCATCCAGTTGTTGGGAGTCAGGCCATCAACATCCAAAGCATGTGATGTCATTTGCAGTTACATTCATGGCCACTCTCATTATATCCATATTGAAAGCACATTACTTGAGTTGATAACCCATGAAGCTTTTCCTAATGTCCTGTAACTCTCTCCCACTCTCCTTGGTACCCAAGACTGGATTTGGGGCTTGACTAAGCAGAACTGATCTCATAGAGAGGACTGCTATATTTTGTCCTATATTAAGGATGTGATTGTTGTTGTGAAGGGAAGCTGAATGTACCTGAGAAAAAAGAAAAATGTAATTTGGATATATGCAGTCACTAACACAGCAAGTGTGTGTGTGTGTGTGTGTGTGTTGCCTGTATGCACGTGTGTGAGACTATAAGAGGCATTGTGACCAATATTTCTGAGACAGAAGCATTATTGTACCTGCATGAGTCCTGTAGTATTGCAAGAGGAATTAGAACATATTTAATTTGAGGAGGGAGTTTGGTTTGCATAAAGAAAGATGAAAGAATCATTGGACGAGGAATCACAGAGTGAGAAGGTTTTTTTTTTTTAAACAAATTTTATTCAATTTTTAACAATTTTTTAAAACAGCTCTTTTCAGTAGACAGCATGTTCCCGGGTTGTCACTTTTACATGCAAATATGACAGTAGGTCTATATCCATTTTAAGCATTTAACTTCACTTCTATTCCATTTTAACAGACAAAGGGTCAAAGAAGTTAATCCTAATCTCAAATCTTAATCTCAATCTATATAACCCCCTAGTTCATTTCAAGTTAATTGCAAACATATATATATATTTTAAAAACATCATTTATAAATCTTACAAATAACAATATATTTGCCCATCATATTAAAGATAAAGTTCATCCATATCTATCCTTTAATTATCTTCACATTGTTAATACTCTTTATCATTTACAGAATTCTTTTGTCCGTCAGATTTGCCCTTTCATCACATATTCTCTCCATAATTCTAAATCAGTACAGATTTTGACACTAAAGAGAATGAGAAAAAAAACCTAGACTTGCCCCCTTTTACTACTTTGAAAGTGACACCTCAGTGGTTAATATAGTAACATAATCATAATCATTCCCTTTAAAACGAAAGATAGAGAAAAAGAAAAAGAAAAAAGAGAAAGAAAAGCTACCTTACAATATATCTCTAATCGATCGGGTTCTGCAACACATATCCCCCTAAGGTTTATTTATGGTTCCAAGATAATAATAAAAATAACTAATCTTGGTTATTGACAAATCTCATTTTAGACATTTTCTAAAATCATTTCAATTAATTCAATTTATCCAATCATCATTTACCTTTCTTTTGTAAATAAGAAATAAAATGTGACCTTTTACCAGTAAAGATTGTCAGTAACCCCTATTGTTTTACACTTTTATAATTACAATATATTCTTATTACCATTTCTTCATGCAGAACCCCCTTTTTAATACATTAGCCATTATCTCTATGCAAACAAGTTTCTTTCTTCATTATGTAATTCCCATGTCTCTCTATCTTTTGTTCTTGTTTCTTGTTCCTTCTCCTCTCTTTTATCCCGCTGTCCCCCTTCTCTATCCAGTTTAAATCCCTCTCTCTCTCTTTACCTTTCTGCTCTCTATTCTTCTGGACCTTTCTAACATGTCTAATTTCATAAATGTTCCCCTTTTAATTACCTTCTTAAGTGTCATTTTTTGACCATCCTCCCTTTCCCTTTTATTTGTATTAATCTTTGTGCTAGTTGTCTTCTTAGAATGGCTTTCGCTTGTGCTGGCTCCTTCTCCTCCCTTTTATCCTGCTCTCCCCTTCTCTATCCAGTTTGAATCCCCCTCTCTCTTTACCTTTCTGTTCCTTTCCTTCTGAACCTTTCTAACATGCTTAATTTCATAAATGTTCCCCTTTTTAGATACTTTCTTAGGTTCTGTTTTTTTAGCCACCCTTCCTTTCCCTTTTATTTGTATTAATCTTTGTATTAATTGTCTTTTTAAGATGGCTTTCTCTTGTGCTGGCTCCTCCCTTTCCAAGGTTCCTTCTTCTTCTTTGTTCAATATTTCAAAGCCCATGTTTTCTGCAATGAGCCAAGTTAGTTCAGTCACTTCCTGTAACAATTCTTTCATGCTTTTAAACTCCATTTTTAATTCTTTGGATGGCCACCAGAATTTTTATTTTCCTTATTTCTCCTTCTTTAAATTTTCTATAATCCTAACCCAGGTCCAGAGTCTATATCAATATCACCAATTAGTCCGGTAGTCCGTCTTTGTGTATTCAAGCTTTCACTTTCTATGAGTCTTGTTTTTTTTATTATTTCAGCGTCTCTTTAAAATGTAACAACTCCAATCCACAAAGGAACAAGATAGTTTCTTTCTTCTTTAGCTTCCAATTTTTCTCCACAAAGTGGCACTTTCTGCACAGAGTCTTAACCCTTTCCTTTTATTTTGATATTCAAAATTTTCCAAGCCCCAAACTTAAGTTCTTACGCTGGCTTCTTCCTTTCCCAGTTCGAAGCCCCTTATAGCTGTCAAAAATATTTTACTTATTTTTTCCTTCACTTGGAACTGCGCCGCTTCTGTTTCTTTTTTTTAAAAACTCATCTTTATCTTAATCCCGGGGTGCCTTGATCTTACCATCCGATACTCCCGGTTCCTCTGCTGTCAACTTCTCTCTTTCCTCCTGCACCAATCTTAATCCCGTTGAGACCTTCTCTTGAGGTGGCCATTTTGACCACTACTTCTTGACGTCTTCGAGGGAAAGACCAGACCAAAGGGGGAGATGCGGCTCCCCTCACTCTGGCTGGCAGATTTCCCTTTCTCCGCCGCCCCTATGAGGCAGCTTCAGCCCCAAACCTTGCAGGATCGGGGCTCTCCGATGCAAGAGCCAGGCTGCGGTCATGGACGATCACAAACCGCCGCCCGTTCTCGAGAAGGCTCAACCCGGAAGCCGGAGTGAGAAGGTTTGTTGTGGCATACAAAAGAAGTAACAGCTTTACAGACTCCTTACACAGCAGAGTTTTAGGGGTCTGCACATTGGAGAAATATCACATTTCATTTTTCTATATCCAACATATCCAACATATCTAACAGGCTTCTCAGGTAATGATCCTCTACTTTTCCTAAAAGTGTAGTATTTCTCTTCATAGTTATGGTGGCATCAGCATTACTCTAGATAATTATGTCATTATATTGCAAGAAAGGCCAGCACCCTCCTCCATTCACTTTGACCTCCAAAATGTCTTGAAAATGAGGAAGGAATTCTCATAAAGATTTCTCCTCCTTTGTCTTCTACCTCCTCTTGTGAAGCTGGAGTAATTTATCCATGATGACATTATCTAGATCCTTTGAGATTAGAGGATTTGATGATGGAAAAAATATTTTCCTAGAAAACAGGAAAGAAAGAGAAAATAAGAAGAAATATATATATACTGAGCCTTGGTGGCTCAGGCTGTTAAATGCCTGCTCTTAAGATCCAGCTGTCTACAATTACTGTAGGCTCGAATCCCACCAGGCTCAAGGTTGACTCAGCCTTCCATCCTCTCGGGGTAGGTAAATTGAGGACCCAAGATTGTTGGGGGCAATTAGCTGACCTTGTAAAAATGCCGCTTAGTAATAAGCAGGCATATACAATGGAATGGAGGCTATTGCTGAGCACACTGGGTTGTATCCCAAAAATTGTAAGCCGCCCTGAGTCTTCGGAGAAGGGCGGCATATAAATGTAATTAAAAATAAAAAAAATATTTTGACTTTTAAACTGCCCTTATTCTAAGTTTGTTACTCTCTCATTATTTTTTTTTGTTCCTTCTGTATAATTCACAAGAGTTGGGAGATAAAGTCATTCTCTACTATAAAAATATTTTATTTCTTTTTATTTGAGAAACTTACATTTGTATCCTATTAGTTCAGATCAAGCTCAGTTGGTGGTTATGAGTTTTAAAAATGAATGGAGGGTCTTATTAGGATCACAGTGGGCCCCTTTTGCATTCTTGCTATGTATAAACTACCATTTTTAAAAATTCATATAAGTACAAGTCATGGAGATTCACATATAGGTTATATGTTTATACTTTATAATGTTTAGAGTGTTCAGGTACAAACAGCCATGGTCTTTAAAACAACCTTGTCACAACTATTATCCCGATATTGCAGATATGAAACTAGAGACATAGTTGTCCCCTTTATCATGAATTCACAAATGTCAAGTCATCATGGTGGGTGGGCTTCCCTGGGAGGGATGAGCAAAGAACTATTGTGCAGCAGTGATGAGGAAAACGTTGTAGGCAGATGACCATTTTAGTGTCACTGGTGAAGGCATCAATTAATACTGTGTATGAGAAAGCAATGGTAAACCACTCCTGTATTTTACCAAGAAAGCCACATGGATACATAATATGAAGTGATTGATGATATAATGACAAATGATGGGACTTCAAGTCAGATGGTACCAGATGCTATTGAGCTAAGGAGTTTAGGAGTATTAATGGCATTTATGCCATGGTTAATTTAAAGTCTTCAGGTCATCTAGCTGCTGATAATGCCACACAGGAAAAGAAAACCTGAAACTTCAGCAATAGAATAGAAGGAACTTGGAATGTAAGAAGCATGAACATGGGAAAGTTCTACACAATGAAAGATGAAATGAATCAATTACACATTGACATCTCAGGCATTGGCAAATTGAAATGGACTGGAATTGTACACTTACAGTTAGATCATACTGTTTTACTACTCAGGACATGTTGCTTTCACAGCCAGGAAGGATACAACAAGGCAGTACATGGGTACAATGTTGACAGTGACCAAATAATATCAATTAACCTTCTCAGACAACCCTTTAATATGTAGATTATCCAAAATTTGGATAATCACTGCAACCATTGATGGAAATTAAAAGGAAGTTTATTGATAGGGAACAACAACAAATAGATAAAATTTTATTAGGATCCGAAGAGAAATTTATAACAAAAATGTATAATTATTTACTAAGATTCGATAGGGAAGAGGAAGTAGTTAAATGATCTATGATAGCCTGGGCAAGAAATTTTGGTTACAGTATTCAATTAGAGGAATGGGAAAAATTGTGGAATAAAAGCTATAAATTAAAGTCTGCTGCCTATAGGAAAACCTTTATAAAATGTTTTACTGTTCGCATCTAGCACTGACAAGATGGGCAAAAATAAACCCAAACGTGAGTCCAGAATGCTGGAAATGTAAGCACAAACAGGGTACTTTCTTTCATATGTGGATGATCTCTGGAGGGCGCGGAACAGGGGTCATTCTTCTGCCCTAGTCCTGTTAGATCTCTCAGCGGCTTTTGATACCATCGACCATGGTATCCTACTGCGACGCCTCAGGGGACTGGGAGCAGGGGGCACCGTTTTGCGGTGGTTCTCCTACCTCTCGGGCCATATGCAGATGGTGTTGGTGGGGGGGCAGAGATCGGCCCCAAGGCCCCTCCTTTGTGGGGTGCCTCAGGGGTCAGTTCTCTCGCCCCTCCTGTTCAACATCTATATGAAACCGCTGGGTGAGATCATCCGTGGTTTTGGGTGAGGTATCATCAGTATGCCGATGATACCCAGCTTTTTATCTCCACCCCTAACCAATCCAGTGACGCCCTCAATGTGATGTCCAGGTGCCTGGAGGTGGTGCAGGTCTGAATGGGGAGGAACAGGCTCCAGCTCAACCCAGTTAAGACCGAGTGGCTGTATGTACCGGCATCTCGAGTCGTCCAAGATATTCCACATTTAGCTATGGGGGGAGAGGTGTTGCCCCCCGTAGATAGGGCTCACAACTTGGGTGTCCTCCTGGATGCACAGCTCAGTTTGGAGAAGCAGGTGGGAGCCGTGGCCAGGGGGGAATTTGCCTAGGTTTGCCTGGCGTACAAGTTACACCCCTATCTGGATCAAGATGCCCTACGCACGGTCACTCATGTGCTCGTTACTTCCCGTCTGGACTACTGCAATGGTCTTTACATGGGGCTGCCCTTGAGGACCACCTGGAGGCTTCAACTTGTCCAGAATGCAGTGGTGCAGGTTGTGATGGGAGTGTCCAATACTCCCATGTTACAACCCTCCTGTGCGAGCTGCAGTGGTTACCAGTTGCTCTCCGGGTGAGATTCAAGGTGCTGGTGTTGACCTATAAAGCCCTACATGGCTTAGGACCGGGGTACTTGCGGGAGACCCTGCTGCCAGCAACTGCTTCCCAACGTTCCGTGCGCTCTCACAGACAGGGCCTCCTTGGGGTTCCGTTGGCCAGACAATGTCGGCTGGCGACCCCTAGGGGTAGGGCCTTTTCTGTGGGAGCACCCACCCTATGGAACCAACTGCCCCTGGAGCTTCGGGTGGCCCCTGACCTCCACTCCTTCCATCGGGGCTTGAAAACATGGTTGTTCCAACTCGTCAACCTGGACTGAGGGGGCGGGGAAATGGAAGTTTTAATTACTTGTTTTTTACTGTTTTAGATTGATTATTGGGTTTCTTATCTATTTTTTAAAAATTGTATAATATTTTGTACTGTTTTTATGATTGTATGCTGCCCCAAGTCCTTAGGGAGATGGGGCGGCTTAGAAATCCAATTAATAAATAATAAATAAATATATAAATACCCCGAAGCAAGAAAATACTGGACAAAATAGAATAGAATAGAATACTTTATTGGCCAAGTGTGATTGGACACACAAGGAATTTGTCTTGGTGTAAATACTCTCAGTATACATAAAAGAAAAGATACATTCATCAGGAGTCGAGAATCATAAGGTATGACACTTAATGATAGGCATAGCATACAATAAGCAATCAATCATATTAGGAAACAGTCAATATAAATTGTAAGCACACAAGCGACAAAGTTACAGTCATACAGTCACAAGTGGGAGGGGATGGGTGATAAGGAGTGATGACAAGATTAACAGTAATATTAGTGCAGACTTTGTAATAGTTGAACAGGATTGAGGGAATTATTTGTTTAGCAGAGTGATGGCATTCAGGAAAAAACTGTTCTTGTGTCTAGTTATTCTGGTGTGCAATGCTCTATAGCATCGTTTTGAGGGAAGGAGTTGAAACAGTTTATGTCCGGGATGTGAGGGGTCTGTAAATATTTTCACGGCTCTCTTTTTGACTCGTGCAGTATACAGGTCCTTAATTGAAGGCAGATTGGTAGTAATTGTTTTTTCTGCAATCCTAATTACTCTCTGAAGTCTGTGTCTGTCCTGTTGGGTTGCAGAACCAAACCAGACAGTTATAGAGGTGAAGATGACAGACTCAATCATTCCTCTGTAGAACTGTATCAGCAGCTCCTTGGGCAGTTTGAGCTTCCTGAGTTGGCGCAGAAAGAACATTCTTTGTTGTGCTTTTTTGATGACGTTTTTGATGTTAGGTGTCCATTTTAGGTCATGTGATATAGTGGAACCTAGAAATTTGAAGGTTATAATAAAATAAGGAACTGGTTACAGAAATCATTAGTCTCCAAATTGAGTTCAAACCTGAAATGTTTCTATTAGGAATATTTAGAGGAGATTTTAATAAAGCAACAAAATATATCATAGTACATATACTGACTGCAGCAAGAATTGCTTACGCACAGAGCTGGAAACTAGATAGCACCCCCTCCAAAATTATGATAATAAAGAAAGTGATGGATTGTGCAGTGATGGTAAAACTTACATTGGAACTGCAAGATAGAGAAGATACAGAATATTATACGGTCTGGGATAAGTGGTATAATTGGTTAGACAGTAGAAATAAAAATTTATGTATGTTGACCTAAATAGAAATGTCAATGTCACAGTGTTGCAAAGATTGTATATGAGTTTTTAAATGTGGAAAAGTACAATAAAAATATTTTGAAAAAAAAAAGAAAATTAAAAGGAAGTTGTTTCATGATATGGTCAATTCAATCTTGAGTTGGCAAATCATATAAGCAAGATATGCAACATGTGGTTGTACCAAAACTGGAAATACTAAGGAGGAAGTTAGTTGGATTGTATAGCCTAGGAAATTGAAATGAGATAGACAATGACTTATCAATCCAATTACTTCTTCATGGTTAACATGTCTTGTAACAATCAAAACAATGCCTCAAAAGGGTAGACAGACATCCCCAGAGGGAGTACACTGAAATCAAATTGGCTATATTCATGGTGAAAGGAGATAGAAAAGCACTGTTGTAACCTAGAGGCTGACAGTTGAACAGATCACAATCTGTCCATATGGAAGCCATTCAGTTTCCACATGTGATCTTCAGCACACATCTACTATTTTCAAGGAGAACATCAAGAACCAATATGAAGTTCTGAAGGTACTTTGATAGGTATCCAGATGAACTGTGAAATGAAATTAAAGAAATTAATTAAATCTTGCATCTCTTTACCTCATCCCCAACTACAAATTAATAATAGTGTTGGGTGTGTCACTGAGAAGCATAATTTTCTTTGCATTACCTCTACTGTACTACAGTGTAATGCTATGCTTCTGCTTGTGTAATTCAGAATTCCTCTTCTCCGATAAAGCTTTGCAGGAAGCAAGGCGGATTTCTCTGCTGATGGCTACTAGGCAAGCAGCAGAAAAGAGAGATCATTAGGATACATTGTGCATTGCCTTGATATCCATATCTTTTTTATTGTTACAATTCTTAATGCTTGCTGATTTAGATAAGATACAGCTTCCGTTTTTGCAAAAGCCTTCAATATTTTATTGGAGACTTATTTTAATTGAATGTGCCTATTTCATCTTCTTGCAGCACAAAAGAGGAGATTTGCACTAGACCGGTAGGTGTTAAAGGACTGCTTCTCAGAATAGGAAAAATGGGAACAAATTATCATTCAACTTCATTCGGTGGTTTTCACTTTGTTCTTTCACACAGGTGCAGCTTTAAATTGGAAGGGCTTTTCTTTCCAGGTCTAAAAAAATATTTGAAAAAATATTTCAAATCCTAATCAACAGGCATATCAGTGTCAGTATTCTGTGAACAACAAGTTTAAGTAGAAATTGACAAGTTTAATTTGGAAGATCATTCCTTTTATACCTTTAACTTCCTTTTAAAGTATTCTAAAGTGGCTACGGGTAATCTATTGGTGGCCAACGACTTGTCATTAGGAGGGGTTCTAAGAACTGCAGAGTGAGTGTAATTACATCACACTTACAGATGGACTGAAATTGGAGGGTGTTAGAAAGATTTTCTTGTTGTTTTTAAAAACAGTTCTATGCATTATTATTATTATTATTATTATTATTATTATTATTATTATTATTATACTATTCTGTGCAGTACAGTTCCCGTGATCTTCTGTTCTCAAAATGGCAGGAAAACATGCAGTCAGCATTCAGTAATCATTGTCAGATGAGACTTTGAGGGCAACAAAGAGGAAATATACAAGCTGCATCTGGCCTTTGGAGCAAGGACAGTGTGTTTTTCTAAATTATTGATGTGTTAATATGCGCATTAAGTCCATTAACTCTGACACACAAATCTTCAGAAGCATGCACTGCCTGAAAACAAGTTCAGCATGTGCTATCCAGGACCCTTAGAAAGCACCCATAAAAGATCAGCTTAAGCCTTTTCAAGTTGTTTCATGTGGATCTTTTAAGTGTTGGAATATAAGATTTCTATATGCAGAGTTACTGTTACAGAGTGAGAGCAGGAGAATGAAATGGAAAAGAGAGACAGGGCTTTTTTCGGGGGGGGGGGTGTCAAAGCTTCACTGCCTTGGAATGACCTCCCCAAAATGTTACACCAGACCATGTCCTGGCCTTCTGCTATTCTCTAAACAAATATTTTATTTCACTGTCTTCTGACTTTTCTAATGACACGGTTTGAAGATTTGCAAAATTGTACCTGCACATATGTGGGCAATGTAGTACTGTTTTAGTTATTTTTAACTGATGCTTTTCCTTTTATTACCAATAGCAAATGGGAGTGCAGAGAGAGGGAGTGGGAGGGAGGGAGGGAGAGAGAACCCATAGATATTCTTACATATCTTACATATTCTTCCTGGGTACCTGAGCCTTTATATATTTTCTGGATTTACACATGATTTTAAAATGTTGACATCATAGTTTTGTAGATGGAGCACAATCAAAATACACATTTCATAGGTCTCATTTTTTTATTATGCTTACAAGCCCAGATCACTCAGAACTGTTATAGTTACATTAACAGCAATCATTTTATATGTAGAAACTTATTGAAAATGCATGAAAAACACTTCAGTGCAATATTTTAGTAAAAGTGAATGGAGGATGGAGAAATCTTTCTATGCAAACAATAAATGACTTTTTAACTCCAGACATGCTCAAGAATTCCAAAGCTTTCAATCAAAACCATTTTTAATTGAGCTTCCAAATCACTGTTGACTCCTGATGAGTGCCTGAACAGGACTCTGCAGTTTTCTTGGCCAGATTTCAGAATGGGTTTGCCATTACCTGTTTCCTAGGGCTGAGGGAAAGTGACTAGCCTGAGGTCACTCAGCTGCCTTTATATTTAGGTCAGAACTATAATTTATAGTTCCCAGCAGTGGTGGGATTCAAAAAAATTTACTACCGGTTCTGTGGGCGTGCCCAGTGGGTGTGCCAGGGAAAGGATACTGCAAAATCCCATTCCTTCCCCACCCCACTAACTTGCTTTCCAGCTCCGTTCTCCTGTGTAGGGCAACAAAAGAAGACCCAGCCAATCAGCTGGGACTTGAGAGGCAGAGAATAGACGGGGGTGGGGCCAGTCAGAGGTGGTATTTGCTGGTTCTCCGAACTACTCAAAATTTCCACTACCGGTTCTTCAGAACTGGTCAGAACCTGCTGAATACCACCTCTTTTGGTGCCTTAACTACTATAGTCTCTCAATCAGAAGCATTAAGGAAAAATATCCAGCTTCACTTGGGTACTTTGCTTTGATGTGCCTAGAACAGGAGTATCAAACTTGATTTCATTGAGGGCCACATCAAGGTTGTGTTTGACCTTGGGGGACCAGGGGGTGTGGCTAGGATGAATGTAGCCAGCTTGACATCACTCATCAAGGCTCCATTTTCAGCTGTGATGGCCTCCTGCAGCTCTCTGTCAGTGAAAATGGAGCTCATGGCCCACCCAGGCTCCATTTTCAGCTGTGATGGCCTCCTGTAGCTCTCTGTCAGTGAAAATGGAGCTCGTGGCCTGCCTGGGCTTTGTTTTTCACTGGCAGAGGGTTTCAGGAGGCCACCACGGCCACAAACGGAGCCTGGGAGGGCCGCACATGGCCTTCCCAACCTCTGTTTTAACTGGCAGAGGCATCATGAGCCGGTCCTTTGCTGTTTCCAGGGGGGGCAGTTCTAAGGACCTCAGGGGCCGGATCTGGCCTGCAGGCTTTGAGTTTGACGCCCCCGGTCTAGAAGATAATTGAAGACTGAGGAGCACCCAATTACATGTGGAATGGTGGAAATGAAGTACTGCTTTCCCAGTCCACATTGAAGGAGCACTTTGCTAAAACCTTGATGGAAGGAAACAACTTTTCTGAAAACTTACAGGCCAATGCACAGCCCTTCCAGTTCTTGTTAGAAAGCTTAAAAAGCTAGCAGCCAACCATTATTGCCTAGCTGAATATTCAAAGCGAGACTTAGTATCATTGATATGTCTATTCAGAAAAAAAAGTTTACTGGCTTTACATGTGTGAACATAGGACATAACTAGCCTTAATCTTTTTTACTATACTGAAATCAAATTAAACACATGCTGAAACCCACTGCACTCATAAAAATGCACTTGCTTCCATATTCACCCATTCTCTGTTTAAATACCTTCCAGCAAAGGAAAATATCATTTTGTAAGACAAACTTTTCTACTCCCTAGCTATTATTATCTTTAATACATTTCTCAGAATGTTAAACCAAATCTACTTTCTTAGTATATTTCATCTTGTTCTAAACTAGATTGCTTATATATGACAGCATGTGAAGATTTTTAAAGCTAAATATATATATAGCTCTTTATCCCTTATAGGACCTGATACCACCTTCATTGTGTTTTGCTTTAAAAAAAATTAGAACAAAAAATTAATTTTATGCATACCTAGAAATCCACAAAACTCCAAATGTGCTGTATATGTATTTGTATGTCCCCCACCCTCTCCTCTCTTTAACACACAATTGAACAATTAAGATAACTATTGCAAGTAGAAAAGAAATGGCTGCTGATAGGGTGTTAGTCTCATGTTGGAGAAAAAGATTGAGAATGCCATGAATAACCAAAAAATCCAAAATAAATAAGTTATTAAACACATCACACTACAGTTCTCATTTATGGCACAAAGGGCCAGGTTCAAATTATCATATTTGTGGCATATTATAAGAAAACCCAATTCTCTTCAGAAAACCATAATCCTAAAGCTGAAAAAAAAAGAATAAGAGGAGGATAAGCAGCAAAATGGATGGACTTGATTACAGTGGCAATGTGTGTACTGTTGGAAGACTTGAAAGCTAGACTGGAAAAAGCCTATTTATATAGTCACCAACTTGATGACATATAATCCATTATTCAATTAATTAGATTGCATTATATTATGTTAAATTATATTACATATTTCTTTGGCACAGTATTCACAATTAATTATTACTAAAATAGACTTTGGACTTGATTTTAAAATATAATCCAGGAATAGTTGTTTCTGTTATGCTGATTTACCTGTGATTTCTTAATTAATATATGCACACACATTATATCTATCCCAGTTGATTAGATACAATCGGCTATACAGAATACCCTTCAATACCAAAAATATTTCCTCCACAAAAAGTAATTCGTGGACAAAAGTCTTTTCATACTACTGTCTATTTGTTGCTGAATTAGGGCCACAACATCTGACACATTTTTATGCTTGATTTATAATACAACTAAAAAACAAATACACACAAACCTTTAAATGCTGCATTCCCTTTTGCTGTACACTCCTTGGCATATGCGGTGATAGATCTGTAAATAAGAGCAATGAATCATTTTTGGAAGCTTCTATAGCAAGTAAAAAGTCTGCTTTCTGAATTGATCCTGCCAGGAAAACAGCTATATGAAACACAGCTTTCTGACTTTGTTTTTACTGATTATTATTTTTTGACAGAACAGGCTGGAAAGATAAAGTTCAGGTAGTGAAGTATAAGACAGAAAAACTAATATGTTCTTGCTTTTGAAAATAAAAATTCCACATTAACCTTTATTAAAATTTGGTAAATGTTTTGTGCCATAAACATAGGTATTCTGGTGTTATTGTGTCCAATTCTGCGTGCCATACTTCAAAACACATAGCGCTTGGAGAAAGATTAGAAAATGGCTATCAAGTTAGTGAAGACAGGTCTGAGAGCCAACCTGTGTGAGAAATGGTAAACGGATCTGGGGGTGTTTTGGCTACAGAGGAGAGATAGCAGTCTTCAACTAGCAGAAGGACTGTTTCACAGCACTCAGTCTTTATTTCCCCAGAGGGCAAGATCAGAACTAGTGGATTAAAATTATAAATAAGTAGGTTCAAGCTAGTAAGTAAGGATTTCCTGACTAAATGAGCTGTCAGCCAATGAAACAGGCTACCACATGAAGTGGTAAGTTCTCCTTCACTGAAAGTCCTCAAGAGAAGTTTGGATGGTCTTCTGTCAGAGATGCTCTGAGTGCGAAGTTGATTTCTGATTTATTCCAACCCTGTAATTGTATGCATTTCAATATGCCAAGCAACAGTAGAAATTTTCCCTATAAATGGTTTCCGTAAAGCTATTTTGGCAAGCTTATAAAGCTTAAAGTACCTCCACTAAAAAGAAATGAAATGTGTTTCGTTATTGGCAAGTTGTAATTCTGAAAATGTGATAAAAGACTGTTTTTTGAGGGATAGCAGGATAGTAAGTTGGAATATAGCTTGATTTGAGCTTGACTTCTGATGACAACAATACAGAAGTACTTTGCTACTGCCTTTTTCTTGTTGTTGCCAATTTCCCAATAGAATCTACTTGCTTTGGAAATTCCGGATAGACTTTATTATTGTTATTTATTCATCTAATTTATATAGCATCCCATCTCACCAAAAGTGACTTGAATGGCATCCAACAAGCTAAAACAATGACTTCCATATACTAACTGGACCTCGCCTTGCTTAACTTCCCCAAATCAACCAACTTTGGCTGATTGAAGTTTTCTTCAAATTAAATTTAGCAGGATTCAGATAGCAGCCCTTTTCTATCATGACCCTGGCCCTGTCATTTGGAATAACCTTCTTCTTGCTAAGAAGCCTTAGCCCTGATCCTGCTGGCCTTTCATGACTCCACTCAGAGTCACCTTGAACCAGGTGATCAGCAATAAATAAATTTAACTTAATTATAATAGTATGGTAGGTGGATAAAAAAGCCAACAGCAGTTAAATAAGATATGGCTGAGCGTACGATGATATGACTGAGCACACAATAGCAATAGCACTTGGACTTATATAACACTTCTCAGTGCTTTACAGCCCTCTCTAAGCAGTTTACAGAGTCAGCATATTGCCCCCAACAATCTGGGTCCTCATTTTACCCACCTTGGAAGGATGGAAGGCTGAGTTAATAATTCACCATCAGTCAATTGCAAAATGCAGCTTCACTTGGAACAGCTTACATCCTGCAAAGATACCTATAACATCATCAAAACATCTACATCTTCCTATCCCAGGTTCTTGTAAAGTACTTGATAAGTGGATAAAAATGCTAAGTCCAGTCTGAACATCTGACTGACTGTGCAATGAATCATAGTAAGTGCTTAACACCTAGTTGTTTTATTTGTGTGGTTGTTTAAGGATGTTGCTCTTGATGGACATGTTTGTTTTCATTATGTGATTTATTTTGTTTTGTTTTTTGTTTTTAAATTTGGCAAGATGGGCTGGCCTATTAATTGAATTAAATGAAATAAAAAGCAAACTAATAAATGTCTTGGGTTTGTCCATTGCTTTTAAAAGTTAAAATAACACAACATAAAAGAGTACTTAGTGTTCATTCAGTTCTTGTTTATCAACAACTTGCATTTTTAAACTTCATTTCAATGAGTTGAAAGTGGGTTTTTGAAATGTTTAACCTAATGTTTATTTTAAAGGCTGCTAAAAGGTAAATTATTCATTGCCTTCTTCCATCACTCTCCTTTTGCATAGCAAGCATAAATCCATGTGAACAGAGAATGACTAATGTATGTTGGAACATTATTGTCTGGTCCTAGTACAATTGTCAACTGTTCCAAGACAAAATGAAAAGTGAAGTCCAGGTGTAAGGACAGCTTGATGCCTTCTAGGTATTTTGGACTGCAAATCACAGTTTTTCTGTTGACTGAAGCTGAAATGTAATGCTTTTGTTTCCCTACCTTTGTGTTTTAAGGGACAGTGAGAATGAAACTTTTACTGATGTAAGTTTTTGTGTTGATAAGCAGGAAAGGGGGAAATTAAAACCATTGCTGTGGGTGTGTGGGTGTATGGTAGGTGTTAAAAACTCAGCCCTTTGTTTCTTCAAGATGGTAACCGTAAATTTCATATAATAAACATTTTTGAGTGGGTGATGGATATGCGCACACAGATCTACAAGATTACAATTTGAAGCCTATGAATCATAATGAAATTGGACCTTAAAATAATAGGTTTGGCTTGATAGCGCTCTAAAGCAGACTCTGCCTTGATAAAGCCAGAACTGGCAGATCCATGCTGAGTCCACTTTTAGTTCAACACAACTCAAATGGGTTTGCTTTCATGATCTGTCATGGGTGGGAAGAAATACTTAATGCTGCTTCTCTGGCTGGTTTCTGACAGCATCTCAGTATAAAATACAAAAAGTTCCTAAACAGAAGGAAGGAAGCAATATCTTCCTCTAAACCACAAACAGCTCCCAATGTCAGGGGATATTGATTATACAAAAACTTTCAACCGGCTTGTCTCGGCACATCAAAGCTTTTCCTGCCCATGACCTGTAACAAGTTTAGAAACAATCCATTTACAAAGTCCTCATCAAAAAAGGAACCTTGCCTTGGAGAGAATCCCAGGCTTTCATGTCTTGTGATGTGTCGCAATTGGTTTTATACAGAAATCCAGCATATATTATCAGGGCACTCAAGACAAATCCCATTTAATTATAGGATGTCTTGTCTTGACTGAGAGGCTGTTGCTATGGGGGCCTTCTCTTTGTTTAATAGGATAGCTCTGCCTGGCAATCAAAACTTATGCCACTAATTAATATGCATGCTTGTTATGTTTATTGGCTGAATAAATGATAGTTTCCAAGACAACTGTCAAAAATGCTCATGTGGTGGTTTGTGGCCCTGGCCAGTAGTCTATCTCTTTTTATGTGTATGATTTGGTGCTATCACAACTACTATTTTTTTTTATTTTTTAATCATCCTTTTACCTGGGGTCAACACCATTCCAAATTGACTTCATCTTGCAAAAATATGAATTACTGTTTACCTGTGTACACACCTGTGTATATACACACACACACACATTACACACATACACACACACACAAACACATTTTTCCAAGTCTTGCTGGATTTGGGGGGAGCAATAAGGAGCAAGATTATAAAAGTACATATAAAATTCCAAATGAGAGTTTCTATCCCAATACTTTTTTTAAGCTGACTGAGTCAAAATGGTAGAGTATTTGCTCTTCAGTGTATGAAATGTATTTATTTGCTTATTTAAAAGACTTGCCATATTGGAACAATTATCATGGTGATGTATAACATAGTAAAAGTAACGGAAACCCCTAAACAAAAATCAGTAACAACTCTATAAATGTATACATCATCAGGGTCCTTATTCTGTAGGCCAAAGAGAATGAAGAGTTAAATGAAGGCAAAATCTCAAAAAGACTTGACTAGATATGTGGCTATGAGTCTAAGAATTCTGGCCTAATTTAAAAAGTTGGCAAGAAGATTTTGAATATTATTAATGAATATGAAAATCTGATGTATTTCCTGGCCAATATCTGTTCTGCATATGTTTGTTTGGTTGGGTGATTTAGACAGAGCCCAACTCTAGACTGACTTAATATCCAGTTAAAAACAAAAAATAAAATAGCTAATATCCCATTATTTTTTACATATCAATTGGTATGTAATTTTTTGCTATGAAATGCCATCTGCTCATTAGCAATTTTAGCCTCGTATTAATTGATATACCTATAGATGGGCAGTTTTCTGAAATTAAACAATCATTTATTTATTGACAAAGATGATATGCTGGAAGCTGATAAATATACTTGAATATGATAGATGTCATTTTTTTAAAAAAGTCTTATTTGATGAACAGATTGTCTACTACTGTTCCATTTATCCAGAGTGAATTTGACATTGTGTATGTGTCTCAGAAATGTGCTAGTTTAGCAGCTGAGGAAACAAGACATTATGGAAGTGAAAGGACAGTAGGGGAAAATAATGTCTTTTAAAACAGTTTCAACTGTGAAAAGGTACAAACTCTGTCTGCATACTGATGAAGAACATGCAGATGAATATGCAGGGTGACCATTAAAAGAAAAAAAAAGATGAATTTTGAAACTACATTAAAAGGCTTTACAAGCAAAATATGCAAGATAAGACGGACTAGATCATCTTACATTTTGCTGCTTGATTTGATTTAGCTTGGCATCTAGACGTTACGCCATTGGATAAGTCAGGGAAGGGCAAACTGTGGTTTAAGACAAGCATATTTTTCTCATATAGTTATGCTACCATTGGTGAAATTAATCAGTATTGTGGAGGACAGATTACTCACCTAAGTATGTTTTATCACATATAGAATTCCTTGACCTCAGCTCATCCTTTTTCATCAGTGTGACCATTGCAAATGTCTGTTTTACTCTATATTTTAAATTATTAGTAGTGCCTATTATAGGGAGCCTTTTGAAACTATAGTTCTCCATGTCCATCTCTGTTGACCCTGGCCATGCTTTAAAGCAGGGGTTCTCAAACGTGGCAACTTTAAGACTTGTGGACTTCAACTTTGCTGGCTGAGGAATTCTGGGAGTTGAAGTCCACAAGTCTTAAAGTTGCCAAATTGAGGACCCCTGCTTTAAAGGATCAGAGGTGGTATTCAGCAGGTTCTGACCAGTTCTGGAGAACTGGTAGCGGAAATTTTGAGAAGTTCAGAGAACTGGCAAATACCACCTCTAACTGGAGATTTTACAGTATCCTTCCCACCCACCAAGCCATGCCCACAGAACCGGTAGTAAAAAAATTGAATCCCACCACTGTAAAGGATGTCAAAGTTTCTTGGTCCTGGCCAACATGATGCTGAAGAATTATTGGTAAATGTCTGGGAAAGCAGAGGGTGAACTTTGATTAAATAAAGGTAGAAAGTCATACACAACTGATCAGAAAAGGGATGCAGTGGCATGGTAGCCATGGTGTTTGATCCTGTCCATGTTTATTTCTTTCTCAGTCATATTCCGAGATGAAAGATTAATCCTGATAGCTAATTGATTGTAATTGATTGTATATGCATATGCATATATATGTTTGCTTCCTGCTCTAACAAAGAAGAAAGAATTAAGCAAATTGCCTCTACTGAGGCACCACCAGTGACTCCAGCCTTTAGATCATAAAAAATACCAATTTAAATGTATGATGTATTGGCCCATAACTGCATTGAGGCTACAAAGACATCAGTCATACAAGTGATATCAAGCTATGCCTGACGCTTGGTGACTGCACAGAAAAAAAATGCTTGCAATCTTAAACCCGCCTCTAGTAATATTTAGCAGCTCTTTGAAGGAAAGTCCTCTAATCTCTCTGATATCATCTATCCATTTTCTCTCTTGTCTTCCCTTTTCCTTCAACTTTGCAAAGCATAGTGAATTTTTTTAGTGAATCATCCATTTATATCACACCCCCAAAGTATATGAGTTTCTGCTTGTCTTTTTTAATTTCCAGAGAGCAATTAGTCTTTTTTTTGATCCAGTGTTGATTGCTTCTTCTTGAAGAACCCTTTTAATAATCATTTCCAAAATGATAATTAGAAGGGATCTATTGTTCTATCTTGTTATTTCTCAGTTGCCAACTGGAAAGATACTGTTCTGCTCTTCGTTGCCATAGAAATATTCTTATTCTTCTTGAACTTATCTAAGTTTGTTCTTGCTTCCTTCCTAGGATTAATGTCCTCTTTACTTCTCCAAAATTCTATTATCTATGTTTGATTCTGAGGGGGAGTAAAAAAAAGTCTTCACCCTCTCATACAGCCTTTTTAAATGGAGTTCTGTGGATCTGGGAGAGTCTGCAAGAGATTGTGATTGAACAAAACCAAATATCTTTTTCTTAACTTCACATATCATTCAGCACTGGCATTTACAGTGGTGGGATGCTTTACACATCATAATTCAGATACCAGCCTGCCTCTTTGCTATTGTTGTAAATCTTGTAAAATGTGGATTGCGTAAGTTAGAAGTAATTTGCATTGTGAAGTTTTCTTTTTTAATTTATTTTTATGCAGGGGTTCCCTGAAAATTATTTTAAGGATTCCTTCCAGGTCAAAAGTTCGGAAAAGGCTGCTCTAGTGGATGAGCTAGTGAAAATTCATTCCCTTTGTCAAACATAACATTAGCCTGATTTTTTTTCACACTTCATTTTTCCTTTTGATCCTTTCATAATGAGCACTTCTAAATAACCTTTATTTGTGGCTAATGAAGTGGTATCACCTGAATTTCTCTGATAATTAGTGTTTTGTCTCTGATTTTTATTTCAGCTGTCTTCCATTAAAATTTTGTATTCTTACATTTGTATATAAATTCAGCATATAGGGAGATAATATGCATACACATTCATTTTTTTATGCTTTTACAAATCGATTTCTTAGTCCCAACCTATTACCTGAAGTCCCAAACCTATGGTCCTGAAATCACATACAACCTTCTGATTATTTCCTATGGCCTGAAATAACCCCTTTATAGGAATTTCCACCTAGGTTAGAATCTTCACGCCTATAGATTTACAGCTTGGCAATAGGAAATGCCCCAGGAAGAAGAGTGGCAAGCAGTTTGCACATGGGGGTTTCTTACTGCTTGCTTTACTTTTGTCGTCTTGTGGGAACTCTTTCCTATTCTCATGGTTAACTCCAGGGTAGCATTGTTTCTGAAGCTATTGATCAGGGCAACATGGAGGTGCCCCTTGGCCATAGAAAACTTTTTGGGACTACACAAGGGAAGAAACAGCTAAGAAGGAGAAAGGCTGTCTCACTTTGAGGGTCTATCTGCCAGGTGAGGAATGGGAAGAGCAATGAGGAAACTAATAAGTTTTCTCTCATGGAGATGGGAATGGGGGAAGATAGATAGATAGATAGATAGATAGATAGATAGATAGATAGATAGATAGATAGATAGATAGATAGGCAGGCAGGCAGGCAGGCAGGCAGGCAGGCAGGCAGGCAGGCAGGCAGGCAGGCAGGCAGGCAGGCAGATAGGCAGATGAGGGAGAGGAGAGAGATGTGGTGGTGGTGGTGATGGTGATGATGATGATGATGGTGGTGGTGGTGGCAGCTTTTTTTAATAGTGGGTACTTCTGATGTGATACCATTTCTGGTTAGGAGCAGCTTGGAGGCCAATCTTGGCCAAGCAGGTGACTCGAGCTGACTGTCTGAGTTAATGAAAAATAGCTGCCATCAAAGAGCCAAGTGAAATAATTGGCCACTATGTTTTTTTTAAGTAGTTCTATTTTGTACTTAAGGTCTTGAATAACTAGAGATTTCCACAGCAGTATGCGAAAAAGCTTCAGAATTATTCCTTAGGCAGCATTCCCAATAATTTGAATTTGAAACCACTGATATACCCAATGATTTTGCTGTGGTCCATAAACCATGGTAAATCACCTGAGGTTCTATTGCTCTCCTCATTCATCCTCTCCTATCTTGGTACCTCGTGTGAAATGTACCTGTTCTTCAATCATCTCTCTTTCCGTGTAGCTTCCTCTGTAACTTTATGAATTTATGCAAAACCAATTGTGTAATTAAATAAAGCAACAATTTGTTAATTTGCACATTCTCTTGCATCTTTGTTCTTCAATATAGGAATGTACTCTGGACTATAGGCCTCATAAAAGACAATTTGACATAGTGGTTAAGACACTGGATTGGAAAATGAAAGACTGGGAATTCTAGTCCCACCTTAAGTACAAAGTCCTTGGACCAATTTCTTTCTTTCTTTCTTTCTTTCTTTCTTTCTTTCTTTCTTTCTTTCTTTCTTTCTCTCTCTCTCTCTCTCTCTCTCTCCCTCCCTCCCTCCTTCTTCCCTCCCTCCCTCACTCCCACTCTCTCTCTCCGTCCTAGGAAGGAGGCAATAGCAAACCGCTTCTGAAATCTTGCCAAGAGAACTGCAAGGACTACTCAAGGTAGTTATCAGGCATCAACACCAACTTAAAAGCACCCCAAAACATCCTTGCTTCATATTTGTAGACACATAGCTATGAGCGCTTTAATTTCATTTTCTGCATCTTTAAACAGTGGGAAAGTTTTTTACTTCTGTCTATGGTGCTTTCCTATTTGCTTGATTCCTGAATATATTCTCTCTCTGCAAATGTTTATTTTCTTCAGTAATCACTTTTATAAATGGTTCCAGCATGGCATTTCAATTTTACTTTAAACTCTTTTGCCTGTATGAGATCATTCCTGTGATCATTCTTGAGTATTCCAACTTAGCTGTAATCTCTCTGATCATCTGAAAAACATATCTCATGTTCTTGTTATGTGTCCCCAATTATTAATATTCTTGATAGAGAGTACCTTCTTGCCTTTTCTGGCTTGATGGAAGACTACATATCATTGTTATATGTCATTCCTATTGCCCAAATTTTCATCTTCTCCTTTCTTTGGCTGGTATAATTGTTTGTTCTGAAAGCCAATTAAATCTCTTCCTCTTTGTATGTTTGGAATTTTTTTGGAAGTTTTTAGTTTATCCCATAGTTCATCTAGTTCTTTTTCAAATAAATGAAAAAGAATTCGTTTCTTACACTAAAACTTTTACTGTTCTGTGTCTCCTTTCAATTTCTAAGTTTATCTTGTATATAATTCATGATCTCCTCATGTATCTAAATGTGTTCTGGCTGTGTTTCTCCATCTTTTGGTGGCTGCTGTTGGTTTTTCTATTTGATTGTGATGCTGTGCATCTATTGATGTCCATATTTCAAGTCTGGATTAGGTTATTTGAAGTAGGTTTTGCCATCAAAGACTTGCTTTCACACAAGGCCCTATCCAAATATTACTGCATTTCCAGGCTACTCAGTTTTCTAACATAGGCATTTTGGTCACTCATTAGCATATAATACTTAAATAACATCTATCTTCACTGGTAAGAAGTCATTCTTCTTGATATAATCTAGTATGTATTTTATTGTCATCAATAACATTTGGTTGATCTCTTTTTGAATGACACTGGTGCTACTTCATTCTTTTATCTGTTCTCATTCTATATTTACATTATATTTCTCACATAAACATTTCAGTTAACTTGACCCTTTCCTAAACTATCTCACACAATATATTGCATTTCATTTTTAATAATTTCACATTTGCTTTCATTTGAGCTTTTCATATTCCAAATTCAAACTCATTGTTTTTCATTCAAACTTGGGATAATGTTTCAATCATATCTATACTTGCTTCTTGGTAACACCACAGATTGCATCATCTTCTTTCTGGTTTGATTTTGGAGTTCCTTCTCAATTGATTGGCTTCCCTCCCATACTCTTGGTTTCAGTTTTCCTGTTTTGACATTAGCAGCAAGACTGAACCTAGCAGGAGCTCACACTCACACACACCACTGTTGTTCTTACAGGTAGCTAAATTACCGAGTCTTTTCACCATGTCGTACGGTCCTCTGGGAGAGATTCCAACCATCGCAGGAGTTATAATTACCACCAATTTCTGCCTCCAGTAATTTGATATCAGCAGTCCTTTAATGAAATGAATCATGACCTTTTCAGACAGCTCAGAGCAAGACAGATTGTTGTAGAATCTTTTAGACAGGAGTCCTTTATCTTCTCCTTTACCTCAATACCTTTTCCAAATACATCAGTCTGTTCTTATCTAGGGAAGGGATGCTTTAGTTTCCAATCACTTAGTAGATGGGAATCAGGAGACATTCTCCATAGTGGCCCTAATGCTTCAAATCCTTGCCCCTTGAGTGTACCTAACCTCCTTACAGCCTTCTGCAAAAGGGTGAAAGGGATACTTTTAAAATGGGTTTATGATTCTAAGGTTGGATTCTTGTTTGAGGTTGGCATTTTCTTGGGGATAGCTGTTAAAGGACTCCAGTGCTTTCATATTGTGGGATGTTGTGCCATGATATGAGTGTTGGGATTGAGAAGTCAATTTCACAGATAATATAACATTTTCAAGTAACATAATCATATCTAATTTTATATAATTCTATCACCGTTCAGAGCATTCCAGCATAATGAAGTAGGTGCTCATTAAGATTAGTTTATCAATAAAAAGAATGAAATTATGAAATGAGCTAAAAACTTTGTTTATAAGTTTATAGCACAAGTCATCATTTGATGAGTTTTAAGCATCTCTGTGTAGAACCTGACAGCATTATCTGTTATAGTAGGGATAGTATCTGAAAACAGCAGGGAAGTGTAGAATGTACTCTGGGTATTTTTGTAATAAGTAAGATGATGAGGTTAGGACAACTATCTCTCTAATATAGAGAAGAAAATGCTTTGCTGTTTCTGTGTGTCCAGTGTTACAGGGAAATAGAAGAGAATTTTCCTGTATTGGCCTTCAAGGACAGCTGAGGGAAGGGCATAATATTTTGCCAAAATAAAGGCCTTCTAGTGGTTTCATACTTCAGTTTAGTTAAGCATGTCATAGGAGAAGGAGAGGATCTTTTGGATTTACTGGCAATAAAGGTTGAGGGACCTGGCTAGATCCAATTTGCCTCTATGTCTTCTACACACTAATGACTACTTTGATCTGATCATATCCCATGCTGAGTAGAAGACCTGGAGAGAAACCCAAGGATCACATTTCAGTTGCCACTGCCATTTTACATTGAGATTGAAACTCATCCTTCATAGTTATTGGGGCAAGGTCAAGGGGAAAAATATAGTCTGAGCTAATAATTAAATATGGTCACCCACACTCTAACCTCATTTACGTAAGGCCTTCTTCTAGAGTCATGGTGATATTAAAGACGCATTTTGGGACTTGAATAGCTGATCTTAGAAATTTGGATCAAACAAGTTCTAATAGTGAAAAGTTGAAGAAGGGTGCAATAGGTGGGCACCATAAAAAAGTTGTGCTATTGGTTTAGCTTCAAATAACTTCAGTGCCGAATGTATATTGTTACCATCGCCTGCCTTGAGGAATTTAAGGATAACAGATGAGTTTCTCTGTGCATCTTAAGCTTGATTTAGAGTTGCCTGCAACTGTGCACAGACATTGCCACATAGCTATCCTGCAAAGGTCTTGATTGGTAAGTGTAGGTTGCAGGTGGCTACAGATGGGCCGACAAGCACATCCCCAAATTCCAACCACACACTGTATAGAGGCATGTATCCTGCATGCTAATTGGTTGATCCAATGTACCATTCTGTGCTTTGCTGTTTAAGTCACTTAGCCAGAATCTTAACATTTGCAGAATTGTAAATGAAATACCTATACAACTGTCCCCAAATGACAGATGCATACATTCCCGGACATGCAGTGACTGAGAAGGCTTTAGTCTACAGGGGTTTCCTATAGTTGGCAAAATGAAGGATCTTTTCCAGGTATTTTAATAGGATAATTAATCTCAATCTTGTCCAGGAATGGCTCTTGGCTTTTTTGACGAATGCCATGATATAGATTTTCTAATAATTGAGTTCTAGCTGGTCCTACATTTATCAGTTTCTGCAATACAAATCCTATTCTTTGTCTACTTCTATATGGCCATTTTAATTCAAACTTGTTCCAGATTGTCAGCATCTAATAAGACTAAATAGAATATGTGACCTGCAACATCCCCCGCTTCTTTTTATTTTTGTTAAACATCAGCATAAGCATAATATTTCACAAATGCTCAGATCAGAAACCACATTAACATTACCCCCTGTGTTCTAATTAGCTTATCAAGGTCTTCATTGGTAACATAAATTTATTTTTAATGTCCAACATATTTTGGACCTCTGAAGGATTTCTTCACTAGTCTAAAATTGTTGCTAAGTAAGCTTCAAAAATGAACAAACAAAAATAGTTTTCTTGATTCTTAAAAAATACATTTACTCTGATAGCTGAAAATACAAAGGATCTGCAAACTCTAGTAATAAAGGTCAAAAAGCACAAGTGAGAAAATTGGGACTAAAATTAAATATAAAGTAGACTAAACAAAGGACAACAGGCAGAACAGCCTTGGAATTGACAATGAAGATATCAAAGTGATGGATAGGTTCTGCCTTTTAGGATCGACTACCACCAGTAAAGGAACAAACAGTCGTGCTGACTGCACAGTAGTACTTGGCAGAGCAGTGATGAAGGCCTTGGAAAAGATATTCAAATCAGTGATGTATCTACACATATAAAGATCAGAATTGTGCAGGCCACAATGTTCTCTGCAACCCCTTGTGAAAGCAAAAGTTGGGCATTAAAAAAAGCAGGGGAGGAAGAGTATTTTCACCTTTGAATTTTGGTGTTGGAGAAAACCCCTGAGAATCAAGACAGCCAAGGGAAAAAATAAAATGGATTAATTAACAAACTGAGCCAAAGTTATTGTAAACAATAACTTCCGTGGTCCTTGAGAAATACATTTGGACAATTTCTTTATTAGAAGAAACCAAAATGCTGCAAAAGAAATCTGTTCAGGTTTTACCATCACATGAAGGTCTCAGCACATAAATAGCAGTGAGCAACTGATCTGGTCTCTATTTGAGCTGCCAATCACCACGTGCACAAGTGAGTTATATATAGTGGAAGCCTTCATGCACATGCAAACACTTCTGTTTGAAGAGCCTTTGTATTTGTACAATAAATCCCCACCTCAGACAATTGTGTGGCATATGGATTTTACTGCCTTGGTATGGCTGCAGGGGTTCTGGCATGAACCTGCAAAAGGAAAGAGAAAAAAGGAGAGGAAGGTCAATTTTAGGCTTGAACTGTACTATTATGAGGGTTGATGAAGTCACTTGGCTGATAGTGAAAGCTGTTATGGGGTAGAGGTACACAGCATTTCCAGTGGTCCAGCCTTGTACAGGATGTAGGTGTTAAGGACTAGAACTCTGAGGAGAGGGAGACTCATCTTTTCAAATAATGGGGGAGGTGCTGCTGGTCTAACCCCAAATTGTAGAGAGCAAAGGAGATGAGAAAAAAACAAGGGGAGAAATGAGAAAACTACAAAGATTGGTATAGAAAGGAAAGGCTGGAGAGTAAAGTTTCTGAATATGAAGGCCCGTTGGTTCCTAGGTCAGAGGAGGAGGAGGAGAGTCCATGGGTGGCTTCCCTGGAGGAAGAAAAGCAATGTCCCAGAGAGAGTCTTAACCCACTAAGACTTAGCCTCTGTCTCTTGGTGAGTGAAGAATCTGTCTTTCAGGGACTTTGCAAGTTCATCAGGAGACCCAGCATAATAAGTTAAAAATGGGTGAAGAAACAAAAACAATTCCAAATACCTCCAAAATTTGAGGTCAACAAAGAGAACAGGAATAACTTAGTTAGTCAGTCAGTCAGTCAGTCAGTCAGTCAGTCAGTCAGTCAGTTTAGTTAGCTAGCAAATTTATTCAGCTGGCCATCTCACAAATATAACTCACACAGTTAACATTTCAGGATGAAAAAGTTATGATTCCCATCTTGTTTGTTTGTTTGTTTGTTTGTTTGTTTACTTATTTATTTACTTATTTATATTGGGATTTCTATGCCTCCCTATCTCCCGAAGGACTCAGGGCAGCTCACAACAATAAAAAACATACAATACAAACCTTAAAAACATATTAAACAAACATCCAATATACTAATTAAAACTGACAACCACCACTAAAACCCCTTTCCCCCCCATCAGTCCAGGTCGGCAAGCTGGAAGAGCCATGTTTTCAGGTCACGACGGAAGGATCAAAGGTCAGGAGCCATCCAAAGCTCGAGGGGCAACTGATTCCACAGGGTGGGTGCTCCCACAGAGAAGACCCTACCCCTGGGAGTCGCCAGCCAACACTGTCTGGCCAACAACACCCCAAGGAGGCCCTGTCTGTGGGAGCACATGGGATGTTGGGCAGTCGTTGCTGGCAGTAGATGTTCCCGCAAATACCCCAGCCTAAGCCATGTAGGGCTTTATAGGTGATTACCAGCACCTTGAATCTCACCCAGAGGGCAACTGGCAGCCAATGCAGCTCACACAGGAGGGGTGTAATATGGGAGTATCGGGATATTCCCATCACAACACGTGCGGCCCCATCCTGAACCAGTTGAAGCCTCGGAGTGGTCCTCAAGGGCAACCCCATGTAGAGAGCATTGCAGTAGTCCAGACGGGAAGTAACGAGCACATGAGTGACCGTGCGTAGGGCATCTTGATCCAGATAGGGGCGTAACTTGTGCGCCAGGCAAACCTAGGCAAATGCCCCCCTGGCCACGGCTCCCACCTGATCCTCCAAACTGAGCCGTGCATCAGGAGGATGCCAAAGTTGCGCACCCTATCTATGGGGGGTAACACCTCTCCCCCCATAACTTAAGGAAGGAACATCCTGCATAACCCGAGATGCCGGTACGTATAGCCACTCGGTCTTGGCCGGGTTGAGTCGAAGCCTGTTCCTTCCCATCCAGATCCGTACTGCTTCCAGGCATTGGGACATCACGTCAAGGGCATCACTGGGTTGGTTTGGGGTGGAGATAAAAAGCTGGGTATTATCAGCATACTGATGATACCTCACCCCAAAACCACGGATGATCTCACCTAGTGGTTTCATATAGATGTTGAATAGGAGGGGAGAGAGAACCAACCCCTGGGGCACCCCACAAGGGAGGCGCCTCGGGGTCGATCTCCATCCCCCAACCAACACCAACTGCAAGCGACCTGAGAGGTAGGAGGAGAACCACCGTAAAACAGTGCCTCCCACTCCCAACCCCTTGAGGTGTTGCAGTAAGATACCATGGTCGATGGTATTGAAAGCCGCTGAGAGATCTAATAGGATCAGGACAGAGGAATAACCTCTGTCCCGAGCCCTCCAGAGATCATCCACCAGCGTGACCAATGCCGTCTCTATGCTGTACCCAAGCCTGAAACCCAATTGATACGGGTCCAGATAATCAGTTTCCTCCAGGAACACCGGGAGCTGTCGGGCAACCACTCTCTCAACAACCTTCGCAACAAAGCCAAGATTGGAGACTGAACGAAACTTGTTCAAAATATCCGGGTCCAAGGCAGGCTTCTTGAGGAGGGGCCTCACCACCGCCTCCTTCAAGGCAGAGGGGAAGGATACCTCACTCAAAGAAGCGTTGACTACTGCCTGGAGCCAGCCTCGTGTAACTTTCCGGGCAGCATAAACCAGCCAGGAGGGTCACGGGTCCAATAAACACGTGGCAGCACTCAGTTTCCCCACGATCCTGTCTACCTCATCTGGAGTCACAGGATTGAACTCTTCCCAAATGGTATCCACAAGACCGGTTGCCTCGCCCCCGTCAGACTCTGACCAGTCGGAGTCCAGACTGGCCCGGATCTGAGCGATCTTGTCCAACAGATGCTGACTAAACTCCTTGGCCCGCCCCTGCAAAGGGTCCTCCCTCGTCCCCTGGTTAAGGAGGGAACATGTGACCCTGAACAGGGCGGCCGGGCGATTATCTGCAGATGCAATGAGAGCAGAGAAGTAAGCATACTTCGCCGCTCCCATCGCCACAAGATAAGACCTAGTAAAGGTTCTTAACTGCGATCAGTCAGATTCAGACCGGCTGGACCTCCAACTGATCTCTAGGCCCCTCCTCCAGCACTTCATCTCCCGGAGCTCTGCAGAAAACCAGGGAGCCAACCGGGTTCTGCACCAGGTCAGAGGCCTCAAAGGAACAACGCAGTCAAGAGCCCCGGAGGCAGCCCTTTGCCAGGCATCCACCAGGACCTCAACCAGGCTGTGGGTAAGGGGGGCAGGAATCAACCCAAGCGCCATCTGGAACCTCTCCTGGTCCATTAGGTGCCTGGGGAGGAACCACCTAGTCGGTTCCGCTTCCCAGCAATGAGGGGTGGCATACTGGAAGGCCAGCCATAGGAGATAATGATTGGTCCATGACAGGGGTTGAATAGTTGGTGATCCCCCACACAGAGCAATAAACCACTGTCCAGAGATAAAAACAAGATCGAGCATGTGCCCTCCACCATGAGTCAGACCCTGTATTATTTGAGTCAGATCCATGGCCGTCATGGTAGCCATGAACTCCTGATCCATCTTCGACCCCCCACCCAGAGAGGGCAGGTTGAAATCCCCCAGCACAATAAGCCTGGGGAACTCAACCGCCACCCCCAATAGCATGTCGAGTAGATCAGGCAGGGCCGTTGTCACGCAGCTGGGAGAAAGGTACGTAAGCAACAGGCCCAACTGACCACCAGGGCCCCACCTCAGGAGGAGAGACTCACACCCACCTATCTGAGGGACAGTGGTCCCCCGCGGACAAAGGGTCTCCCTGATAACAACAGCCACCCCCCTCCGTCCCTACCCTGGGCTCGAGGTTGGTGCAGCACATGGAAACCTGGCGGGCATAACTCTGACAGAGGGACTCCTCCCTCTGGGCCCAACCAGGTCTCCATAATGCAGGCCAGGTCTGCGTCTTCCTCCTCGATCAATTCACGAATGAGGGGAGCTTTGTTCATCAGAGACCTGGCATTCAAATAGACCAACCTGAGCTCAGGGGCCTGCTCACCCATATCCCCAGGGGAGCAGGCAGAAACAAGAGGGTCGGAGCGCGCCACGGCTCGAAGACAGTGGAGGCGCACTCCTGAAATTCGATATGGCCCCCTGTTCATCCATCTACTGCCATTCCCAATCACCATGGGGATTGCAAACCCCACCCCATCCCCTGGAGTCCCGGAGAGCCCCAACCCCATCCCCTCCCTGTCATGACCCTTTCCTGACCTGGACTGAAATTGATCTGGCAGAACCCCCCAGGCTCCAACCGGACCTTACATCCCACCCCTCTCCCAGATTCCCTTAAAAATGTAGTTAGGAAATTAAACAAAGGGCCATTAAAACCCCTCTTTTTACCAGACCTAAGACCCTTACCCCTATTTGTGTAATGCCACCTCTTGGGATCCCAAGATCTGTCATTAAGGTAGGCCTTAGATAGTCCAACAGGCCACACCAGGGACAGAGGGAGATTCCCCAGGGCCTGTAGCTCTGCAGTTAAATAGGTCCGTATAACCATAGATCTCAATAAAATGGAGAGAAGAATGATGAAGGATAATGAAAATAGCCAGATGACAATCAGTCAAGTCCAGGTGTAATCATAGCATTTCAGAGCAATCCAGTCCCAGGAACCCTCTCATGATAGCTCCCAATGCTCGCCCGGCCAAAGGCCAAGGCCTAGTCCAGTGGGGTGACACACCCAGTCATTGCTGTCCTCTCACAACAACCAGATTGGGTGTAAGGCTGGAATAAATCCACCACCACCCTCTCACAGCGGTGGGCATCGTCCACCCCACCAGGCAAAACATCTGGAACAGATGAAATGGGAGGCATCTCCAGCAATAGGTCTCCAGGCAAACATGGTCCTCAGGCCAGCATAACAGAACAGGCAACCAAGCCACCCCCGCACCATCCAATGCCAGCCAGGGCCTCCGACCACCTTCGAGACAAGCTCCAAGGTTCCATGGCTGCCTCAGCCAGGGCTCCGCCACCATCCGCCCCTGGGCCAAATCCCGAGGCTGCCCCAGCACAGGCTCCAGAAGCCCCGGGCCCGACCGCCGCCAGATGACAAACAAAAGGGTAGCTCACCCAGCCAGCCTAACCCCCAGGCCGGTAGGTCCATCTCCCGTCGAGAGCAGCGGCGCCAGCTCACTACGCCGGCAAAGACATCAAGCCGGTGGCAGCTCTTCATGCCGGCATAGCCTCCAGCTGCTGCATCCGACTCCCAGCGCATCCGACTCCCAGCTCCAGACGAGAACTCCAGGCTGCCCGGCACCGATGCCAGCAGCCCCGGGCCCAACCGCCACAACCAGCAACAGCCTGCCCGCAATAGCAACAGCGGCGGCCACCCATCAAGCCAGCATAACTTCCGGCGTGACTTCCTGCCACTGCTGAACCCTCTGTTGACCGTCACCGTTGTCAGCCAGTCATCCATCATCTGCCAGACAGGGGCCGGAGCAGCTGACATCAACCGGACCCTTGAAAATTCGGATGTCAAAACCAGGGCCAGGGGGTAGGAGCAAAGCCCCCTAAGCCCCCACCAACAAGGCCAAGTCCATCTCTTCCCTCACAGAGCTCACAAGCTGCAAGCGGCCATCATCGGAGCATGCGCAAAAAAAAATCATACCTTCCTGTGCCACAGTTCTGAAAATGCAACAGGTTGACCGAATCTCAATTCCACTTCCTACTTAGAAGACAGAAGCTAAGAGGCTGAGTTCAGTCATTCTTAAGTAGTCATGGCAACAGAAGGTTACCTGCTTCCTGGAGTTGTTGAATAGGTCAGATACAACTTTACATTTTATATGTAACTGGCAACCTACAAAGTTGTAGGTTATTTAAAGATCACAACAAAAGGTGCTAATTGTACAGGATTATAGTATGAATCAGCAAGGTCTACCATTGCAAAAATCATATTCCCAAAGGTTTCATTATTTTTTTAAAGCTGCTTTTCTAGTTCAGAGTTAACCCAAGGGAAAACTGCAACAGGTAACTTCCACATCCAAAATTAAAAACCCACAATGCTCTTTTGTGGCATAAATTGTTACAGGGGTATATCTAAAAAGACAGAATTGAAAATAGCAGCACCTACAACAGGTTGTCAACAATGTGGACCTGTGACATTTTTCCTGTACCACACATTCACAGAAAGGTTGTGAAGATAAATGCAGGAATTTTTTCTCCAGAGAGTACAGTTCAGGAAATACTTTACATCAGTGAGATTTTTATCACCAAGATTTATTTTAGACACAGTAGTCTTCAAATGGCAAAAGCCATTGTGATCCAAGTTCTGTCCCTTTTGTATGTGCAGTGTGTCATTGCACACCCACACATGCGTAATAGGGGTGGAGGCTGTGTTGTAACATTGCAATGCTGCTTTCAAGAGTTGAACAAAGCACCAAGTTTTGTGCCTTGACTCATTGAATTTAATCTTGATATCTATGTTCTGTAGAAGTCCAGTCCATTTCAAAGCAGTATGGGAAGTTGCAGGGCCTTTTAAAATATAACAAATAGATCTACAGGACAAATAGGTTTTTTTCAGTTGTTCAAAAGGTTCATGGAACAATGAATCCCACACAGAGAAGTGAAAATAGTGTAGCAGATGCAAGAGAATACTCTCAGGGAGTTGGCACATTATTTATTTTATCTCCAGAGCCATAAATAATCTCAAAATGTTTCTGTGAACATTTCCCAGTATTCTGCATTTTCAGGCAAAGGTAAACATCCTTTTGAAAAGCCAAAGAAAAGGCATACCATCTTCAAAACATAAAGCATGTGAACACTTTTGCATCTAATTTCCAATCAAATGAACATGTCTTTTTTTCTGAGTCAGTTTGTGTATTTAATTCACATATAATCCCTCTAGTTCAGGAAGGAACATTGCTCAAGAAAATACTAAGAATTGGGACTTAGTGACTTTCTGGATTCAACCCCTGCTTTGATCTCAATAAATTAAATGGCTAAAGTATTCTATTTCTGGTTTATCACCTCAAATCGCAAGATGGACAGCATATAAATTTAATGTATAAATTTTAAAAAATGTTAGTTTGACATATATTGAATGATAAGATCAGTCTATTCATCAGTCATTGAATTTGAACTACAAAAATCTGTAGAACTAGAAGTGTAGAAGGCTCTCCAATTTTCCTTATGTATTCAATTTAAGATGCAATTATTCCCCAAAAAACATTTACTTCATCAATTTTCTCAGTAATACATACTTTTTCCACATGAGTCTTAAGCCAAAGGATATATCAACAAATTTGGAGATGCATACAATCCAATTCATAAGTGTTCCAATCTAAATATTAGTGCAGGAATAGTTAATTAAGTGACTCACTAAAAAAAGCTGCAGAGCAAATTAATTTTCAACACCTTCCCATTCCCCTTCTTTCCCATGACTTGTGATTGAAATAAAGATACAGAAGCAATAATGGTTGCAGTCACACGCATTATTTGTAAACTGTTTATTTATTTATTCAATTTCTATGGCCACTCAACTCATTTAAATTAACTCTGGCCAACTCAGCAGGAATATAGAGCAAAACATTGATTAGGGATTATTACTGTTTTAACCATGGTATCATGGGTTTTATGTTGTAGGTTTTGTATTGCTGTCTTGTGAGATGGGAAGTCATACAAATTAAGAAATAAATGAATGAATGAGAAAAAAAGATGAATGAAAATTATACCAAAGATATAGGATAGCTTTAAAGAAATGTCTACATACCATCTGAAATGGCTGCTTGCAAATGTTATATATCTGATTGTATCCAAAATTAATTTAGATCTGAAGCCTCGGGGTTATTTGTGCCTTACAAAACTTTTAGTGAGTCTCCTATAGATGTTCTTATATAGTTGAAGAGATGAATCCAGGGGTAAAGAGATGAATCCAGGGGTGGGATTCAAATTTTTTAACAACCAGTTCTGTGTGGCTTGGTGGTCATGTTACTGGGTGGGAGTGGCCAACTCGATGTCACTCATGTGAAGGGGCGCTTCTCCTCGCCTGGCCTCTCATGACAGTGGGGATGTTGCAACAGTCATAAGTGTAAAAAATGGTCATAACTCACTTTTTTCAGTGCCATTGTAACTTTGAATGGTCACTAAATGAACTGTTGTAAGTCAAGGATTACGTGTACAAAAATACAAAAAGCTTCTTTGCTTGCAAAAGCTGCCCTAAATACCAGTCATTAGATTAAAAATACCTGCAAGCTAGAGTTACAAATCAGGCAGGTGCTAGAGCACCTTGAGGAATGAAAATAGTTAAAATGCAATGATAACTATCAGCAGCCAACTCTTGCTCCTAAAGTGAAACCCTTTAGCAGAGAGGTCATTTAAGCTTTCCGGAAAGAGCACACCCAGGAAAAGCGATCCTTAGATCCATTTGCACCACTTAAAGATACCAGCTGGTCTCACTCACCTCACAAGATATCCTAAGGAAATCATCCAGATTTAAGGAAAGGTCATATGCTCCCCAGAAAGGTAGTAAAAAAATCAGTGCCAAGCTTTCATCCTGCCTCTTGAAAGTACACCCCAAAAGGACAGTGCCAGATACCACTAAAGCAGTGAGGAAAACCCCCTCCCCAGATAGAAAAAGAAACCATGAGGTAGGCAAAATTCAAACACAATACAAATAATTAAATCACAACAGTAGCTGTTGCTTGTTAAACTAATTACCAGAACAAATAGACACAGGAACTAGCCAGATTTCTCAACCCAGTTTCTTTTCAGGAACAGAGATTAATCTTTTTCCTTCCAAACAACGTTGAATAGGGAAAATTATTCCATCAATAAACACAGGATTAAACGTCACCAAGGACAGAATTAAACTTCACCAAAAACCAGTTTTAGACCAAAACTCAGAAAGGGTATGTAAACTCACGTTTGAATGTCAATCTTTCTAGCTAGCCAAGAAGCTTTGCTGAATGCCACTCATCTTGGTTCATCTCTATTTCATTATTGCCAGTTGGAAGTATTTTGTTATTGCTGGTTGGAAGTATGCCGGCTGGAATTATTTCTAGAGGAGTATTTCCTCCCAACAGCAGTGTAAAAAACTTAAAACAACCCTTCACTTTTAAGAAAGTATCAAGAAAGGAAAAAAAGGGACAGTAAGTATAGGCATACTGCCAAGAATATAATAAGGGTGGAAAAAAACAAAAGGAGATTTCTTCTAACTACCAGTTCTCCAAACTGCTTAGAAAGTTAACAAGGGGTTCTAAAGAACTGGTCAGAACCAGTAGAATCGCACCACTGAGATGAATCGTTTATTATATGTGGAGCAACATCACAACTGTGTTTCATTTCAATTCAGTTAAATTTAAACTTAATTTTACTATTTCCCATCCTTTTATTTACTTTCTCTAATGAATCATTAGTGTCAACTCAAAGGACAAGAGTGGGATTCAGTTCAAAAAGTTTCTGAAACATTTGAAATAAATACTAATAATGGAACAATTTAGCTGTTGATTTAGCAAAATAAGGCCTGATAACTTCAAGGACAATCCATTTTTCTCTGCAAGACTCTAAATATTGAAGAACATCTTCAGGTGGCTTCATTAATAGGTCTGATTATACATTTTTTTCAGAATATCAGATCTTGGATAGTAATAGAATTACAGAGTTGGAAGTGACCTTCTAATCCAATCCCCTGCTCAGGCAGAAAACCCTATACTATTTCAGACAAATCGTTGTCCAATCTCTTCTTTAAAATCTCCAGTATTGGAACATCCACAACTTCTGGAGGCAAGTCATTCCACTGATTAATTGTTCTCACTGTCAGGAAATTTCTCCTTAGTTCTAGATTGCTTCTTTCCTTGATTATTTTCCATCCATTGCTTCTTGTCCTGCCTTCAAGTTCTTTGGAGAATAAGTTGACTCCCTCCTCTTTGTGGCAACCCATTAGATATTGTAACACTGGTATCATATCACCGCAGTCCTTCTTTTCATTAAACTAGACACACCCAATTTCTGCAACTGTTCTTTATACGTTTAAGCCTCCCCTAATCTCCTTTGTTGCTCTTCTCTGCACTTTTTCTAGAGTCTCAACATCTTTTTTCATTGTGACAACCAAAGCTGGATGCAGTATTCCAAGTGTGGTCTTACCAAGGTATTATATAGTGGTATTAGCACACTGCTGCTCAAATTTAAGTGATTGTCCACTAGGACTCCAGGATCTCTCTCACAACTACTACTTTAGTTAACTGCAATTGGACCATGGCATAGTACTTAAAAGAAACAATAGACTAATTCTTAATGGCCCAAATCTCCAGATCAAGGATTAACTGGTGGATTGATAAAAGGATGGGGCCAAAGAAAATTTCTTTAGGAGTGGGAGCAAAATTCCCTAATTCAAAATAACTGTAACTGCTTCCTCTTTTAGAGAGAGCCTTAATAATCCTCAATATCAGGGGTAGGCAAATAGAAGCCTCTGGACCAAGTCTCTAATTTATGATCTAAGAATGAATAGGGAGGCAGGCAGAAAGTAGATGGTTATGGCACTTCATCAGAAGTGAACTTGCTTGCGAACTGGAGTCATCCAATGGCTGCCATGCTGCTTGGCCTGCAAACCTAACAGCCATGCTCACAGAGATGGGATCTGGCCCTTCATAGAAAAGGTTTGCCAACCCTTGCTTTTGATCCATAAGGTGCAACTAACCAGAATGACCAAATGTGGAACATACAAGTAGTTATTAATATCAGTTTTTGTAATGGAATGTGTGGAAGATTGAAGGGAAGATATGCTGCCAAGGAAACAGTCAGACAAAGAGGTAGGAGCCCCCAATGGATTAATGATCAGAGAAAGAAATTTTACCCTAATTGTTCAGGTGATCTAAAGTGGAGATGGAAAGCTTGTACCTTCAGACTTGCAAAATTCTGTTAACATAGCCTAACATTAAAATGGAATTAATTCATCTAGTCAGGTTTTCTGGTTTATCTGGGACATGTGACAGCTTTCTAAACATGTTCAGGACCACTAACTGAAACTGATTCCATGAGCAACTCCAGAATCAACTGTGAATATCTCAGTCGCTTCTGAGGAAATTTGTAATGACCTGGGATGTGGCACAAAGACAGCCCAGCCAGATAATAAGAAGGGGTCCATTTATTAGCTCCAACTTTTCCCCCAATGTCCCGGTTACCTTCCAGTTTGGAGAAAAACTCTCCCAGGAACCTGCAACAGCCTTTGGCTTCAGATATTCCAGTCCAAAATTTTGTAAACAGAAAACTTTAAACTATAAATCCAACAAAGCAAGATAAGGCAATAAATCCAGCAGGGCACAATAAGGAGTTCCAGAAGTGAAGTAACACGGCAGTAAATCAAACCAGTTGGGAGGATGCCAGGAACTCAGATAACAGCAGCCAACATTACATAAACTCAACATTTGTTCCCGGCAAATGCAGCTTGCAACTGCCTCCCTTTAAACTCCTTCCCCAGGTGTGCCTTGTGAAGGGAATCAGGGCCCCCTCCTCCCTCGTATGCAAACCATATTGCTCTCTTCTTCATTCTTCCTTGCATACCCTAGGATGAAGAGAGGGTGCGCCTTGGTCTTCCTCTGAATTCCCTCTCCCTTGTTCTACCTCTCCCTTGTTCTACCTCTCCCCTGCTCTGCCTAGCCTGACTTTGCCCTTCCCCAGTTTCCTCCACAGCCAATGGATCCACTCTCCCGCTCCCTGTCAGCTGTTTGTCTTCCTCCTCGGAGTCAAACTCCAGTGGGGGACATGGCAAAAGCATCTATTTAAACTCATATATGAAAAAGAATTAAGTCTATAAAGTGAGAAAAATTGACTTTATTCTCAGTATAATAATAAAACTTCCAAAGTTAACCAAGTTTCCTTGTTTGTGCTGGGTTTTCCCCCCACAAAACTGGTTAAAGAAACTATTAGAATAAAGAAATTATGTTCAGTGGGCTAAAGGAAATCTGTGTGTTAATAGCTAAAGAGTTCAGCTCTCCACAGTTATGCTTTGTACATGAAAGCAATCTAAGATACAGAACAACTTTTCTAGCTTTGAGGGAATCAGTTTTAAAATGTCACCATCTACTTATTCTAATTTACACGTTCCTGCATTTTAAAACATTAGACTGGAATGGAAAAAAAAGAAATCAAATGCATTACTTAGCTGAAATCACCTCGCTTCACCTTCTAAATCAGTTATAGTTGGAATTTTTTTTCTCTCAGTCTGGAGAAAAAGAACCATTTCATAACAATTATTTAAGAGAGATAAAACTGTTGGCTTGAAAAGTGGACATTTGGCAAGATAAATAGTAACCTTTTCACGTTGATTCTCAACTGATTCTAAATAGGCTTATAAAGTTTTAGATCATCTAGAACAGGCGTGTCAAACTCAAGGCTCGGGGCCCGGATCAAGCCCATTAAGTACTTAGATCTGGCCCACAGGGCCACCTTGGAAACAGCAAAGGACCAGCCTGCAATGCTTCTGCTAGCTAGAACAGAGCTCTATTTTCATTGGCAGAGTGTTGCAGGAGGCCGTGTCAGCTGAAAATGGAGCTTGGGAGCCTGTTTTAGCTGGCAGAGCACTCAGGCCACCACAGGCACACCCACCCAACCCCCCAGAGGTCAAACACAACCCTGATGCAGCCCGTGATCTAGAAGCATCTGCTAAGGAGCAAGCAAACTGGCAGGATAATATTAATACTAATGATGCTAATAAATTAATCCAGTTTGGATTCCACTAATCCATATTCAAATTTTCACTATCACAGTTAATTGTATTTGATTGGACCCACACACAAATACAATTCACAAATTCCAGCTTTTACTGTGAGTCATCCCCGTTGGCAATGCAAACTGAAAACTCCAGCAGAGTTATCAAACATATTTCAAACTCACCAGTTTAGGCACAGTTCATGTTATTAAATTTCTATAATCTGGTGTAAAATTTACATTTTAAATTACCATTCAGATAAATCAGAAATACAAGGATCAAAAGATTTAGAAGGAAGCAAGGTAGGCAGGCAAGCACTTTATATCCAGTAGAGTTACTTAAAAGTTTTTGCTATGTTTGAGAAGAGTTGCTTATCTCTTCTATCTAGTTACTGCTTTAAATGAAACATAAAGTCAATACTTAGTGCTTAATTGGCATCTAATTAAATTGTATAATGTTCACACAACGTGGTCCATTGAACAAATGGAAAGTACTCCCAAGTCTCCTTTTTCTGTTGTCCACAGGATTATTATTACTGACAGTTAATGTGAATTTCAAACTAATTATGGGACTATAACAGGTATAAAGTTGTTACCTTCTGAAAGCAGGATCTAATTTAAGTAATTGAGGTTATTGTGAGAATGGGAAAAAAGATGACTGCAGTAGTTTTCAAAGTACATTATTAAGAATGTCATACAGAAAGCAAGAAATATCTCTACTTCTCCCTCAAGTTACCTAACCACAGATGGTCTTTTCTTCAAATATTCTGACTTGCCTCAACCATCTAAACAGACTAGAACTGTGAGTTCTTGGCTGCTAGAATCTGTTTCAAGGGCTGGGATTAACAATTATCTGAGTACAGCGTAGGAGGAGAACTGATGCCTGTTCATGACTGATACAAAGTACTGAAGACGACAGAAAGATTGAGAGGAGAAGAATGTGGCATCTGTAATCAGAGGCATCTGTAATTAATGTGTTTCAAAGCCATAATCTGCTTTATGAGATGGATAGATCACAAGATGGTAATGAGGTTATCAAAGAAGAGGGATTGTTTTCTTCATTTTTCCAAAAATATTACTTGAGACAATGATGCAAAAAAAACAAAAACTATAGCAAAAACATTGGGGCTAAAATTTCACCATATAGTATTTTGTTTTTCATATTACAATGTTGGGAAAATTTCTGATCATATAAAGTTTTCATTTCTCTGGCAGATAACGCTTAGGCCCTCTTTAATGGCAGCAGAGAGAGGCAATTTGCTTTTCTCATAATTTTTTTTTTCATTTAAAATCATTCTCTTAAATTTACATTATGACTCCCTTACTATTGCTCTCAACAATAACAAAAAAGTGAGCTAAAACTTGACAAATGAAGGCATTTTTAGAAAGATCACAGTGCTTACCAACTATTGTTGGAAGGCATTTATTCTGATTACCATACTGAAATAACAGAATGTAAAGTTCAAGTTGTAATTCTCAGTCCTGCTGTGCATTTTTTGCTTAATACTGTCATGTTCAGTTTCATTTTGGATTCAAAGCTATGTTTCCCCCCACCACCCCAGAAATCTAATAATTTCTGTACATTGAAACTTTAGACATATTCTTTTTTTTCTTCAGATGTCCTTGACTTAGGTCGAGGCATGGAAGATTCAGTTGTCAGAATAGAGAAAGTATCTCTCAGTGTGCATGATTATTGTGTGTGTATGATGTGGGGAACCTAAAGTGTTCCACATATCCTCTCAGTGTGCATATTCATTTATTTGGGCTAATAGAAATGTGAGAAGTGCTTGCTTCAGATTTCTTATAACTCCAATATTCTGGCATGTGCTGTGTCTGATAAAATATGTATTCTGTCAATTTTCACTTGATTTTTGTTTTTTACTAGACAATACTTTTATATTTCTCCAGATGGCATTTCTTGGCATTGCTGTGTTTGTAGTGACAGAGCTGCCCTACCAAGTAGAATGTTAATCAGAAGACATAAAATCAGACTGATGTAGTAAATTGAGGAGTTAGTAATAAAAAGTACAGGATGTTCTTTTACATCATCTCATGTTGTTTGCTCATAAACTTCTATGTCCCTACAGATGTTGATAAACTATACTTCCTAGCAGTCCCACCCAGTACAGTGAATGAAAAATGCTGTGGATATTAATTCTGCAAAATCTACAAAGCATAATCTAAAATTATTCTTTGCACTTGTACTTAGAGGCACTCAGAGAAGATCTTTTACAACACTTGCAGTTGTTATCTTATCCTTTTACTAAAACACATGGGCTAGACAGCAAAATATCATGGGCTAGACAGCAAAAACTAGAATTACTTCAGAGGAGAATAAAAACAGCTAAAAACTCAGGGTTTTTTTAAAAGATTCCTTTTGAGGGTTCTGCAGTTATAAAGTCATATTAATCTATGATATTAAAACCAAAGGTTGGCCTTAAGATGAAAGCACAGTCACTCTTAAGAACTATCACTTTAGGATTTGATTTATCGGAATGTACCATTAAACACGAATGAAGTTAAACTTGTTTGACAATATGCATGCCTGAGGTTTATACAGTATTTCAAAATATGCTGCTGTCCCTATCATGCATTTTCTTCTGGAAATTTGTACATAGCTTTCAAGTATTCCCATGATCCCATGCAAAACTTCTCCGCTGTTTGACAAAGATCAAACCCTTTTGCCTACTAGCAACAGAATTATTGAAATCAGTGAAAAGAAAACTAGAATTAATGGACATTTTTTAGTATTTGATTTTATTTATGCAGAAATGCCATTGCTTAATATTTTTGTTAAATCTAGAGTCATTATGATGATCTAGCTACCCCAATGTTTTTCACTGCAGGAATAACATGATCAACAAGTGAAAGCTTGCCACATGTGATCATTTGTTATAAAATCTTTCACAATGTTTTAAGTTTCTGTGCTAACGCCCCCCACTCACTTTCAAGGTTTATTTTTTATTTATAAGAAAGAATACATTTTATATTTTATATGCAGTGGCCCAGACAGCTTAAACCAATAAAACAGCAGCAAAAACAAGCAAAGCATTGAAATAAAGTAAAATAATCAGAAGTAATTAAATATGACAGAGACTCAACTGCATAATTAGCTATCAGAAGCAATCAATTAATTAATATTAATTTCTGCCAAAAAAAGTTAAAAAGCAACATCTAAAAGATTAAAAAAGTAGTACTAGGTTCCAGAATTTCACACAATATGATAAAGACCAATCAGCCAAAAATTAGGAATTCTACATACCAATAGCTATATTTAGAGGTGTGAGGATGACATATCTGAATTATAATTTAAACAAATAAAAGCTGTTTTAGTGATTAAAATTATTTTCACTTATACATTTTATGCATCTTTCCTAATATGTGTATTCAATTCAGCAGCACGTCTGCGTGTACAGCTCAACCTGGCCTATACAGTATAATTTGTCTTGAAATTTCAGAGATAAAATCTTTAATAAGCATGTGACATTTTCTAAATATGAATTCTCATGTGATATAATACTCTTACAAGATTTGGTTCCAAATATAAGCCATGATTTTCCCTGTTTGTCCCTACTGTTAGGTAATCTAAATTGCTTGTCTCTCCAGAAATCACTGCTGACCTTGAGAGCAACAATTTGCATGTTACTAGATTCACCATATCCATGTACTTTAAAGAAACAAATCCAAATTACCTCTTCACCATATTATGGAACTGAGGGTTACTGTTTCATATCTTGGTGTTAACTCTCACATTTGCTAGAAAAAGAGTCTCAAGAGAGAAAAGTGATGAGGCTGAAAATGTCCCCAAAAGCATTAATTAGTGTTTTCCAAATCTCCCTTTTTCATACAAGCTTAAAAATTCCATAGCAGAATAAAACCTCAGGGATTTCTATCACATCATTTGTTCACTGTTTTTTTTCTTCTGAAGAGGCAGGCCATGTTTACTAGTACTTTAGTATTTACATCCTAGTACTTTAGGATGCTTCTTGCAAGCTTTTGTGAGGAAATCAAAGTGTGTGAGAAGCAATGGGGAATACTATGGCATCCAGAAACAACCTTTTGTTTCATCCAGCAGAGTTTTCCTTATCTTCTTAAGAAAAAGTTACCTCAAACATGCTAAATATTCTAGATACCTGTCCCAAAGGTGCTTTTCAAAGGCAGCTGGTCTTTCTTGTATTTTTTTCTCCCTTGAAAATATTTCCCTTCTTATCCAAGAAACTTCTTCAGTTTTGGCAAGAAAATCCAGTTGCTTTTTGAAAGGCACCATGACCTGAATGAGTGAGAATCTCCATAGACATACTAGATACTTGAATGGCCAAAAGGTAGGTCAATTAAAAGCAGTTTTATTTTAATTGTCACATCAAGAAGAATTTTTGAAACGCCAACATGCTTTTGAAATATTACTTGCTTTTAATTTGGATAAATTCCTTTTTAGTTCTAAATTAGATTTTATATTGTAGATTGAAATATTAATTTTTCATGAAATTAAAAAAAATGTTTGCTTAGAACCATACAATTCATTGCAGTGGCTTTATTATCTTGAAAAAAATATTTAATGCATTTTCCTAGACCCACATGGAAATAACTGTACAACATATGATGATATATCACAAAACTCCTCCAGTATCCTTTCTTCCTTTGCTTGCGTGTGTGGGCTTAGATAAACTTAATCCTATCATTTTTAAAGCCTCAATTCCCTGGGAAGATGTTATGTATGCAGGTTTGAATGTCATTGGTTTAGTTTGAACTGTTCTTGTAAAATGTCAGAAATGATTGGTTTAAAAAGTATGGGAAAAACCCTGCACTCTGATTGGCTGGCAACTGCGGCTGCTGGCTATAAGTAGCAGCCGCAGCCCAGCCAAATCGGGTCTGTTATGAGCTGTAGTCACTAATAAACTCTTCCTGAAGCACTCCGCGTCTGACTCTTCATGCAAACTTAACACTGGCAATGAAGGTGGGATCCTTCCTGAAGAGAAGACGACACGGAAAACAAGATGAGAGAGATGGCTGCGCTGAACACCCCCCCCCAGCCCCGTTCGATCCGATGGCAGAAGACTGGGACTCGTATGCGGATCATTTCCAAATGTATTTGGAGGGAAACGATCTCACCGACATTTCCGAGAAGCGGAAGAAGGAGGTCTTTCTCACGCACTGCGGTCCGGCAGTTTTCAAGATGGCAAAGGCATTGGCGGGAGCTGCAGACGTGAAGGTAATGGACTGGCCTGACGTAGAAAAGCTTTTAAGAGCCCATTACGCCCCAAAAGTATCGTGCCTCATTAAGAGACACGAGTATACCGTCAGGATCAAGGGGAAAGCGAAAATGTTAACGACTTCATGGCAAGTTTAAGAGACATTGGGGGTGCATGCGAGTTTAACAACTTGGAAGAGGCCATGTGCGATCGATTTGTTCTAGGCCTCAAAGACAAGGTGCTTCAAAGCAAATTATTATTAAAACCTAAGATCACGTTGAAGGAAGCCATAGAAGAGGCCTCCTCAGCAGAAGCCACCAAGTCCTCAGCAGCAGCCATGAAGAAAATTAACAAGGTCTCAAGCCATCCTGATGTGGAAAAGTCCACAACTCATTGCGAGCAAATAGATTCTGAGTCAGACTGTAGTGAGGTGGAGGAAGGAATTTATAGACTCAGAATGGAGAGGAAAAAGAAAGACCTGGGAAGAAAGAGGCAAGATTTTTTACTGCAGAGGTTGTGGGGGAAGCCACCCCCGTACTGAATGCAAGTTTCTTGATACCATCTGCCTCCGTTGTGAAAAAAGAGGTCATCTAGCAAGAGTCTGCAAATCATCCAGAAGTCCACCACACAGAAGGAAGTTTCCTGACAAAGAATTCAAGCATAACAACTTCAGTGAGAAAATGGGGCGCAACACAGAAGCAAATGGGAAGAATGAAACTCATCAGTCACCATTGGTCATTCTTCACCCTTAAGAAGCAGAAAAGTACATGTGAAGGTACTAATTGAAGGAAGGCCTTGCCAAATGGAAGTGGACTCAGGCTCCTATTTATCTATGGTGTCATGGGACACTATTCACAGGCTACTTCCCAACATTCAGAAGAAACATTTCCAGAAGCAAGCACTGACTCTTAAAGACTACCAAGGGAACAAGATTCCAGTAGTTGCAACAAGAGAATTCAACATGAAGTTCAAAGGCCACACCAAACATTTGCCCCTGACCATCATGGACAAGGATTGCCCAAGCTTGCTGGGACTTGAGTGGTTCAATCCACTAGGCATCGAGGTGACTGGCATCAATCACATGAGCAACACTGAATGGGAGGAGGCCTTGAAGTCTGAGTTTCCAGAGGTCTTCAGCGACGGATTGGGCAAGTATATGGAGACCCCTATCACTTTCAACCTAGATCCCAAGGTGCCCCCAATTCGTTTAAAGCCCAGAAGGGTCCCATTTGCCTTAAAGGAAAAATTGATGCACAATTAGATAAACTAATAGCTCAAGGAGTTTTAGAGCCCACTGACCACTCCAGATGGGAGACACCCATAGTCACACCAGTCAAGACTGATGGGTCAGTAAGAATCTGTGGAGACTATAAGGGGACATTGAACCATGCGCTTCAGCAGAGCGCATATCCAGTTCCAGTGGTGCATCATTTATTACATTCACTTGGCAGGGGCACAGTCTTTGCCAAATTGGATCTGGCCCAGGCATATCAACAACTAACAGTTGATGATGCCACTGCAGAGGCCCAAACCATTATGATTCATAGAGGTGCCTTCAAATGTAAAAGGTTACAGTTTGCAGTAAGCGTGGCACCAGGCATCTTCCAAAGCCTTATGGAAAGGATGCTCCAAGGACTGCCAGGGGTAGTGCCTTACTTTGATGATGTGTTAATCTCTGCTGAGAATGACACTCAATTACAAGAGAGACTCAGAGAAGTCCTTACCAGATTCAAGAAAGCGGGGTTAAAAGTCAAGGAAGAAAAATGCACTCTTAGAACTTACAAGGTTGAGTTCTTGGGCTATATGATTGACAAGCATGGCATCCACCCTACAGATGCCAAGGTTCAAGCAATCAAAGAAGCCCCTAGACCAAAATGCAAAACAGATTTGCAAGCCTTCCTTGGACTCATTAACTTTTATCACACGTTCCTACCTCAGAAGGCAACCATTGCAGAACCATTACAGATTATTGGACAAAAAAATCTGCTTGGGTCTAGGGCAGGGAGGAACAATCAGCATTCAACAATATTAAAAGACTAATCACGTCTGATGCTGTACTGATACAGTTCTCTGAGAATTTGCCTGTTGTACTTACTTGTGATGCATCCCCTTTTGGAGTGGGGGGGGTTTAAGCCACAGGCTTCCCAGTGGGAGGGAAGCCCCTATTGCATTTTACTCTCGCACTTTGACCAAAGCAGAGAGGAATTACAGCCAATTGGACAAGGAAGCATTGGCAATTGTTGCAGCTGTCAAGAAATTCCATGAGTATATATATGGGAGAACATTTACCATTGTCACAGATCACAAACCTTTGTTAGGCATTGTGGCAGGAGACAAACCTACACCCACTATCCTGTCACCAAGAATGCTGAGGTGGACTGAATTTCTTGCTGCTTATTCATACAAGCTCATCCACAAGCCTGGCAAAGACATTGACCATGCTGATGCTTTGAGTCGCTGCCCACTTCCGTTTCACACTGAGGACTGTGAACCTGAGGCGCACACCTTTTTCCTAGAAACTGTTGCCAAGCTTCCAGTACACGCTGCTGAAATTGCCAGAGAGACTGCCAAAGACACTTTATTGGCTCCTGTTATAGGCTGGATTAAGAGAAGTTGGCCTCTTCAAGATCTACCTCCCCTTGCCCAACCTTTTAAATCCAGGCAAACTGAATTATCTGTATTAAGAGGATGTATTTTGTGGGGTAACAGGGTGGTTATTCCTGCAAAACTGCAAAGAGAGGTTTTGGAAATATTACATGAGGGTCATCCAGGTATTGTAAGGATGAAGGGATTGGCCAGGAGTTATGTATGGTGGCCAGGTATTGACAAAATGGTTGAAAACTGGGTTGCATCTTGTCCCAACTGTCAGGTAGTCAGGCCTGCCCCACCTCTTGCCCCCACACATGAATGGGAATGTCCTAGGGGCCCATGGTCTAGGATTCACATTGCTTTCGCTGGCCCTACCAGAGGGCACACCTTCCTTATTATAGTAGATGCATATTCCAAATGGCTAGAGGTCATCTCTATGGCATCCACCACAACTGATGCTGTCATCAAACAGCTTAAAAAGCTTTTTGTAACCCACAGGCTACCTGATGTTCTTGTCTCTGACAATGGCCCTCAATTTACATCCAACCTTTTTGAATCCTATTTAGCACAACAGGGTATCAGACATGCCCTCACTGCCCCTGGGCACCCTTCGGCTAACAGCCGGGCTGAATGCATGGTACGTTTTACCAAGGAAAAGCTTCAGCAATTGGGTCCTGGGGACATCACTGAGAAAGTTGAAAAACTTCTTAGTGTTCAGCACATCACTCCTAACCCATCAACTAACTTATCCCCAGCAGAGTTGTTGATGGGTAGGAAACTTAGGTCTCCCCTTGACAGCCTTCATCCCACTTACGCACCCAACGCACCACTTGATTCCACTAGCAAAGTTTGCACGTTCAGTGTGGGTGATTCTGTTTATGCTAAGAACCTTATGGGCGAACCTTCATGGATTCCTGCTGAAATAACTCAAATCACTGGCCCTCGTTCTTACAGGGTGCAAACAGAGGATGGCCTCCTCTGGAGCAGGCACATTGATCAGTTAAGATCCAGATTACCTCAGGAACATCGCAATTGTTCCTCTCTAATTCCCATACCTAATGCCTTTTCTAGGGGGGAAGGGGAGGAACAGGAGGAAAATCAGCAAGCAAGAATCAACCCCATGTGTAACGAGCCATTATGACAGGAACCCTCCCAAAACCTGTCACAATGCCAAAATCCATCCTTACAAGTGGAAGATTGCACATCACTACCTGACTTGGGTGCTGTCATTGGGTTGGAGATGGGTTGGGAGGAGAGACCAGATTGTAACAATCAAACAGGGTCTTCTTTCACAGGAAGCCCGAGTAGGGAAATGTCAAGAGACACATTTCCTCTCTCACTGGGTGAGAACGTTAAAACTTCTGAACCACGAAGGTCTCAACGTACACGTAAGAGCCCCACCTATTTAAAAGAATACATTAGATAGGTTGGGGTTTGAGTATGGACTGAACCTAGTGGGGAAGGGTGTTATGTATGCAGGTTTGAATGTCATTGGTTTAGTTTGAACTGTTCTTGTAAAATGTCAGAAATGATTGGTTTAAAAAGTATGGGAAAAACCCTGCACTCTGATTGGCTGGCAACTGCGGCTGCTGGCTATAAGTAGCAGCCGCAGCCCAGCCAAATCGGGTCTGTTATGAGCTGTAGTCACTAATAAACTCTTCCTGAAGCACTCCGCGTCTGACTCTTCATGCAAACTTAACAGAAGATATTTGCAAAAGTGCCAGTCAAGACGATACCTTGTAATGACGACAATGTGTCATCAAACTCAGAGAAAATGAATGGAATATTCCATCTTTGAGGCTTTCTTCAGTTTCAATTATTTGAATTATATGATTATTTGCAAAGGAATAAACTCATAATAAAATGTAAGTGTACCTAATTCCTTTCAGAGAATTTCTGACTTTTTTCTTCTTCTTTCTCTCTCCACAGTCTGCTCTCAGTTCTCCAAGGGGGTCTATGCTATCTTTGGCTTCTACGAGAGGAGGACTGTCAACATGCTCACGTCCTTCTGTGGGGCACTACATGTCTGCTTTGTAACACCCAGCTTCCCTGTTGACACATCCAATCAATTTGTTATTCAGCTGCGCCCTGAACTTCAGGATGCCCTCATCAGTGTCATTGAATATTACAAGTGCCAGAAGTTTATGTACATTTATGATGCTGACCGGGGTAAGTCGAGCTGTGGGACAAAAGAAGAATTGGTTTGTCATAGAGAGATTAAGTTCTTATTAAATGTAGGAAATACAGAGGTTATTGCAAATCTAATTTGTGCCACATAACGCATTAAGTTACATTAAATAAATCACCATATCATGGTGGACTTGTCCAGCCCCCAACATATACAAAATGGGAACAATAATGCTGATGTAATATACCATTTGGTATTGTTCTGACCTAGGCTTCCCCGACAGAAGGAAGCCTACTCCTCATCCTGATAAACCCCTTTTATTTAATTTACAATGAATTACCTCTTCAGCAAAGTCTCAGCCAACAGTCTTTCAAAAAAGTTCTCAATTACACTGCAATACTTGGCAAGCATGCCGGAATGAACTAATTGTCTCCTGCAAAGCCCCACTCCCCTTTCACTCCTCTTTTATACTCTAGGGGAGGGGCCATTCACCGTCTACCTGTGGCTTTATTCCCAAGTCAGCCCTTGTTCCTCAGCTGTTCCCTTCTTCTGGCAACTCTGCGCATGTGCACACTGGGAACAGGCTCTAGCTGTTTTTCTGCCTCACTGATGTCCAAATCCAAAGGTAGCTGATAACTGTCAGACGGCACTGGCCCCATCTCTGCCTCCAACACAGAGCACTCGTCAGAGCCTTCCCCAGACTCCAGGACTGGCCCATGTTCCTCCCCAACCTCCTTACTGTCCAAATCTGCTGCCAGCTCTGCTGGCCTCTGTCAGGCCACAACAGACATTATGTGAACTTGTATTGTAAACATATCATTTAGATGTTCAATATTAAAATGCTGTCTGTTACCTTTGATTTATTGATTGGGATCATGAAATATATATAGAAATGAAGCATTTCTGAAAGCTATTATTTCATTGACTATCATGGCAATGAGAAAATTAAAACAGCCATTCTTATGAATTGATATGATATGATCTTACCCTATCTCAGGTTTGTCAGTGCTGCAAAAGGTGTTGGATACAGCTGCAGAAAAAAACTGGCAGGTAACAGCAGTCAACGTTATGACAACAACAGAAGAGGACTACAAGTCACTCTTCCAAAATTTGGAGAAAAAGAAGGAACGAGTCGTGGTTGTTGACTGTGAATCAGAACGACTAAATGCTATCTTAGGCAAGGTAGGTTTTGAATTGTGCACAAATAAGGCAAGATGGTCTCCAGTCCCAGATTAAAAACAATAATGGCACTTATAGTAGAATCAGGCTAGGTCCCCTTTTAGTTAAAATCTGAGGCCTACAAGATAGCTCAAAAATATTGCTTGTCAGATCTGGTTGCTGAAACCAAAATATTCAGAGACTTGTTTCTTTCTTCCATTTCAAAGGTGTACCTCCATGAAACCTACCTTTTTTATGCCAAAAGCACTTGTGTGGGCTGGGCAGTGGGAACTTCACAAGATTGGTATCTATGGATGCAGAATCAAGAGCAGTAGAGCATGCTTCCATTTTGCTTATGGTGCTAGGATATGCTTTTGGAAATGTTGGGAATGTTGCCTTGTCTCTCTTCTTTTTCTTCTTCTTCTTCCTGATAAGGATAGGGATACTACATTTGAAAAACTCTGAACAGTAATGAGCAATTTTAAAGAATAGCAAAGTAAGTCATTACTCTTAAGAGGCTTTGTAGGTTTTTGCTCTTAGAGCCTAATATAAAGATCTTTTTGGAATACAGTATTTGTTTATGTATTATTTACTGAAGCCGCAATGTAATAGAAATAGTCTCTTGCCTCCTAAAAATATTAATATCCAAATCTAATCTAATCTAATTTAATCTAATCCAATCTAACAATATATCAAGACCAAAATACAGTTGAAGACACACCCTTTTAGAATGAAGGGCTAAGGCTTTATGAAGCAAAACAAGGAAAACTAAAATATTATTTGGAAATTATGTCTAGATTTGATCTTTATTATTGACAATGAAATACCATACACATGGCAACAAGTCCTATTTTAAAAGAAATTTAATTCATTTTAATAAGTGCTGCAAAGTGAAGATGCTCTTGTTGCTGCAGTTATTTTAAAAATACAAAACTATGGTTTTTTTAAACTATATTAAAGTGATTAGAGGTAGATTTGAATCTGGGTCCCTCAGCTATAGTCTAGCATATTTGATGCTACATTGGACTAGACCTCTGGGATACACAATAAAATCATATGTACACATGGCACACTACTGCACTTATGATATATATTGCACAAGTGGTTTCAGAAATAATTGCCCATGTAGAAATGTGGCTGGCATAGCCCAGAAAGCATGCACGTATCTGCTGAAATAAATGGAAGTGTTTTGAAAACCCCTGTAGCGATTGTAGGCCAGCTCTGCGATATTAAATACTGTCCACGACAAAACAGCTGCTGCGCTGTAACTCTGGGGTTAGAGTGTTGATCAAATTAATCACACATTTCCCCTGTTCCTCCTCCCATCTGTTTATTCATATTCATGTGTTGTGTTACATCTGAAACCTGAGTTGTGAATCACAAATGGCAGGGGAACAGCTCTTTCATTTAGAGGCATTCAGTAGGGCAGTCACAAAGGATTCAGAGTTGTTCATATAGACTGTACTGCTGAAATGCAGTAGTGAAAAGGAAAAGGGTAGGCCTTGTCTTTCACAGCTCTAATGAAGAAGTTTGCTTTCTGTCTCTGTGGAAGACTATAAAAATAACATATAAATGCATTAGAAATATATACATACTCGAATAATATTTGCCTTAGACAAGTATACTGTATATAGAATTGTAACTGACCCTTTGCAGGGCAGAGCAGAGGAATTTAGCCTACATCTGGCGGATAAGGTCGCTCGAATTCGTGCCGGCTTGGTTGAGTTTGACCTGGTCTCCCTTGATGAGGTGGACAGGATTATGTGGAGGCTGTCTTCCACCACGTGTTTATTGGACCCGTGTCCCTCCTAGTTGGTGTATGCCTCCAGGGAGGTTACACGCGGCTGGCTCCAGGCAATTATTAACACCTCCTTGAGTGAGGGAGTCTTTCCCGCCGCCCTGAAAGAGGTGGTGGTGAGGCCCCTCCTCAAGAAGCCTGCCTTGGACCCGGCCGTTTTGAACAACTATCGTCCAGTCTCCAACCTTCGCTTTTTAGCAAAGGTTGTTGAGAGCGTGGTGGTTCAGCAGCTTCCCTTGTTCCTGGAGGAAGCTGATTATTTAGACCTGTATCAATCGGGCTTCAGGGCCGGACACAGCATGGAGACAGCATTGGTTGCACTGATGGATGATCTCTGGAGGGTGCGGGACAGGGGTTGTTCCTCTGTCCTTGTCCTGTTAGATCTCTCAGCGGCTTTCGATACCATCAACCATGGTATCCTTCTGCAGCGGCTCAGAGGACTGGGGGTGGGGGGCACCATTTTGCGGTGGTTCTCCTCCTTCCTCTCGGGCCACTTGCAGTCAGTGTTGGCAGGGGGGCAGAGGTCGGCCCCGAGGCCCCTCACTTGTGGGGTGCCCCAGGGGTCCGTTCTCTCGCCTCTCCTGTTTAATATCTACATGAAACCACTGGGCGAGATCATCCGAGGCTTTGGGTTGAGGTATCATCAGTATGCTGATGATACGCAGCTTTATATCTCCACCCCAGACCAGATCAGTGATGCTCTCTCCGTGATGTCCCGGTGTCTGGAGGCGGTACGGGTCTGGATGGGGAGTAATAGGCTTCAGCTCAACCCCACCAAAACTGAGTGGCTGTTCTTACCGGCATCTTGGTCTTTATTGGATGTACCATCTTTGGTCATGGGGGGAGAGGTGTTGCCCCCCCGTGGATAGGGCGAGGAACCTGGGTGTCCTCCTGGATTCACAGCTCGGTTTGGAGGAGCATGTGGGAGCTGTGGCCAGGGGGGCTTTTGCCCAGGTTCGGCTGGTTCGCCAGCTCCGCCCTTATTTGGACCGAGATGCCCTTCGAACGGTTACTCATGTGCTCGTCACCTCTAGGATCGACTACTGCAACGCTCTTTACATGGCACTCCCCTTGCGGACGACCCGGAGGTTACAACTGGTGCAGAATGCGGCCGCGCAGGCTGTGATGGGGGTATCCCAATACTCCCATGTTACACCCCTCCTGCGTGGCTTGCATTGTTTGCCGGTACCCTCTCGGGTTGCCTTCAAGGTGTTAGTAACAACCTATAAAGCCCTTAATGGGTCCAGGGTACTTGCGGGAACGCCTCCTGCCAGCATCACTTTCCAATCGCCCTGTTCGCTCTCATAGGGGCCTCATTGGGGTGCCATCGGTCAGGCATTGTCGGCTGGCGGTTCCCAGGGCTAGGGCCTTCTCCGTGGGAGCGCCTGCCCTTTGGAATCAGCTCCCCGTGGATCTCCGTTTGGCCCCCGACCTCCGCTCCTTCCGCCGAGACCTGAAGACTTGGTTGTTTCAATAGGCCAGCCTGGAATGACCCGAGGGGGGTTGAGGGTTTTAATTTTTTACTTTTAATTGTATTCAGCTTGTTTATTTGTTTAATTCTCTTTTTATTGTAAATTTGTTCAGTTTTAATGTTCGCCGCCCTGAGTCCTTAGGGAGTAGGGCGGCATACAAGTCGAATAAATTATTATTATTATTATTAACTGATTTTTTTATCATATTACATCATTAAAATCTTTGTCATACTTATTTCACTTTTTGTTTAAATTCTTATGTTTCTTCTTATCCTCCTCCTGCTGCTGTTGCCCTCCTCCATGGAAATGTATGACCATCACTATTATTAGGTTTTTCTTTTTTATTAATTATAAAGCTGGCTGGCCGGCTGGCTGGCTGGCTGGCTGGCTGGCTGGCTGGCTGCTACACAGTGAGAGCCTAAATGAAAAAATTTCTCATGTGCTCCAGTCCTCTAAATATTCACTTCCTGACAGCTGCATTTTGGAGCCTTTTTCTTGATTAATTCAAATACTACAACTCAAAAGCAGACATGTATACAAGCACAAGATTGGATTTGCAAGTATAGAAATGCCTCCTTTCATTTCCTTTTTGGGGAGAAGCCATCAGAAGCCAGAAGTTAATTGAGGAATGCATTTTCTTTTTTTTAGTAGAAATGCAAGAAGCTTCATGTCCTAGAAAGGAACTGTTCATGGAATAACCGACTGATCTGCAGCACTTCCAGACATATTTGCTTCAGTCATTGTTTAATTCTCTTACCTAGGAGATCTATATAGTAGGAAAGGTGGTGGTGGAGCCTTACTTATTTGTATCTGCTCTGATAATGCTAATAGAGGTACAAGGATATTAGTATAGGAGTCAGGCAGCTTTTAAGGTATACGTACTCAAGAGCATTCCAGCTGGAAAGCAGGTGAGCCAGCTAAGGTAGAAACAAGTGTCCAATAACAATTAATCTGTTTGGTAATAATTGTAATGCTGAGGAATTTTATGACATTGTGTAGCATTCCCCAGTTCTCACCTGGGGGATTGATATTTAATTGAAAAACCAAGAAAAAAAGGGAGGAAAGTGTGGAATTGAATTTGTATTTGTATTGGGTCTGTTCTTGTTTATAGCTGGAATTCTAATAAAAGAAACGGAGAGAGAGTGGAAACTGGCACAAATAGCTCATGACTGCTTTCCATCTTGCCATTCAGAAATAGGTAACACTGTTACAACTCTTCCAATCAATGTAAATCAGAAATGTATGGAACAGAACAAATTGACCAAGGCAATGATATTGATTTCACTAAGGCAATAATTTACTACTGACCAAGAAACATGGGAGTATTGGAAGCCATTAAATGGTTTACATTGACAAATTATCTGCATTTATATCCAGATTATAGTGAAGTGAGAATGGTTAATGGTTCCTTAGGCAATGGTTAATGTTCCTTAGATAGCCAAATCATATATTAAAGTACAGATCTACGGTCATTGTTTGGCACAACTTCAGTTGGAGTGCTCTCAATATTATAAAACACAAGAAGATCAAGTGTAGCCATGACCACTGCATAGGAATGTTCATTTAAATGTCCCTTACTTCAGTTTCAATAATTTTCATTGTATTTTTAGAACAATGAGAACAATTATATGATTTCTGGATGCTGCAACTAGATCATACTAAAAAGAAAATGCCTGTTGCATATAAGGCACAACAAGAATCAGTGCCTTTCTGCTTACTTCTATGTTTAGGTTAAGTGATTTGTATCTTTCCTGCCATTCTGTAGAAGATATAGACTAGAGGTTATAAAGGATACTTCTCAAGATTTCCATTGTGTTCATCATAGCATAAATAACTCCAGTTGTTTAGACTTTGATAAAGTGGCTATGTATATGTGAGAGAAGTTATGGAGTGAACCACAGTCATGATTTTCAAAACCGATTGGTCATATTTTAATGCATGAAGTTCATAAACAATTTGTCATTTTCTCAATACATTTAACTATAGATTCCAGAATGAAATTTCTAAGTTCAGAATTATATACTTTTACAAAAACAATTTTAAAAAAATACCAGGACACATCTGTACATTATTTATTCTGTTAAAAGCAGAATGATGGCTTAATTAATGGTGAACCTATGATGCACATGTTAAAGGTGGCATGCCATAATGTTTTGAGTGACAGGCTAGATTTCACAACCATCTGACAACTATTTTTGAAAGTACATCACATTCTTATGTGATTTTTGAGGAGGCCATGTGAGAATGAGTTGTGCTCTTCTGCAGCTTGCAGAGCCTCCAAAATCACAGGAGAATGGAGAATGATTTTGCAGTTTTCAGAGGCTGCAGAAGTGCTCCGAAGCTGCTTCAAGAATGAAGAACTTGTGTGCCTGGAGTTGGCTCAAAGTGTCGGTATTTAAAAAATAATAATATTTTTGAGGGCGGGGAGGAGGACATGCCAGCAAATTCAAGTTAGGCATTTTCCAAATTTTTTACACACCGAACCCAAAAGGTTCACCATGCCCAAATGTTTTATTGTTGGCTTAGTCCAACCTCCCCTAACTTGGATACATTCTGGATATGTGAACTTTAATTCCTAGAATTCTTGACAAAGGTGGCTGACATTTCTGGAATTTGAAAGCTACATTTCAAAGGGTATCCAGATTGGAAAAGGCTGGAGTGGTTGATAGAGGATGGTCTGATCATTGCAAAAGTTCTCACAGTTTGAGTTAGTTCCAGATTTAATCAAATTTTGGAGAACTTTTAACATTAATGATGGCTTAGAAATACTTGTAAATAAAATATCTTCTTTTCCAGTGGATTTATTAAAATCAGCTGGGGTATTATATTACACAATATGTTCAACTTCAATGCATCTTGTCTCTGTGTAACCTAAGTTTCAATCCAATCCAGTTACTTCTTTCAGTGCATAGTTCTATTTTTGGTTGTTTTTTTTAAAAATAATTGGATAAAGTTTTGCATTTCTTGTATCTATGAGCCCATGTAGCTCCAGGAATTTTCAGTGGTCATTCTCAGGGCCTTTTCTCAGCTGCTGAATTGGAGTGCTCTCCATCCATACTTGAGTTGGCAGAAATCTATATTGCATGAAATTGCTGTCCCTACTGCCAATTCCTATTATGTCTCTGTTGCCTATATTTCAAATAATCACAGTCCCCGAATTTCTGACCAAGGAAATGAGTGACATGGATTACACACACCTTGGAATAAAGAAGAAAATACTCTTTTAATCCCTTAAGAGCTAAGAACAAATTTTGACTGTCTCATTCATGGATTGAGATGTGATAACGCCGTAGCCAGAGCTAACAGCAGGAAAACATGGTGTTGTCATGTCACGCTTGGCTGTCACTAGATACAAGTAGGAAAAGGCTCGAAATGAAATGAACAAGTTCTCCTTCGGGCATTGCAGCAAAGCAAAGGAACAATTCATTCTGTATTTTGTTTGCTTTAGTTTTGCCAAATGTGAATATGCATCTGGGCAACATCTTCATTAACATTGCCCGATGATCACAATCAATTGGCTGACGAGACAAAGAGTACGTGTTAATGCTTGTGACCTTAGGGCATAATATAAATTTAGAGGATTGGGAAAAAATGTGGATTGACAACTGTAAATTGACATTGTCAACAGCATTTAAAGAAAATTAATATAAAATGTTTTGTAGGTGGCACCTAGCCGCAGCACAACTGGCCAAAATGTACCCAAACACAAAAGCATAATGTTGGAAGTGTAAACACAAAGAAGGAATGTTCTTCCATATGTGGTGGAAGTGTCCAGAGGTTAAAAAATATTGGATGAGGGTACAAAAATGTTTATTAAAAATTACAGAGCACAAATTATAACTCGAACCGGAAATATTCTTATTAGGAATAATTAAGGGAAAATTGAGCAAGGTCATCTGATACATCATTATACATATCATAACTGTGGCGAGAATAGCCTTCGCACAGGGATGGAAGAAGGAAAAGATACCATCTGAAGAAGACTTGACACAAAAAATAATGGATTGTGTGGAACTGGATAAATTCACAATGGAATTAAGAAGCAAAGATGATTCGGACTATTATGCGGTTTGGGATAGGTGGTACAAATGGGTGGAGGATAGAAATAGAGCTGATGTTTATGTATAAAAGGAGAGGTATGTATTAATAACGACACGAACACTGTAAATGTGAATAGAGATTTGTATTTTTGTTTTTAAAAAATAAAAATATTTAATTAATGCTTGTGACCTATTTGAAGATATCCCATGTTTGCATTTTCCTTTGAGGATGAGAATATTTTTATTTTTCAATCTCTCTTGCAAGTTACTATCATGTGGTAGTATGCATACCACAAATTGTATTTGAATGTAGGAGTTATTGTATTCTTTAAGCAGCATCAGTCCCAGTGAAATGTTTCTTACTTCCTCCACAAACAGGGTAAAATTATTAAAGAGGCATTTCTCAATTTGCCAGTAAATTGTTTTTATGTTTTATTTTTTCAATAACAGATAATCAAGCTTGAAAAAAACGGGATAGGATACCACTATATTCTTGCAACTTTGGTAAGGTGGATCTCACTTACTTTTTACCTATAATGTGTATGTTTTGATCAATTCCTCTTTACTGGTTGTGAAAAATGCTGCATACCTAGGAATATTCTTCATCATATTGTGATGGTATGTGGTGGTATTCTAATAAATTAGTCTAAGTAATTAGTAACATAAACTATCCCAGAATTAGTATAAGGAGGAGGAAAATAATTTCTTTCTGCACCTATCTCTTTATTCTCATAATTTCAGTTTATGCTTTAACATCTCTAGCAATGAATCTGCATGACATCATCTTAATTCTGTTCATGGTTTTTGTTAAGTTATTTGATTCAAATGCTGATGAAGATTCTCAGTCATCCAGGTAGACCACTCTGGAAGTTGACTTATTTTCTTGTTGGTTTGAGATATTTTGCTGCCCATCCAAGCTGTTTCTTCAGTCTGAACAAGATTATTCAGGGAATCTGAGTGGGCAGAGAGTTGTTGGAGTGTGTCAACTCCTAAAATTCTTAGGGGTATTCCCACACCAACCTCAAGGTTTCTTCCCACAAATGTGTGACAGTATGTCTATGAAGATTCTCAGTCATTCAAGTAGAATTGTCTGGAAGATGAGTTATGGTAGCTAAAGTTATTTTCTTGTAGGTTTGAGATATTGTTTGTGTAAACTTTTTCTCTATGGTGAAAAAAGGTAATTTTAGACTTCTTTTATGGAGGATTCTCTTTGGAGATAAATAAGTTAAAAATATGGGATTAAATGTTACTTTTATTGTGGAAAAATAATCTACAATTAAGGGATGATGAAGAAGAAGATTATGATGATATACTCATCCATTTGTTCTGAAGTGTAAGATTTTTTAAAATAATGTTGCATTGCGCAGAACCAATTGAAATATAAATCTAAATAATTATCAACATACTGATGCTGGGAGAGGTCATCTAAACTGTCAGATGACCTCTCCCAGCATCTTCAGTTAAATGTTAAACAGGAAAAAAGTGAGAACCGAGGCCTGTGTACCCACAAAGTAATGTGTATTATTGAGGGCCCCAACTGAGAACAATATACCTAATTTGGCCTTCATGTTTGTGAGCAGTAGGCTGAGTAGAGAGTATTTCAAAACAAGAATGGATTACATTTTATTAGAGATTAATGTTTTTGTTTTCAGGTGCCCAAAACTGAAAGAAACTTAATTTGTACCCAAAATCTTTTTAATTTTAAGGGTTTAATATTCAAAAATATTACAAGAATCAAGAGCAAATCATAAATGTGGATAAACATGAATCAGAAATCTTTAAGCAGTCAGATAAATGTTTGCTGACAAAAGATGTTTGGACTTGGGGATCTTTCCTGGATTTTTCATGAGGCCTATAGTCAGAGGTGGGCTGCACTTTTGTTGACAAGGGGTTCACTGGTTGTGAGCGTGCACTTTGGGGCTGAAACGCAGTTTCAAACAGGTAACTAATCACCTCAGGCAGCTCTGGTGGGTATAGCAGGGCAGTGCAGAATTCACCAGGGCAGCCTGGGTGGGGGGAAAATTAGTTATTTAGAGAAAGCCATAGCACAAGGGTTGGTGGGCGGGCCCAGCCAGAGATCACAGCTAGGGGTTCGCCCAACCTTGCCGACCATCCAGCAGCCTACCACTGTCTCTAGTCATTTTCTAAGGTTTGTTATCTGTATGTCAGAGGCACATGGGTTCCATATGTCTGTAGTTTCAAACTCATTTAATTTAGGCCACCACACAGCTATAAACTGGTCATAATTACTTTCACTCTCAGCTAAACTGCCTTGCATTCAGTCAGTGCACCAAAAGGGAAGTGTTCCATGTCCCATTAGAAATCTCAAGAGTCCCCTCAGCAAAAGAACAGATTGGGACTTCAGTCAAGTATAACATTCTATAGTTGCCTTCTGAGTCAGTGGTAAACATTTGCTTTTTCATCAAGCAGATTAAGTAAGAATGGACATTGGTTTGTGTTTCTTTATGCCCGAAGAAAACTAGGATAGCCTTTTAAACCATGTATAAACCACACAGACAAGCTGCTTTATGGGGACAGATAGATTTAGAAGAAAAGAGGCAGAAAGGAGCCAGGACATGTGCCTTCTCCATGCTCTTCAGTCTCATCTGAGTCACTTAATAAATACAGACAAAGCTGCAGGAGAGGTTGCCTTACGAAGTGCATTATTGCTGGTATAAGCCATTTGTAAGAAATATATGCAGAGAACCTCCTCACTGACTAATCAAAACAAGATGTAAAGCTGCCACCAAAGATTCAGCTAAAATGACATCTGAAATGCATTGGACCGGTTTGAGTACAACCTACAAAAATAAGCTCTTAGGGAGCCCAAATAGCCTTTAAATATAAATAGCTATGTTAGCATCCACATACTCTTCAGCAGTCACTTGATGTTGCCTAAATAAGAAAGTTAAAGAAACTGAAAACTGAAAGTTGTTCAGATGAATGTTGGTGGAGATTCTCTGTCACCCAGGTCATACTGTGTTTCCCTGAAAACAAGACCTATCCTGAAAATAAGACCTAGCATGTTTTTGCACATGTGCCCAATATCAGCTGCACTCCAAAAATAAGCCCTACATAAGTGTCTGCACAGCTGGCTGCTGCCCATTCCATCTGGTTGCTTGCAGATGGTGATTGATACGAGGTGAGGTGGGAGGGTGGAGTTGCCCCATGTGCACACTACCTTACCTCAGGGCCCCACAGCCAGGTTATCCATGCCCCAACAACTGCCTTACCTTACAGCAATGGCTCCAACAGCCCCATACAGCAAGACCTCATGTGGCCACCAGCCCACTTCTTCTAACAATGGCATGGCACCAGAGCAGGAAGCTGAGTGATATGCTAGTGTTCTGGTCAGAATGTGAGGCAGGTGTCAGGGCATGGATGGCAGGGCTTCAAGGGCCCTGAGGTAAGCTGGTGCAGGGCATGTAGGGCAGCTCTCCCATACCTTGCCTTGTGCTCATGGCACTGGCACATCAGTTGGCCTCCTGCTCCAGTGTCACACTGGTGCTGGAAGGAGTGGGCCAGTGGCCACGTGGGATCTTGCTGGACAGGGTTGCTGGAGCCACCACCATGGAGTGAGGCAGTTGTCAGGGCATGGATGACCTGGCTGGGGGTGGGCATGAGGTAACACAGTGAGAGGCATGTGGGGCAGCTCAAAAAAAATAAGAACACGACCACCCCCGAAAATAAGCCCCAGTGCTTATTTTGGAGCCCAAAAGAAAATAAGACTGAGTCTTATTTTTGGGAAATATGGTAATTGTATCAGTGGCGTTTGTTTTTTTAAGGCAGCTGGATTGTTTTGTTTTGTTTCCTTGAGGAAGAAGAAGAAAAGATGGCAGGGGGATGGAAGGATAGGTACGGATAGTTGAGGCTGGATGATGGGGGATGAAGGATAGGTTCTGATAGAATGGATGGTGTGGAAGGATTGTATTTTTGCAATTATCTGGTTGTTAGTTCTCTCGCTTAAGGTTGGAAGGAAGGATAGGTGGAATATAAAACATTTCAGATGAAATTTTTAGAAGAGGTCAAAGGAGTTTAAAAAACACTAATGATATTATATTCTTTTCCCATCCCCACTTTAAATGCCTAAGTAAACTTCAATAATTGAAAACTTTAATAAGAACTGGATAAAGTTAGTTAGGTGGGGTCAACTGATGATTCTCAAGCCAGCCAGAATAGATGTCTCTGACTTTGAAAGCTGGGGAAAAAGAAGGGGCAAGAAAAGACTTGGAATTCAAACCAGGATTCATAAATATATAGAGGCAGAACACTGCATGTGTGACTTCTTTCTTGTCTGCAGTAAAACAGTCAATCTAGCATATGAAACTTCTCTTGATAACTGGTTATTATGGGCTTGACTTTCCGGAGAGCTATGTATGGTATCTCAAGCCTGACAGCTTCAACTTTACTAAAATACTAAGATTTTTTTTTTCAATTCAAGTGATTTTCTAGGATTCTACCAAAACATTCTTCTATTCCTTATATTCTGTTTCCTAAAATGCACTGCGGCTGGTCTTTCAATTGGCTGTCCCTCGCTGCTGGGATGAGGAACCAACACGATGGTTCCACCCCAGACGCCTGATGGACCCGGAGAGGTTTCAGTCGGCGCTGGGGTTCTTGCCCGCCTCCCTCGACCACAGCTCGGCCAAGATGCTGACGGCCGCCTGGCAACAGGTGGCTTTGGAGGCATTCGACCGGGTTGTCCCCTTGCGGCCTCTTCCCCGCCATAGACCCCGATGGGCTCCCTGGTTTTCCAAGGAGCTCCGGGGGATGAAACGGCGGAGAAGACGCCTGGAGAGCAGGTGGAGGACTAGCCGCTCCGAATCCGACCATGTCCAGTTGCGAGCCTATATTAGGACCTATCTGGAAGCGATCAGGGCAGCGAGGCGTGCTTACTTCTCCGCTCTGATTGCGTCCGCCGATGATCGCCCTGCGGCCCTGTTTCGGGTGACCCGCTCCCTCCTCCAATTGAGGGAGGGGATGACCCTTTGCAGGGCAGAGCAGAGGAATTTAGTTTACATCTGGCGGATAAGGTCGCTCAAATTCGTGCCGGCTTAGACTCTGATTGGCAGTGGTCTGATGATGGGGTGGCAACGGGTCTATCTGCGTTGAGTTTGACCTGGTCTCCCTTGATGAGGTGGACAGGATCATGCGGAGGCTGTCTTCCACCACGTGTTTATTGGACCCGTGTCCTTCCTGGTTGGTGTATGCCTCCAGGGAGGTTACACGCGGCTGGCTCCAGGCAATTGTCAACACCTCCTTGAGTGAGGGAGTCTTTCCTGCCACCTTGAAAGAGGCGGTGGTGAGGCCCCTCCTCAAGAAGCCTGCCTTGGATCCGGCCATTTTGAACAACTATCGTCCAGTCTCCAACCTTCGCTTTTTAGCAAAGGTTGTTGAGAGCGTGGTGGTTCAGCAGCTTCCCTTGTTCCTGGAGGAAGCTGATTATTTAGACCCATATCAATCGGGCTTCAGGGCCGGACACAGCATGGAGACAGCATTGGTCGCACTGATGGATGATCTCTGGAGGGTGCGGGACAGGGGTTGTTCCTCTGTCCTTGTCCTGTTAGATCTCTCAGCGGCTTTCGATACCATCAACCATGGTATCCTTCTGCAGCGGCTCAGAGGACTGGGGGTGGGGGGCACCATTTTGCGGTGGTTCTCCTCCTTCCTCTCGGGCCACTTGCAGTCAGTGTTGGCAGGGGGGCAGAGGTCGGCCCCGAGGCCCCTCACTTGTGGGGTGCCCCAGGGGTCCGTTCTCTCGCCTCTCCTGTTTAATATCTACATGAAACCACTGGGCGAGATCATCCGAGGCTTTGGGTTGAGGTATCATCAGTATGCTGATGATACCCAGCTTTATATCTCCACCCCAGACCCGATCAGTGATGCTCTCTCCGTGATGTCCCGGTGTCTGGAGGCGGTACGGGTCTGGATGGGGAGTAATAGGCTTCAGCTCAACCCCACCAAAACTGAGTGGCTGTTCTTACCGGCATCTTGGTCTTTATTGGATGTACCATCTTTGGTCATGGGGGTAGAGGTGTTGCCCCCCCGTGGATAGGGCAAGGAACCTGGGTGTCCTCCTGGATTCACAGCTTGGTTTGGAGGAGCATGTGGGAGCTGTGGCCAGGGGGGCTTTTGCCCAGGTTCGGCTGGTTCGCCAGCTCCGCCCTTATTTGGACTGAGATGCCCTTCGAACGGTTACTCATGCGCTCGTCACCTCTAGAATCGACTACTGCAGTGCTCTTTACATGGGGCTCCCCTTGCAGATGACCCAGAGGTTACAGATGGTGCAGAATGCGGCCGCATGGGCTGTGGTGGGGGTATCCCAATACTCCCATGTTACACCCCTCCTGCGCGGCTTGCATTGGTTGCCAGTTGCCTCTCGGGTCGCCTTCAAGGTGTTAGTAACAACTTATAAAGCCCTAAATGGCTTGGGTCCAGGGTACTTGTGGGAATGCCTCCTGCCAGCATCACTTTCCGATCGCCCTGTTCGCTCTCATAGGAGAGGCCTCCTTGGGATACCGTCGGTCAGGCATTGTCGGCTGGCGGTTCCCAGGGCTAGGACCTTCTCCGTGGGAGCACCTGCCCTCTGGAATCAGCTCCCCGTGGATCTCCGTTTGGCCCCTGACCTCCGCTCCTTCCGAGACCTGAAGACTTGGTTGTTTCAACAGGCCGCCTGGAATGACCCGGGGTGTTGAGGGTTTTAATCTTCTTAACTTTTTAATTGTATTTGGCTTGTTTATTTATTTAATTGTCTTTTTATTGTAAATTTGCCCTGTTTTAATGTTTGCCGCCCTGAGTCCTTAGGGAGTAGGGCGGCATACAAGTCGAAGAAAGAAAGAAAGAAAGAAAGAAAGAAAGAAAGAAAGAAAGAAAGAAAGAAAGAAAGAAAGAAAGAAAGAAAGAAAGAAAGATGCTTACACGTACATTGTTACATTTTACCAACTTTACTGCAGTTCTTTGTGAAATAACAACAGGGAAAGAAAAAAAAACAATCTGAAAATACATGCCATTGGGTAGCATCCATATTTTTCCCTGAAGCGTTTTGACAGCTCCCAAATGCAGGACACATGCTGCCTTGTTTGCACATGACTGACTCTGCAAGATAGTCCCACCATAACCCTTCTTTCTCTTCTCCTGTTACTTTGCACTGCAACGTAAAATATAAGAATATCACTTATTGTTATCCTATTAATTAATCAAAACAGAAGCACTGTTTTTCCTCAATCAACCCTAAAATTATCTTAAATTTTGCAAAATAAAAATAAACACAGAATTACCCTACTTCTCAGTAATATGGTTGTCTGCTAGGGGAGAACTAGCATGGCTTCCAAAAATAACTACCCTAACTACTTTCCATTACCATGTACCTCTTATGATATCATTTCTACTTCGATGTGTAGTTGAAGTGCATTGGTTATTGCATTTCTCTATTGTTCTTTGATGACCCAATACTTATCAACTGTTCAGTATTTATTGCCTCTTTTATATGCCTAGTTGCACATTGAGGTGCAATCATATTTTGCTATGACTACCTGAAGCATCATAGGCTGAATTTCTTGTGAGTAAGGAATTACTCTACATCATTCTTCCCAATTAGAAGGCTCTGCAGATAGCCTGATTTTTAGACAAAACCCTGAAACATAGTTTTAAAAATCCTCTCATTCAGTAAACTAGTAACTGGGACCATATTTAATTACAAACTACCTCATAGAACTCTAGTTCTACCATAGGTGATGCTTGGGTATAGATTAGACCTGGCCCTTGTCCAGTATGGACTGACTTTCCATTATATTTCTGGTTCCTGATCTGATTCAGCTTACAATTACCATAGTTACCTGGTTGCCTGAAAGAGTACAGGTAGTCCATGCTTAATGACCATTCATTTAGTGACCATTTGAAGTTACAATGTCAATTACAACCAAGACTCACATGACCATCTCAGTGTCTCTGCAGTCACATGATTGTGATTTGGGCAACTCTCTTGCATTTACAATAGGCATGGCATCCTGCAGTCATGCAATTGCCATGTGTGACTTTCCCAGCTGGCTTCTGACAAGCAAAATCAGTGAGGAAGCTGGCAGGAGGTTGCAAATTGTAGACATGTGATGTCTTGCTTAACAGCCACAGCAAAAAAGCTCATGGGTCCAGACATGTGATGCTTCACTTAAGGACATATTTTCCAGTCCCTATTATAGTCGAAAAAACCAAAACAAGAAACCAAAAGAATGAAACAAGAAAATAAAGTGTTGTAAGTTGTCTGCTGCAAAGCATGGATACATTTGAGTTTAATTTTAAGGCTAGCTGTTTCTTGGGAGAAGTTGTTTGTCCAGTAAACTGAGCCATTGTTTGGTTTAATATCTAAGTGAGATTTTTGTCCTTTCCAGTTCAATTGCCCTTCTCCTTACCTGATTCCAATTACCGGCAATCTGCACCAATAAATCTATACTAATTGCAACTTCTATGCAAAATTAAGATTATATGTTTTGTATTCATTAGAAAATTATTTGCATTTGTATAAACGTCTGCTCACAGAAGACTTTCCTTTTTTAAAAAAATGTCTGGATTATCTATTTTATGTATCTATCTTTCTATTCTAGCAGAGATAAAAATGTTTGTGATTTATTTACTTATTTTGAATGCACATAAGAACAACTCTAACCTATTTTATGAAAACAAGAAGTTTATAGAAAATTTTGAGGATTTTTTTTTATTCTTGTGCCAGTGATGTGGGGCACATTTTTTTCGCTACTGAGGGAATAAGCTGTGGCTAAAATAATAACACTTTCAAATTGCTTACAAAACTGTTGTGGATGATTTACACCTACAGCTCTTTTTCTGTTCCCAAACTGCTCCTAGAAAATTTTTCATTGGAGAGTTTCTACCAGACACCAAATGAATTATCTGTAGACAAAAAATATTGCTAAATTAAATACACTAGATGGAAAATATTTTTGTCTTGGCTTGAAAACCTATATTGGTTTTTTATTCAGAATGCTAGTATTTCAAAGTCCATCTTCCCATATGAATCTAGCCATCCAGTTTGATAAAACACAGCTCTGGATACTTTTACAATGATAAGATTGTTTCTATAATGAAACTATGAAATGCGGTCCCAATAACCATATTTTAGGTGCCAGCTCAATTCTTTTTTGTACTCTAGAGCAGGACTGATCAATGTGTAGACAATAAGCATTGCTGAACTCACATTCACCATGCCAGCTGAGACTCCTAGGAGATGTAATACAGTTACCTTTCAAGTATTAGAGCCCTGCTCTAAAGCAGCCTTCATCGGTTTGGTGCTCAGCAAATGCGTTGGGCTGCTGTATTCTGTAGCCAACTAATGGGAAATCTATATGACACATGTTAAAGGTGATACATGATGATGTTTTGGGTGACACGTCAGTGTTCACTGACACCTGACAACAACTATTGTCCAAAGCATGTCCCTGAAATCAATTAGTTTTACTTGCATTTCATGCTTGTAAGTATTAGACCATTTCTTTATATAATACATAGAACCACACAATTGGACTGTATTTCTTTTAAAAATAAGTATATAAATAATTGTTTCTCTTTTGTCTGGGGCAGTGGTGGGATCCAATTATTTTTACTACCAGTTCTGTGGGTGAGGCTTGGTGGGCGTGGCAGGGGAAGGATACTGTCAAATCTCCAGTCAGAGGTGGTATTTGCTGGTTCTTCGAACTACTCAAAAATTCCACTACCGGTTCTCCAGAACTGGTCAGAACCTGCTGAATACCACGTCTGGTCTGGGGGTAGTAGGGGAAAGACTTGTGTTTATTAGGGCCTTTCCTGCCGTTTTGCAATATAGGTAGTCCTCTACTTATAACCACAATTGAGCCCAAAATTTATGTTGCTAAATGAGACATTTGTTAAGTGAGTTTTGCCCCATTCTATGACCCTCCTTGCCCCAATTATTAAGTGAATCAGTGCACTTGTTAAATTAGTAACATGGTTGTTAAGTGAATCTGACTTATCAGAAGGTTGCAAAAGGGGATCACATGATCTCAAAATACTGCAACCATCATAAAAATGAACCAGTTTCCAAGCATCCAAATTTTGATCACGTGACCATGAGGATGCTGCAATGGAAAAAGGTCATGAGCAGGGGTGGGATTCTATCGTTTCTGTCCGGTTCTATAGAACCTCTTATTAACTTTCTAAGCAGTTTGGAGAACCGGTAGTTAGAAGCAATCTCCTTTTGTTTTTTTTTCCACCCTTATTACATTCTTGCCAGTACGCCTAGACTTCCTGTCTCCGGAGCTTGTGAGGCTTGGCTTTCTAAAGGTGAAGGGTTGTTTTAAGATTTTTACACTGCTGTTGGGAGGAAATACTTCCCTGGACAATCACAGGGGGGAGATTCAGTTTTTTTTAACAACTGGGTCTGTGGGCATAGCTTAGTTGGTGGGGGTGTGTGGCTTGGTGGTCATGTGATTGGATGGGCGTGGCCAACTCAATATCACTCATGTCAAGGGACACTTCTCCTTGCCTGGCCTCTCATGACAGTGATAAATAACCATCATAAATATGAACCAGTTTCCAAGCATCAAAATTTTGATCAGGTGACCATGGGGATACTGCAACGGTCGTAAGTGTGAAAAATGGTCATAAATCACTTTTTTCAATGCCATTGTAACTTTGAATGATCACTAAATGAACTGTTGTAAGTCAAGGACTACCTGTAGAGAAATTCTTGGGAGAAGTATCAAGTACTGCAGATGGATAAGTGGAACTGTTAATAACAACCCCATGTATCCTGGGAGGACCATTTTAGGAATTCTGAAATAAGCATCCAACTGTATATATAGATTGATTTTTCAGGTGTTACAGTTCTCCTACAATAAAGCAATACAATATAGTGGCCAGGAAGGGGTTGAGAGACCAAATTTCCAACTATTTAGATAACATTGTTGACTAAATTTTGGGAATGCTATGTGCATAGATATCAATATAATTTTCCTAGAGTTCCTTCAGTTACAAAAAGGGACACATACCACACATTTAGTGATAAAATATATGCAGAAAACTGAATCACAAATTGATCAACTTAAAGACCTTTAGAGAAGTGTCATTAATCAAGGAACAGCCGAGGTTCTACACATTAATACCCTTTGGGTCATTACATGGTACATCTTCAATAAACATCTACAAATGGTAATGTAAATTAATGTGTTGGCATTCTGTTGAAATGTTCTGCTTAAATAAATCATGACCCAATCATTTGTAAGGCCAGGCAGGCACCAGTAAAAAGCTCAGCTAAGCATGATATACCAAAGCAGTATTAACTCACTCTTTTGGGTTATAGGTTAGGAATTCTTTCTCAAATAGGGTATGGACCCGAAGCTAAATAAAAAAGCAGATATTCCAAACTAAGAAAAAAAATCTACTTTCCAATATGAAAATAGGAGGGGGGGAGTGTTCTTGCCCAAGTTCCACTGAAAATAGCACGTCAGGATTTAAATTGCTGCTTTTCTTAGATTTTTCAAAGGTGACATAGTGACCAGGAAAGGATTGAGAGATCTAACTTCATCTATTTAGCTGAGAAAATTGAGGTCTGTGATGCTCCATGCCATTTTCACTTAATGTAAGCTGCACAACACTCTTTGTATTTTGGTAAGCATAACTCAGTGGAATATATAAAGGTCAGAAGACACCCTGAGATTTTCAAGAAATAAAAACCTTCAAGGTTCTTTCCCATAGTGACTCATACATAAATAATAGTGACATTTTGGATTTTCCACAGGACAGTTCTCTGAACTTCGCAGAGAACTAAATACACAATGCACAACTAGTCTAAGAGAGATTGGTTTTCTGACAATTAAATAAGAATTTTAGGAGATTGCATTATAACTATATTAAGAATGCATGCAAATAGCAGTATTTCAAGAAAATTGCAAATGTTCTTTAATCCATTTTTCCTTATCCCTGGATGAAACCTGTTTTGGCAAATATAGCTTTGATCATCAAAGCCTATCTTAGCCCAAATATAATCTTATTATTTATTTATTAATCTAATAATGATAAATGATAAAAGAAGCTGAGCTTAACAGTGCAAGTTTCTTGTTTAGCAATCCTGATGAAGTCTGAAAATAGAGCAAGTAAACTCATTCCGCTCACTGGAAGGAAGGAAGGATTAGTTGAAGAATATTATTTTGTTTATATTGTTCAGAAGCCAGACCTCCCCCTTCAGTGGTGGGATTCAAATTTTTTTACTACTAGTTCTGTGGGCGTGACTTGGTGGGTGTGGTGGCAGAAGGATACTTTAAAATCTCCAGACAGAGGTGGTATTTGCCAGTTCTCTGAACTAGTTAAAATTTCCGCTACTGGTTCTCCAGAACTGGTCAGGACCTCTGCTCCCCAATGTTTTTGGAAACTCCACAGTGATCCATTCCTCCTCCAGATAACAACCTGATTTCTCCAGGGTGGTATAGCAATTTTCTAATTCTTTTAACCAAAATTGGTTTGTCTAACTGTATATTCATTCCATATTCGTGTGAAATTTTACTCCATTAATGACTGTGAAAGCAGGTGAGTTGTACCTTTGAGTCACTGTTGACTCCTGGCTATGGACTAGTCCCTGCAGTTTTCTTGGCAAGATTTTGGAAGTGGTTTGCCACTGCCTGCTTCCTAGGGCTGAGGGAGAGTCCCAAGGTCACTTGGCTGGCTTCATGCCTAAAGTGGGTCTAGAATTTGTGGTCTCCCACTTTCTAGCCTGGTGCTTCAGCACTATACCAAAGTACTAGTTCTGTATGATTGTAAAGAGTGAAGATAATTCCACATTCATGAAAGTTTTATACTAAATGGCAGGAATATGAAAGGTGACATATGAAAATCATGGGTCAAGATAATTAAATATAATGATATTTAACAGTAAGATATTAATCTGGGTTTTTAAATATTTTTTATTTTTGGATATACATCAATATCATTATATGAACAGTGAAGCATCTGGGTATCATTCATTTAAATACAAAAATAATAGTAATATTAATATTTGTTACATTAATCATACTTATGTAATTATGGTGTTATTATACATATATACTGCTACCCTTCAAAAAGACCTCGACTATGTATCAGAATGGTCAAACAAATGGCAACTTCAAATCTCAACAAATAAATGCTCTGTCTTACATATTGGCAAAAAAAATCAGAAAATAAAATACAAGCTGAATAGTCAAGACCTGGTTGATGATCCAAACTCTGTCAAGGAGCTTGGAGTACTCATCTCTAATGATCTAAGTGCTAGAGCCCACTGTAACTACATAGCCAAAAAGGCATTAAGAGTTGTTAACCTAATCCTACGTAGCTTTTTCTCTGGTAATATCACACTACTAACTAGACACTACTAACTAGACTAGCAAAACATTTGCTAGACCTTGAATACAGCTCATCAGTCTGGAAGCCACATCACGTATCTAATATTAACACAGTTGAGAAAGTCCAGAAATATTTCACAAGAAGAGTTCTCCACTCTCTACTCATTGCTCCTCTACTCATTACTCATCTACCTTATGCCACCAGACTTGAAACTCTAGACCTAGAAAACCTAGAACTATGCCGCCTTCGGTCCGATCTAAATATAGTATATAAAATCATACATTGCAATGTCCTACCTGTAAATGAATACTTCAGCTTCAACCATAACAATACAAGAGCACACAATAGATACAAACTCAAAGTAAACCACACCAAACTTGATTGCAGGAAATACAACTTCAGCAACAGAGTGGTCAGTGTTTGGAATACTCTACCTGACTCTGTGGTTTCTTCCCCAAACCCCAAAAACTTTAACCTTAGACTGTCTACTATTGGCCTCACCCCTTTCCTAAGAGGCCTGTAGGGGGCATGCATGAGCGCACCAATCATGCCTACCGTCCCTGTCCTATTGTTACTTTTTTATTTTTCTTATACATATCCATTTCATGTATTCATAACTATGTTTATACTTATACCTGTTGTCTTGTAAGTGATTGACAAATCAAATAAATAAATAAATATTTGTATTAGTGTGTATCACAATATTATTTAAACATACATAGTGATACCATCTTTCAACATATAATCTTTACATCTAGCTATTACTTTTAGTATATTATATAAAAATATGTATAATATTTCCCCTTGATCTTGTTTCTACCTCTATTCTAGTTCTCAATAAAGCCAATCTTATATTAAACAGCATTCCCTTTCTATCATCTCTTGTTCACTTTAGTATTTCAATTCTTACTCGTTTTTTGACTTGCCTCCCAAACTCCTCCCTTGGGTCTTTGTCTCTGTCTACATCTTTCCTATTTAACCCAAATATTTCTTCCATCTCTACTATCTTTTGCTGCTGTACCTCTGGAGGATCTGCCCAAGCCCCTATCTTCTCTTCAAAAAATCTTTCTTTTTATCCAATCTCATTTTTTGATTTCTTAATATATATTTTCCCTGATTTGATTCATAAGTATTGTCTTCTTCTTCTCTTCTTGGTTTATTTGTTGATTTATCTGTTTTATCTTTTTCTCTGGTCTTTCTATTACCTCAGAAAGCCAGCTTAGAAACTATTTGCTCAATCCTGGCATTGATCCTCAGTTATAGTTATTTGTGTCCCACAGTTAGTCAATTAGTTCAATTTAGGTAATCCAGGAAGATTTACAAATATCTCCTTAAGTCCACTCTGTAAGTTCAGTCATAGATCCTGGAATTTAAAAGTCGCTTTCTTTAGATGTCATCCATAATCTCACAGTTAAACCTCCAATAGCCATGAAGTAAACAAATATAGAACGGTAGATAGCACAGCAGTCCTCCAGGGGTTATTTATTTCCACTTTTTTTCTTTTGTCTTATCAGTACTTTCCCAAGGTTGTAGGAGTTTAGTATATATTCCATACATCAGTAGATGGCGCCTTCAGCTTAAATTTCAACATTGCACAAAATCTGACAAATATTTATTTCAGTTTTTTGCAAATAGTCAATATTCAGACAAATAATTCCAGCATTTTAAAATGCCTTACCAAAATATTGTCAATAAAGTTTAAGAATCCAATCTTTCTATATTTTAAAGATTTTGTGTTCTTCCTTTAGTTCCTTTTCTTTTTGGTCTATAATTTTTCTTTCGGTAATTATTCACTGTTTTGAAAAGCATTTCAAAGAGTCTCTTTTCCAGGGTTTATTTTCTTTGGGGTTAGGTTCTAGGTGAAAAAAGAATCACCTCACCCAGTTTCAATCACCATTCATCTACAACGTTCCAGCACATTCTTTATTTCTTCAGTTGCCTCAGCTTCAGGGCAGCCATAATTAGCTGCCTGTCCTCTTTGTCGTTGGGTGGGAGGGAATCCCTGGGTCCAGCTTGGAGGGCTGCCACTCTTCACAACTGTAGGGTGCCCCTCCTTTCTTCATCATCCCTGACTTTAGCCCCTTGGTGGGGGGCCTCCAAAGGATTTGGCATGAGTTCACGGAGCCCCACACCTTGTGTCCGATCTCATCGCGACATCAAACTAGAAGTCAAGATATTAATCTGTTGAACGAACAGGAAGAACAGCTCTGAAGATGCATTATGGTTAGGACATCATTTGGGCTAGAGTTAGCCATGTTGTTTTTTTTTCTTAATTTTAAAAGCCTCCAAGGTATGTAAACCACAGTCTAGTGAGAAGTCTGGCAAACCACTAAATCCACTCCAATCAGTTAGAGCAGAGTTTCTCAACCTTGTCCACTTTAAGATGTGTGGACTTGAACTTCTAGAATTCCCAGCATGGCTGGCTGGGGAATTAAGGGAGTTGGAATCCGCACATTTAAAGTTGCTAAGATTGAAAAAGACTGCCTTTGATGTTGAATGACTGCACCTCTTATCTAAAAGAATTCTACTTCAACTCTTTTCCCTCAAATTTCTCTACCACTTTAGAAGTTTACCACTTCTCCATTTTAGAATTTAAATAAAATGAAGGCTCTATTGGAGTATTTGGGAACTAGGAATAATCCCATTTCAACTATTCCACATAAAGCTCAGTCCTAATGATGTCAGCTAAATAATGCCTACCTCCATTTTAAGAAATTTGGATATGCAACACAGCTGAACTTTTGAACCTTCACTTACAGCACTTCTACTTGGAATGGCATTTATACAAACAAGAATCTTGATTGTATTATCACTTTTTACATTTATTTTATAAGCCCTTTTCAACAAAACCTTTTCTTTGAGTTTCAAAAATAAGACAGAGACGTACTTGTGCTTATCTGTTGCAACATAAAAAAGTTTTTTTTTCTTGTTTACCTTTCAACTGTCACTTTTAAAAACAAGATGGTTCATTTTTTCTATCTTTTGTCCTATTTTATATTCCATTCTTTTGTCACCTTTAGCTTTGAGCTAGCTTAACATCAACTGTTTCTTCACACTTTGAAGTATTTCCTCATTCATTTACATTTCTTTCTTTTTTTACTCATTTACATTATATAAACAGAAAGTGTTAACAATGCTGTCTTTTACTGCCTAACCAGCTTCTTGTCTGAATTTTAGGGTTTTTTTATAAGTTTATATAAAGAAATGTGTGACATTGTTTGTGACTTTCTCAGAAAGATTCTAGGTTTATTATCTTTATAATTAGAAATTAAGGATACATGGAATAATGATTAGGTAAAGATTACTAGGTCATAAGAATATTAAGCAAAAGCACAAGAGTTCTGACACATAAGAAACTGAATTCTTAATTTCCCTGATAGCCACGTAACTACCTGCTCCCTTTTTTGTCTCAAATAACAAAAATGTGTTTGTTAGTTTCAACTTTGTTAGTGTATTCCTGGCTGTGTAAATCTTGGATAGAACAAAAAGGGATAAGGAATATGTTTCCCTGCAAAGAAGTTACAATTTCATATTATTTCATAATTAATATTGTGAACCTTTTATGTGTACAAAGATGAAATTTTTGAGTTCAAAGTGCTTACTTAAAGTGCTCAGTAAGTTTGCATAATATTAATAGCTATTGTTTCTTAATACAGCAATTCTAAACGTTTATAAAAAGTAAATCCCACTGAACACTGTAAAACATGGGTGTCAAACTCACAGCATCACGCTGATGTCACGTGATATATCACAACATTTTTCCCCTTTGTGGAGCTGGGGTGGGAGTGGCCTGTGCATGACGCATCCAGTCTGTGGGCTGCCAGTTTGACACTGCTATAAAACTTCTTATAAGGCTGCCCTGTTTCTTGTTAGACTTCAGCTAGTCTCATAGTTCTGCCTTTTACACAAAATATGAGTAGGCAAAGGTTAACTAAATTTATTATTTATGTATTCATATATTTATCTATTTATCTATCAGCTAGCTAGCTAGCTAGCTAGTTTATATAGCTGCCAATTTCCCCCAAAAGGAACTTTGGTTGGTGCTAAATAAATCAAACAGCCAAAATGCTTTCACTTTGTGTAAAAAGCAATATCCTTTTGAATATCTCTTAACTCCAAGAGATACTTTTTAAGTATCTGTTATGCACTGTGGGATCTAACAATTAAGTATAATCTGCCAATTGTGGGATCTAACAATCTAGCATTAAATATCCAACAATGCATTATGGGATCTATTTCTTGCTATTGCATTCTTGAGAATCATTTGGGTGTGTCCTAAACCTTCATGTACAATATTATTCTGTGACTAAAGATATGACAAGCTGGGAAGTTCAATGGCTTTGTGCTCTTCGGAGTTTTTTTTTCTACTTCTCTGTTTCTAACTTGTTCATGTAGCTTTGTGGGATAGCAATGGCAGAAATATTTCATTCCATAATCAGAACTGACATCAAAGTAACTCTGTGGAAGACAATGAACACATATTCTACAGAAAAGTCTGTTGGAATAAGACTTGGGTAGAATATTGCCTTTCTTCTAAATGCCCTCATTACTGTTATGATACTGACTTGAAGGAGATATTTTGTATGCTGCTCAGAAAATCAAATTTAATAAAAATATTGGCTCCCTCTAACATTTTTACTCATTGAAATCTTACAATGCATCCCCGACAAATGGAGTCTAGCATGATCAGGAATTCTTTATATTCCATACAAGCCATGCCTGGATAATAACTATCGCAGAGTTAATTTATACAATAATTTCATTGTATAAAAGTACGGAGAAGGATAACAAGGTTATGCTCATGTTTCAAATTTCTTTTTCCAAATCCAAAAGGGATTGTCTGTGTTGATTGTCAGTCAGTACCAAGAAATCTTGGTTTAGCCTAATGAATAAGCATTAGTTTTCTAAGATTGCCCTTGTCCCCAAGGATCCACTATACATTTGGAATGGTTTCATTGGAGCATAAACAACTTTAGTTTGTGTTTTATTTCTTGCATAGAAATAGCTTTTATTGGTCTTGCTTGTTTTTTTTTCATTTTCTCCTTATTTGATTAATATAACAGCAAATCTGAGATCTTCCAAATATACCTGCAGTTATTAGGATTTAACAACTTGACAGTGGCATATAGCTGATGAAAATATTTATTTTGTTACATACACATTAATTCATTCATTTTGCTGCAGATAGAAAGCATTTCAATCACTCAGTAGTATGAAATAGAAAAGAATCGGAAGAAAGTAAGACAGCCAAAACAGAAGCCATAAGACAAAATATGGATGGATCAAAAGATGGGAAAATATGTATAGTGATAACCAGCAACATTTCAGTATTGTTCAGTGGCTAAAAATAAAATAATAATAATTTGATCATGCTACCAAGAACTAGATTACATAGAGGTATATCAAGAGCATCTTTTGCTTTGGACAAAATAGGATGAGGAAAATATTTGAGAAGCCAGAATGACAAATAAGGTAGTAAGCCTTGTTAGGTTTAGATACAGGTAATCTGATGTGATGTCAGTAGATAAAGCCAACCTCCAGAAATTGTTTAACTTTGTTGGAAACAAGATAACTGCATCACCCTTTCTAATATTCAAAAGCTGAATGCATTAAAAGTTTATTTCTACCTCAACATGCACAATAACATTCATTCATTCATACATTCATTCTGTCAACTGAGTCTGACCATAAAATTGCTAAGAAACAAGACTTTGGTGCATATATAGTACAAGCCCCCAAACAGGAGAAAACAGCAACAATCTGACATTCAATCCCTATTAAATATTAGATGATACTTTTCCAGGAGACACAGTCAATCTTCCATTATAAGCTCTTGAATAGAGCCAGAGCTTCATGTTCCTCTGGAAAGTTAACATGATCCTCCACAACACCTGAGGGCAATGGAGGCGGAGGTTAAACATGCAAAGCACAACTTTCTTTGAGAAGGGGATAATTGGGGTGACTCAGGAAGTAAAAGCTAAGTACTGCGGCTAATAGCTTTTTCTTGAGGAGTTTGCTTCAGACTTTTGCCTAATGATAGACCAGCCATGGTGACAGCTGCACAGAATAATTATCATACAAAGCTAGCTAAATCTCCTAGGAACAGGGTTAGGGAACTTTCTCTACAAACATCTTAGAAAGTTCCCAGAAGCCATTGACAATTTCTGGGAGTTTTAGTGGATGAGAACTGCTTGGGTTCTATGGATTCCCTTTGGTCTCATTATTCTTCATTCTTTCTTCAAAAGATTAATCAGATCAATTTAGAGGGGGGGCTGGAGAGAATCAGATATATATCCAATATTATGGTGAGGAAGGAAACATGCTACAGGTAATTAAGGAGTGCTGAAAAAAATCTGGCACTATGGAAGAGATCTCTCTTCTTTACACAAAAGAATGAAAAATGTGTAATTTGATGCCAGGCCTTGGGGGAGTGGGAGGTGTGAAATGGAGGAGAAAAAGCTAGTGATGTTAAGGATAAGAGCTGAGGGAATTATTCTGCCTTAAGAAAAACAATGTAAATGTGCTGATATTTTATAGTGTGTTGTGCAGGAACAGTTATAAAGACTGTCAGAACAATAATAGGATTCTACTAGGAGTTATTCAAAGTGAAAACAAGAACATAGGTCTGTTCATTGAAGTCCAGAGTTGAGACTCCAATTTGGGCAATGGGAGCAGTGCCTCCCAGTTTATTGATAACCAGACCAGTGGTGTCAGAAAGTGGAACTTTCTGGTGTTGCTATGCAGTTTACAAACTTGTGGGGATTTGGAGGCAAACCAAATCCACCAATGACAGGGTAACAGCAGATACCCTGATGTGGCATCACAAGCCACGCCCCTTGGTATATAAGGGGCAGCATCATCTCTCTGAGGAGAAGTCTGAAGAATCTGAGGAGAAGTTTCTGAAGAGAAACTTTCTACTGGGGTCCATTGCTCTCCTTGCCTGTTCTTGCTGATATTGTTTTATACCCAGCTTGAGTACCTCAGAAGCTTGAGGTGGAGGAACCTCTTGACAGAAGAGAAAAGGAGATAGAGAGAGGGAAAACCTTGAAACAGTATTAAGTTCTTTAAAGAGGTCTAAGTTTCTTTAGGGTTTGTTCTTAATATTAAGGACTGAGAAAACCTAACTACATAGGTAGACAGAGAAACCAAGTAAGACCTGAGAGAAAAGAAACTTAAAGAAGGCACAAGAAACTGGTAAAAGTCTTTCTGTAAATTTATTTGAATTAAGCTGCTTGTACAATAAAAGATTTGGTTTGAAGAACAAACTAGGCTCAGCATCTTTGTACAATTTAAATATATAGACAGATTAACAAGATCCTCTAAGCAATAAGCCAATCATAGGATTGACTTAAAAACATTATTTTTTCAACAAGTGGGCAAAGGTAAGTTACTACAGCCACATGTAGCAGATACAGAGAAATGTTGCATTGATTTTTATCTACCAGTGTAGCTACAGAGGTAAACAGATGCTTCACAAGAATGGAAATGTCTTTTGTATTATCTTAAATATAGCCTACTCCAAGGTGATCCATATCTGAGTGATGATGTTGGGGAGTTTTTGCAAGGGAGAGAAGATTTGGTGATTGGGCTGTCTAATATTAAACTTCCGTTTCATGTGCCTCACATCAGGGACTTTGATAAACAATTGTTAGCAGTAGATCAATCCACAGATGCTTCTGCATAGAACCTGCATTTTCTGTGCTATCTGATCTCAGCCCTAGCAAGGAGATGATGGCAAGCTTTTCCAAAAAAAGACCATATTGAGAAAATTGCAGGGATTAATCTAGGCACTTGCCAGGATCAAAAACTGACTTTGAGGAACTCTAAAAAAAACTGATCCAAGCTTCATTCATAGTATCCTGCAAACACAATGACTGTAGTTTTCTAACACAATATTTATTTATTTATTAATTCGACTTATATGCCTCTCCTCACAACTAAAATAGAATACAACAATAAGTTACTTAAAATATATTAAATTAAAGCAATTAATATTAGTATTATTATTAAAACCCCAAAATTACGTAAACAACCCCAAGGGTCAACACTGCCCAGATTGTAAAACAGCCAGGTTTTAGCTCACGGCGGAAGTGCGGAGATCGAGCCAGCCGAGCTCCAGCGAAGAAGATTCCATAGAGTGGGGCTGCCACAGAATAGGCCCTCCCGGGTCCCCGCCAAACGACATTGAGTCGGAGGGCAGCCCGAGGAGACCCGACCGCACCGGCGGCTGGTATTTGAGGCTGGGAGAAGTCGCTCTAAATATCCTGGACCCATGCCATGTAGGACTTTGAATGTTAAAACCAAAACCTTGAACCTCACCCGGAGGGCAACCGGAAGCCAATGCAAGCCACGCAGGAGGGGTGTAACATGGGAGTATCGGAGGCTCCCATCACAACCCAAGCGATTCTGCACCAGCTGAAGCCTCCGAGTGGTGCACAAGGGCAGTCCTAGATAGAGAGCGTTACAGTAGTCCAACCGGGAGACAACGAGAAAGCAGGTGGGTATGATTGTTTCCCTATGCCACAATGATTGTAAGCAGAAAAAATATTTTGGGTTTTAAAACATGCTTAGCATACAAACTTCATATGCTCAACCCAAGGTTAGTGGGTGTGATCTAGTCATAATACACTTTTGTAAAGTTTATAATTGTTTTTATTTTATTTTAACCCTGTTCACCACTCAGAGTCACTTGTTGAGATAGGCAGCCATATAAATGGAATGAATGAATGAATGAAGTTCGTATTCTAAATTCAACAGATTATTATAAGAAAAATCATTTGTTTACCGACAATATATGTGCTATATTTTGATCCTGTTTACAACATGGGTTATGTTTGCAGTGTAGCTGCAGATTGCCTAATAATAAAATAATTATTTTCAATGTCATCACAAAAATGTCAAGACAGACAGAAGTATTTAAACCAAGATAAGGTGCTTCTATTCTATAGGTATATCTTGCTTGACTGCCTTCACGTATCTTAGATATCAGACAGCTTGATCTGGAGATGCCAGAAATTGAACCATGAGCTTATTTACAGAAAATATGTGTTCTGCCTCTGGATAAAGTCCACAGCTTAATATTATCGTATTCCCATAACATGAGTAAGGGCAAATAATCCAATATGGGCAATTGCTAGCATCTATGTTATCCTATAATACCACTTGTTATTGTTTGATTTTTCATTTGCAACTGCACTCCAAAAGACTATTATTGCCTATGCCTATCTCTTCTTCAAAAACATTAATTTACAAACTGTAGAAATATTGTACAAACCAGGAATAATGCTGTCCATCGTTTTCATCATTTTCATACCAGAACTGATTATTTGATGTGGGAAATTCTTGAGATAAAGTATATGAATTGAGAGGTCCTTGCTGCTCTTTGTGCTTGGCTGTTTTCTTGCAGACATTTCATTATCCAAACTACAAGCTATTGCCTAGTTTGTCTAATGAAATGTCTGCAAGAAAACTGTTATGTATGCAGGTTTGAATGTCATTGGTTTAGTTTGAACTGCTCTTGTAAAATGTCAAATATGATTGGTCTAAAAAGTGCGGGAAAAACCCTGCACTCTGATTGGCTGGCAACTGCGGCTGCTGGCTATAAGTAGCAGCCGCAGCCTGGCCAAATCGGGTCTGTTATGAGCTGTAGTCACTAATAAACTCTTCACTGAAGCACTCCGCGTCTGACTCTTCATGCAAATCTAACACTGGCGACGAAGGTGGGATCCTTCCGAGAGAAGACACGCGGAGAACAAGCTGAGAGAGATGGCTGCGCTGAACACCCCCCCAGCCCCGTTTGATCCGACAGCAGAAGACTGGGACTCGTATGCAGATCGTTTCCAAATGTATTTGGAGGGAAACGATCTCGCCGATATTTCCGAGAAGCGGAAGAGGGCGGTCTTTCTCACCCATTGCGGACTGGCCGTTTTCAAGATGGCGAAGGCATTGGCGGGAGCTACAGACGTGAAGGTAATGGACTGGCCCGACTTAGAAAAGTTATTAAGAGCCCATTACGCCACAAGTATCGTGCCTCATTAAGAGACACGAATTCTACCGTCGGGATCAAGGGGAAAGTGAAAACGTTAATGACTTCATGGCAAGTTTAAGGAATATTGGGGGTGCATGTGAGTTTATCAACTTAGAAGAGGCCATGCACGATTGATTTGTTCTAGGCCTAAGAGACAAGGTTTTGCAGAGCAAATTATTAATGAAACCTAAGATCATGCTTAAGGAGGCCATAGAAGAAGCTTCTTCAGCGGAAGCTACCAAGTCCTCAGCAGCAGCCATGAAGAAAATTAACAAGGCCGCAAGCCATCCTGATGTGGAAAAATCCACAACAACCCATTGCGAGCAAATAGATTCTGATTCAGACTGTATTGAGGTGGAGGAAGGAATTTATAGACTCAGAATGGAGAAGAAAAGGAAAGACCTTGGAAGAAAGAGGCAAGACTTTTATTGCAGAGGTTGGGGGGGTACCCCGCACTGAATGCAAGTTTTTTGATACCATCTTCCTCCGTTGTGAAAAAAGAGGTCACCTAGCAAGAGTCTACAAATCATCCAGAACTCCACCAAGCAGAAAGAAGTTTCCTGACAAAGAATTCAAACATAACAACTTCAGTGAGAAAATGGGGCGCAACTCAGAAGCAAATGGGAAGAATGAAACTCATCAAACAATCATCATTGGTCATTCTTCACCCTTAAGAAGCAGAAAAGTACATGTGAAGGTACTTATTGAAGGAAGGCCTTGCCAAATGGAAGTGGACTCGGGCTCCTATTTATCTATGGTGTCATGGGACACTATTCACAGGCTACTTCCCAACATTCAGAAGAAACATTTCCAGAAGCAAGCACTGACTCTTAAAGACTACCAAGGGAACAAGATTCCAGTAGTTGGAACAAGAGAATTTAACGTGAAGTTCAAAGGCCACACCAAACGTTTGCCCCTGACCATCGTGGACAAAGACCGCCCAAGCTTGCTGGGACTTGAGTGGTTCAATCCACTAGGCATCGAGGTGACTGGCATCAATCACGTGAGCAACACTGAATGGGAGGAGGCATTGAAGTCTGAGTTTCCAGAGGTCTTCAGCGACGGATTGGGCAAGTATATGGGGACCCTATCACTTTCAACCTAGATCCCAAGGTGCCCCCAATTCGTTTAAAGCCCAGAAGGGTCCCATTTGCCTTAAAGGAAAAATTGATGCACAATTAGATAAACTAATAGCTCAAGGAGTTTTAGAGCCCACTGACCACTCCAGATGGGAGACACCCATAGTCACACCAGTGAAGACTGATGGGTCAGTAAGAATCTGTGGAGACTATAAGGGGACATTGAACCATGAGCTTCAGCAGAGCACATATCCAGTTCCAGTGGTGCATCATTTATTACATTCACTTGGCAGGGGTACAGTTTTTGCCAAATTGGATCTGGCCCAGGCATATCAACAACTAACAGTTGATGATGCCACTGCAGAGGCCCAAACCATTGTGACTCATAGAGGTGCCTTCAAATGTAAAAGGTTACAGTTTGGAGTAAGCGTGGCACCAGGCATTTTCCAAAGCCTTATGGAAAGGATGCTCCAAGGACTGCCAGGGTAGTGCCTTACTTTGATGATGTGTTAATCTCTGCTGAAAATGACACTCAATTACAAGAGAGACTCAGAGAAGTCCTTACCAGATTCAAGAAAGCGGGGTTAAAAGTCAAGGAAGAAAAATGCACTCTTAGAACTGACAAGGTTGAGTTCTTGGGCTATATGATTGACAAGCATGGCATCCACCCTACAGATGCCAAGGTTCAAGCAATCAAAGAAGCCCCTAGACCAAAATGCAAAACAGATTTGCAAGCCTTCCTTGGACTTATTAACTTTTATCACATGTTCCTACCTCAGAAGGCAACCATTGCAGAACCATTACACAGATTACTTGACAAAAAGTCTGTTTGGGTCTGGGGCAGGAAGGAACAATCAGCATTTAACAGTATTAAAAGACTAATCATGTCTGATGCTGTACTCATACAGTTCTCTGAGAATTTACCTGTTGTACTGACTTGTGATGCATCCCCTTTGGAGTGGGGGTTTAAGCCACAGGCTTCCCAGCAGGAGGAAGCCCCTATTGCATTTACTCTCGCATCTTGACCAAAGCAGAGAGGAATTACAGCCAATTGGACAAGGAAGCATTGGCAATTGTTGCAGCTATCAAGAAATTTCATGAGTATTTATATGGGAGAACATTTACCATTGTCACAGATCACAAACCTTTGTTAGGCATTGTGGCAGGAGACAAATCTACACCACTATCCTGTCACCAAGAATGCTGAGGTGGACTGAATTTCTTGCTGCTTATTCATACAAACTTATCCACAAGCCTGGCAAGGACATTGGACATGCTGATGCCTTGAGTCGTTGCCCACTTCCTTGTCACAAGGAGGACTTTGAACCTGAGGCACACACCTTTTTCCTAGAAACTGTTGCCAAGCTTCCAGTACACGCTGCTGAAATTGCCAGAAAGACTGCCAAAGACACTTTATTGGCTCCTATTATAGGCTGGATTAAGAGAGGTTGGCCTCTTCAAGATCTACCTCCCCTTGCCCAACCTTTTAAGTCCAGGCAAACTCAATTATCTGTATTAAGAGGATGTATTTTGTGGGGTAACAGGGTGGTTATTCCTGCAAAACTGCAAAGAGAGGTTTTGGAAATGTTACATGAGGGTCATCCTGGTATTGTAAGAATGAAGGGATTGGCCAGGAGTTATGTATGGTGGCCAGGTATTGACAGAATGGTTGAAAACTGGGTTGCATCTTGTCCCAACTGTCAGGTAGTCAGGCCTGCCCCACCTCTGCCCCCAAACAGGAATGGGAATGTCCTAGGGGCCCATGGTCTAGGATTCACATTGATTTTGGCCCTACCAGAGGGCACACTTTCTATTATAGTAGATGCATATTCCAAATGGCTAGAGGTAATCCCTATGGCATCCACCACAACTGATGCTGTCATCAAGCAGCTCAAAAGCTTTTGTAACCCACGGGTTACCTGATGTTCTTGTCTCTGACAATGGCCCTCAATTTACATCTAACCTTTTTGAATCCTATTTAGCACAACAGGGTATCAGACATGCCCTGACTGCCCCTGGGCACCCTTCGACTAATGGCGGGCTGAACACATGGTACGTTTTACCAAGGAAAAGCTTCAGCAATTGGGTCCTGGGGACATCACTGAGAAAGTTGAAAAACTTCTTAGTGTTCAGCACATCACTCCTAACCCATCAACTAACTTATCCCCAGCAGAGTTGTTGATGGGTAGGAAACTAGGTCTCCCCTTGACCGCCTTCATCCCACTTGCACCAACGCACCACTTGATTCCACTAGCAAAGTTTGCATGTTCAGTGTGGGTGATTCTGATTATGCTAAGAACCTTATGGGTGAACCTTCATGGATTCCTGCTGAAATAACTCAAATCACAGGCCCTCGTTCTTACAGGGTACAAACAGAGGATGGAGTCCTCTGGAGCAGGCACATTGATCAGCTTAGATCCAGGTTACCTCAGGAACATCGCAATTGTTCCTCTCTAGTCCCCATACCTAATGCCTTTTCTAGGGGGGAGGGGAAGGAACATGAGGATAATCAGCAAACAAGAATCAACCCCATGTGTAACGAGCCATTACGACAGGAACCATCCCAAAACCTGTCACAATGCCAAAATCCATCCTTACAAGTGGAAGATTGCACATCAATACCTGACTTGGGTGCTGACATTGGGCTGGAGATGGGTTGGGAGGAGAGACCAGATTCTAACAATCAAACAGGGTCTTCTTTCACAGGAAGTCCAACTAGGGAAATGTCAACAGACACATTTCCCCTCTCACTGTTAAAACTTCTGAACCACAAAGGTCTCAACGTACACGTAAGAGCCCCACCTATTTAAAAGAATACATTAGATAGGTTGGGGTTTGAGTATGGAGTGAACCTAGTGGGGAGGGGTGTTATGGATGCAGGTTTGAATGTCATTGGTTTAGTTTGAACTGTTCTTGTAAAATGTCAAATATGATTGGTTTAAAAAGTGCGGGAAAAACCCTGCACTCTGATTGGCTGGCAACTGTGGCTGCTGGCTATAAGTAGCAGCCACAGCCCAGCCAAATCGGGTCTGTTATGAGCTGTAGTCACTAATAAACTCTTCACTGAAGCACTCCGCGTCTGACTCTTCATGCAAATCTAACAAAAACAAGCAAGCTGAGAGAGCACCAAGGACCCTTCATTTCAACCCTGAGCTATTAGCATATGACCTGCAGAGTTCAGTGTATTTTAGCGCATGTGGAAAGACCTTTATACATAAGCATTTCAGTGTGGTTTTTAAAAAAGGCCAACCATAAAATAGCATTTTGCAAATTACAGATGTTATGGAGCTGCACTTCACTTACCTTTCATGAGGAAAAACAACATTGATATTGGATTGATATTGAAAATTCAGTGAGAAGCTTGCTATAATGGAATATAATTGTTTCTCTGTGACTTACTGATTTGAGAAACTTTTCAAACTGAAAAGTTTTGATTCCGGTTGTAAATAAAGAGTTCCTTGCTATCCTGGGTCCGCTCCTTCCTCATCCGCCCAACTCAACAGATTCCCCAGTAATAAGAAATGCAAAATTTCCCAGTGAGGAGCGAATAGACCCCTCAAAAATGGAATATGGGTATTATCTTACATTTCTTATTCCTAATTTAAATGCTAAGTACAGCATGATTCCAAAGAAACTGCAATCGATTCAAAATACAGTCAATTGCCACAAAAACAATTTTAATTTGGCCAAGAATAGATAATTCATTCTTGATCATTTATCATCCAGCAGTAATACTTTACATCATTGAATAGGGAAAAAACGATTGGTCTATTTTCCAGCATTTATTCTGCTTCTTAATTGTTCATTTTTAGATATGCTGGTATATTACAAATTCAGGGACCTTTACTATACATTTTATATCTATCTATCTATCTATCTATCTATCTATCTATCTATCTATCTATCTATCTATCTATCTATGAAATCCATGAAATTCATCTGAACTGCTTATAAGAAATTGCTTTTTGATAATTTTTAAGTTTCACCATAGCATTTCCATCTCTCCCACATAGTGTGAATATTGGTTTAGCTTAAAAAATATCATTTGAATCAGCTCATTTCAGTGAAATGGTGCAAGGACACATACCTCATCTAATCTGGCATTATTAGGCTGAAGGTACATGTGAGAAGAATAATGGTAGTGAGCAATAGAAAAGAAGAGGAAAATAAAGGAGAAAATTAGATGATAACTTGTGAAATGAGAAAAGGAAAAAGAAGAAGAAACCATCAGGTTTTAAAACACACAAACTACCACAGAAGCAAAAGGAAAATCTATTCCCAATATCTAACACAGAAGAACAACAGCAATTTAAGGGATTGGCATTTACTGTAGAGTTTTCTGCATTGCAACTTTCAGCTTGTCTCCCACATGTGAGTTGGCTGGAGTTGAAGCCTGCTTAAGAAACCTGTTTTCAAATTGGACTGTAAGGCAGAATTAGCAAAAATGACAAAAATGGACCTGTTTGGTCAAGTATAAAACAATAAGTACTTTTATAAAAGACAACATCTTTTAAGGATTTTTGTTGTTATTGAAAATGGGAGGGGAAGTAAAATGGTGATTCTTGGATTTGCTGATTGAAAAAAGGATTAAATATGAGTCAAAAGAGATCTTTGTAATATAATCTTAAAGAAGGAGAAGGGATGATAAGCTTGTTTGTAGTTACTGCCCAAAAAATTGGAAGTCACTTCTTCAATTATGTTTTTCTTTTTAAAAAATGTAACTGAATTACTTTTTGCAGTTCTTCCTTTATCTTTCTTCTAACTTTTCTTTGTGAATTTCTTCTTTATCTTTTCTCTATATAAAATGAGACTCTCCTTGTAGAGGAGATGAGAAAAAATATGAGACAGAAACCATGGACAAAAGTTGTTTTGCAACCAGTAAGGAATACAGATAGACATACACAATAATCTAGCATCATTGTGTCATGCAAGGTACATAGAAAAGTATGGATCTCAGACAAGTTCATTATATTCCAAGAATTTGATCCTGCATCTCACTTTGAACAGTGACAATTATAAACACAGTCATGATCAATAGCATTGTGTTGTGGTTTATAAAGACATACTATTTGTGGATCAAAAGTCATTCAACGGTGTAATAAAGGTTACAACCCCAGGAGGATATATATACTGTATATGTTATGAAAAAACAGTTGTAGTGAGTATACAAATAAGACAATGCAACAATGAAATGCAGCTGCATACATTGACTGCTACAAACTAAGCAGCCAAGCAAAAGTAGAGTGACACTGTGCATAGGAAGCTTACAGAAGAATACATTTCCCCCTTAACAGGAAAGCAAACACTGATTGCTTTCCTTTCTGTGGACAGGTGATTTCATAACTGGGGGGGTGGGGGAATGAACAGTTTTACGGTATCTTCTTCAGAGTTGGTATTCTACTGGTTTGGCCCGGTTTGGCCGAACCAGTAGCTTAGAGGATCATCTGTGAGCTAACCAGTTTGCTCCAACAATCAGCTGCCTGCCCCGCTTCTATTCTGACCTTTATTTCCTGGTTTTGAAGTTCAGCTGCTTCGCGCGTCAGCTGTTTAACACAGAGAGAGTCAGGATTGCAAGAGAAGGTCAGTAGCAAGCCCACTGAGTGCATGCAAAGCGTGCATTTGGTGCATGTGTGAGCAAAGTGCACCCACCAAGCCACACCCACAGAACCAGTGGTAAAAAAAAATAAACCCCACCACTGGTCTTCTTCCTGTCACATGGACTGGAATTTGAAACCTAGCAGGATTCTTGTCGATTTTATCCATTCTCAAAACTGTTCCAGTTTCTGTTCTTCTGTTAAGCCTACCTCAGGTGGGGGGGAATAGGGAGGCTTATAGTCACTTAGGTTAGAAGGAAAAATTTGACAGAACCCTTGCTGATTTCATCCAATTTTTTTTAAGCAAAGGAATCCCTAGCATGATATCATTACCAAACCTGGTTTTCAAAAAATGGTCCAGTTTTTCATGGCTGGCAAGCTCAGTACAAAGCAGCAGCCGCCGCCAAGTGACATGACAGCATCTGTGTAGATTGGAATGAAGCCCATCAGGTGGATCGGCAGATGGTATACACTGAACATGGTGCCCTTTCCAAGCAGTAGGCAGCCCAGAAGATGCAGAAGCAGAAAATATGGAGCATCCTTATACATTCTCCAGTTCAGGACTTACTTGTTCAGGGCAGTCCAAATGACATAGTGCAAAGACGAAGTGTATGTAGAAGTTCCCTGGCATCTTTCCTGGTATTTTGAAGGACATCATGTAGCTGATCTTGAAAAGTTTTCCATGTGAGACAGATTACTTGAGCAATGTGTCTTTTAGAATACAATGTAAAACAAACTGAAATGGAATAGATAAACCGACTGCCTCATTGGGCAAAACTGGTGGAATAGATTCCTGTCTTGCAATGCTCACGTTCACAGATTACATTTGTGGGTCCTGGAGAAAACTGCCAAGGTTCAAGTAGACATTGTAGGACCCCAGCCTAATTAATTGAGGCAAACACTAAAATTCCTTTTTATGACCCTGTAGCCCCTTAACTTGGGGTAGAGTCGGGATGACTGGATAAAGCTGAGCATTTACTGGCCAAATGCTCTTCCTGATGCCTACATGGAGTTTGCAGCATATTTATTTTTTCTTTGAGCCCTAGAAGAGAAACAACTGCTACTACCTAGAGTTGAAATCTCAACCTTGGAAGTGGGAGGCAAGCATTATTAGCATCATTAGACCACCACGCCACTAACTGAGGCAAACACTAATGAATAGAAATATAATAAGTGACATTGTTTAGTTTGTTTTATTTTCTACCTTGCTAAATATTTTCATGGACTGCTGTCTGGGGAAAAGAAATGCCCTTGGAACCTGTTTTTGCAGTAATATTTTTCCATCAATTTAAAAAAAAAACATTAGTTTTAGTCTAATTTTTTCTTCTTCTATTGAAACTATTCTATTATCCGTTTATCTTTCACTTTTAGTATCAGTAACTTACAGTTAAATTGTTTCATAAATAGTGAAAGAGCACAGAAATAAATTACAATATTTCAAATGGAAAGATAGATTTCTAACTATGTATATTTTAAATATATCTTTCCAACCTCACCTATTCAGCATTGCCCAGGGAATCTGGCTCTGCTCTGCTGAGTTAATGCTACCAGATTGTATTAACTGCTTGCTTTTTGTTTTTAAATTTAATGGCCCACTTTTGAAGCTGTAGGGGAGTTTTAATGCTGATGGGAATATATTTGCAATTGCTATTGCTTAGTTTTGCCACCTAGCTGGTTTTATGACCAGTTTATTTTTTTTTAAAGCTAGCTTGCATGTTATCCAATGGGCAGTTTCACATTTTTTATTTCAATTTATAGCCCATTCTATCCCTTGGGCTCCAGTTGATTAGGAATCATATTAGCAAAAAATGGGAAAAATCCTTACCTTTAAGGCAAACAATTAATAGACCTCGCAAGAAAAAAAAGAGGTCAAACAAAACAAATCAGAAAACATTTAATCATGCTATTTATAAATAGACTCTCCTAGAATTTAAGAAGCTGTCCTTTTACACTCACTCTTCTTTGTACCTGTTATTTGCTATTTTTCTCCTGTACACAGCAGTGAATTCTCACTCACATCTTGGGAAAAAGGATGGGAGTAGTTCAGTTTCTAATCTAGGCTAGGTAATAATGTAAAAAACATTCTATTCAAATTTAACAAATCAGAATGACCTGTGTGCTCCTCAACATATTTGATTTGCATATGAGTTAGCAAACCTGCCAGAAAATCATAATTAATCATATATTCTCCTTATATCTAAGCTGGGCATAGTTTAGGGTTTCACTCATGGTTTATAAATAAGTCATAATGTAGAAGCTGTCAAAACTTAACTTCTTTTCTAACATTTTTTGGTTGGCATTGACTATAGTTTACTAACTTCTGGCTTGATTTTTCACTTGTATAAATATAAGTATGAATCTTGTCAAGTACAGTTGTCCTGTGTATGAAACTAAAAGTATGACCTGCCAAATTTGCATAGCTTAGGGCTAAACTAAACATGACTTTAAATGAATGCCTTTAACATTCACATTGTTGCAAATGGGGTTGAGATGAAAACTGGAGCACCATTAACACATTTATTCCTCCTCTGAAACCTCATTGGTGCTGACGGGCATTTTATCCTAATGATACCTTTGAGAAGTGATTGTCTTCAAGACCACAGCGGGAAAAGGAGCAACTTTACATTTCCCACTTATTTATTATTACCTGCTATCTATTTTCTTCCTCAAGGCTGTTCTCTAAACGACCTATTCTCCCAATGGATGCTACATTCTAAAAGCAAAAACACACTTTAATATCAAATCTAGATTAATTATAAATTGAAAGGTAAAACACATCTATTGGTACTTGAGAATTCTGGGAATTGAAGTCTACAGATCTTAAAGTTGCCTGGTTTGAAGAACTCTCGTCTAGATTACCTTTGCAACCTTTTCCAATTGAATGATGTTATGAATGGCTTTTATCATGGCTTTTTACCCCTAAGCAATGTAGCTTGTGGTGCCATCTGAGATTCCTTCCTTCCAACATTATTATTTTTTCATTCTAGGACAATTATCTATCGAGCTCTGAATCTATTATAATCTATCCCCCACCTCAAAAAAGGAAAAATAAAATTGCACAAACAAAGCAGTATTCTAGGCGAGGAGCTAAAAGCTCAGTGTTGCAATAGTTCCAGTTCTATATGGACCACAAGTTTTGGGAAGCAGTGGGGTGGAAGTTTTTCTGTGGCCCTTAACATGCCTTTTCTCTTTTCTCTTTCTGTGGACTGAGATATCATTTACATGATGATTGTCCAGTCTGCAGCTCTTTCTCTTGTCTCCCAAGGTCATTTCCATAGTACCCCCATACACACATACTGTGCCTTTCCTTGAAACATATCTGAAGACTTAGTCTAAAATAGTGTGGCTAGATTGATATCAGGACTGGTTATAATGAACACAATTTTCTGCTTCTGGAAACAATTCCATGAGTCATTTTTATATTTCTAAAAGCAAGTTCAAGGTGCTGATATTTACCTTTACAGTCTTACAATATTTACGATCTGAATATTTGAAATAAAAATTTCTATTACGGCAATGCAAACCATTCAGAAAGTTGGCTTGTGAAATGCCTTGTGAAATCCACTGTTCAGATCATCAAAGTAGTTGGATCATGTTGAAGCCTTCTTTTAATGTTCTTGGGTGTACAGAAAACCAGGAAATGACATCCAACATACACATAAGTTCAGAAAAATTGAGAAAGAGCCTTGAAGAGATGCAGCTGTCTCAAGACTATAAACAATGGGTTCAGAGGGAAATTTCTAAACAGTTGTCTGTTCAGTTGAGCACACTTTTAATATGTGAATTACTAGATATGTTGGGATGACAGTATAACTGCTACAATCCTGATTTGCATGACCAAATCTGATTGGGTATTTTAGGGGAGTTAAAGTTTCAGTTCTACCAGAGACCACTGTATTGGGGAAAGTAAGCTTAATCTGTACCTCCACATATTTATTTATTTTATTTATTTATTTATTTATTTATTTATTTATTTATTTTGTCAATCGCTTACAAGATAATAAGTATAAGGATAAACATAATTGAGAATACATGAAATGAATACATATAAGAAAAATAAAAGAAACAATAGGACAGGGACAGTAGGCACGTTAGTGCACTTATGCACGCCCCCTACAGAACTCTTAGGAAAGGGGTGAGGTCCATAGTAGACAGTCTAAGGTTAAAATTTGGGGGGGGGTTGGGGAAGAAACCACAGAGTCAGGTAGAGTATTCCAGACATTGACCACCCTGTTGCTGAAGTCGTATTTCCTGCAATCAAGTTTGATGCGGTTAACCTTGAGTTTGTATCTATTGTGTGCTCTTGTATTGTTATGGTTGAAGCTGAAGTATTCATTGACCGGAAGGACATTGTAATGTATGCTTTTATATACTATACTTAGATCGGACCAAAGGCGGCGTAGTTCTAGGTTTTCTAGGTCGAGAATTTCAAGCCTGGTGGCATAAGGTATTCTGCAACAAGTAGAGGAGTGTAGAACTCTTCTTGTGAAATATTTCTGGACTTTCTCAACTGTGTTAATATCAGATATGTGATGTGGGTTCTAGACTGATGAGCTGTATTCGAGTATTGGTCTAGCAAATGTTTTGTATGCCCTAGTTAGTAGTGTGATATTACCAGAGAAAAAACTACGTAGGATTAGGTTAACAACTCTTAATGCTTTTTGGCTATGTAGTTACAGTGGGCTCTAGCACTTAGATCATTAGAGATGAGTATTCCAAGGTCCTTGACAGAGTTTGGATCATCAACAAGATCTTGACTATTCAGCTTGTATTTTATTTTCTGATTTTTTTTTGCCAATATGTAAGACAGAGCATTTATTTGTTGAGATTTGAAGTTGCCATTTGTTTGACCATTCTGATACATAGTCGAGGTCTTTTTGAAGGGTAGCAGTATTGTCTGTGGTGTTGAATAGCTTTACATCATCAGCGAAGAGAATGCAGTTGCTCTTAATATGATCACAGAGGTCATTTATGTAGAGTATGAAGAGAGTTGGTCCTAGAACACTGCCTTGGAGGACACCACTGTTGACAGGTACAGAATATGATAGGACGCTCCCAATTTTGACCATTTGTTGTCTGTTTGACAGGAATGCTTCTATCCAGTTATGCAGTTGTCCAGAGATATGATTTTATAAAACTTTTGTTTCATGATCTATAACTTGAGGAAACATGTCCATTTTTTATCAGTTGACTGAGGGCATAAGAGTTTAGTTTGGATGGATATTCCTGTGTAATATTCCTTTGGAACGGTAGATTGTCTATTGAATAATTCCCAGCAATACTATTTTTTTCATTATTCAAGCAGTTGTAAGGAAAATGTGTTCTGACTGATGGGCCTGTTTTCCTTTTCATGTTGAAATTCAAGTCACCATTTCACTTTTTCCTTTTTCTTTGGCAGTAAAGGCTTGAAACATATTCAACTCTACCCTGGTTGAAGGATAGCATAGATTGGGTTTGAGTTCTGTTCAAAACAGTATAAATAATTCAGAGTGTCCCAAAACTGTGTGCGGCTCCATTAGTTCATGAATCAACAGAAATGTGAATATCTTTGGGTCTAAATGCCTGGTTCCCTCTTCTCTCCTCTTGCCAATTTACTTCTGAAGCTAATTACTAAAACCAGGCTTGCTACTCCTCAGGGATGAAAACTGCTGTTGTCACTCTGTCTTGGCTCCATTGGCTTTATACACTTGGAATACACTCAAATCCTTGTGGAATGTGGCAGGATAAAAATGTACTATATCGAACAGATGCCTCTACACAGTGAGCCACATCTCATCTGCTCTATTATTCCTACTTCTCCACAACCAGTTTTGTTCCACTGCATCACTTCAAAAGTTGAAAAACCCAAAGTACTGGCTTTAGAATTAGTGACATGCAGAATGGCCTAAATCAAATTTAAATCTATGTAATATTTTTTTATTTGTTTGTTTGATTGGAAATTTTATATTGCCATCTACTCACTCACGTTGACTCAAGGCAGCTTACAGGAAATAAAAACACAATATAAAAGAAATAAAAAAATAAAAATAAATACAAATAGTAAAATAATCCCTAATCCCCTCCACCCCACCCCAGTAGCAACACCCACTCATATCAGCCAATTAATGGGCTCCATCCCACACTGGATTCCCCAGGCCCACTGGCAGAACCACATCTTCACAGCCTTCCAAAAGAGTATTAGAATGGAGGCCACTTTATTTTCCAGAGGGATGATGCTCTAGAGGGAAGGAGCCACCATGGAGAAGGTTCTTCTTCTGGGTCCTGCAAGATATACCTCCTTAGTGGATGGGGACTCAACGTTCCTTGCTCCCTGTTCTAGTGGGTCAGGTGGATGTGACCAGTAAGAAATGGTCCCTTAGATAACCTGGTCCCAAGCCATAAAGGGCTTTAAAGATGACAACCAGCATCTTGAATTGCATCCAGAAGCAAATCAGCAACCAATGCAGCTCCCGCAGGAAAGAACACTGAGGTCTCCACAAAACCATGTATGCAACTGCATTTTGCACTAACTGGAGCTTCTGGACGCTTTTCAAGGGTAGCCCCATGTACAGCACATTGCAATAGTCAAGACGGGAGATGATTAGGGCATGAGTGACTGTGAGTAGAATTGTTGGTCCAGGAAAGGGCATAACTGATGCACAACCCACAATTCAGCAAAGACCTTCCTGTCCACAACTGCTTTTCGACAACCACTTGGCCTTGTCAGGGTTCAGTTTCAGCCCATTGTTCCAGGCACTGCAAGAGGGAGGTCACAGTATCACTTAACTCACCATAGACTGAGGTATACAGCAGAGTATCATCAGCATATTGATGCTGTCTTAGTCCATGATGATGGATGGCTTCATTTAAATGTTGAATAGGAGCAGAGACTAACGAGCCCTGTGGGACTATGCAAAGCAGAGGCATCTCTTTTCTCCTACGGTATTAACACCAACTGAGCGCAGCCACAAGAAAGGAAATAAATCAGGATAGCACAAAGCCCCCCACTCCCAATCCCTGAAGTTACTCCAGAAGAATACCATGGCTGATAGTATCAAAAGCTGGTGAGACGTGAAGCAAAATGACCTGCTCTCCCATGTTGTAATTGCTTATGTAACTATCCCAATTTGTATATTCTCCCATACACACCTTGGTAAGTACTTTTCTTAATTTATTTCTTTTTTCCAAATATTTAGGAAAGTTATACTATTGTCAACTAAAAAGATACTCCTTTGGTCTTTTTAGCTTCCAGAAAAAGGGAGTGGGGGGAAAACAAGGCATTCCTTAAATGCCTTGATAATCACCCCCGGTAGCCCAAAATTGTCGGAGCATAAGAAGGCTATTGGAGAGCATGATGGATGACTCTTGGAGATGGATGTGTCCCATTGGAGAAGTCACATCCAGGGAGGAGGGGAAGACCAGGATCAAGGGGGAAATGTATGATGTAATTTAATATCGGATGCATCCAGCTTACACCAACATGGCCACTCCTAATAAATCAATTTACTTTTCTCTGAGATGTGGCTAGAGATTTTTGATTTGAATGAGGGTGGATTTGTTGGAGCCCTGACAACTATTTTTTTAAAAAAGATTTTTATTTTTTAAGACAAACAAGTACAGACAAAACATAAAAAACATAAAACCATCTTCCATTTTATATACATACAGTGTGTCAGTTGGTTACAAATCTTTTGTGCTATCCTTTTGTAGTCATCACTCACAGTTTATATAGATCAATTATCATCAATCTAACATATGCTTATATATTTATCAGTTATTAATCATTCATGACTAAACTATTTATTCCATCATTTATGCGAGATATTTTCAATTTTGTTATAAAGTTTATATTACACTTTCATCCAATGGTTATATATATTTATATTGTATTTTATCTCAATCTATTATATTTCTATTATAAGATTTCCTAATGTATTATGTTACCATGTCTTTTTATCCAACCATTGATAAAACAAATCCCATATCATGTAAAATTGTTTATCTTCTTGTTCTCTAATTTCAAATGTCAATTTACTCATTTCAGCACAGTCCATAATTTTCTTAATAACTTCCTCCTGCATAGGTATTTTTTTCATTTTTCCAATTCTTAGCAAATACAATCCTAGCCACTGTCAACACATTTACAATCAAATATTTCAATTCTTTATTGTACATTTCCGTATAATTCCCAATAAAAATATCTCTGGTTTAAAGTCTATATGTTGTTTTATCTTTTTTTCCAACCACGTGTGGATTTTAGTCCAATATCTTTTTGCATCCGAACACGTCCACCACATATGGTAATACGAGCCAGGTATCTGATGACATTTCCAACATTTATCCGATTTATTCTTAAACATTCTCGCAATTCGTCGGGGTAAGTGCCACCTGTAAAACATCTTATATAGATTTTCTTTATAAGCAGTTGACATTGTCATTTTATAATTTTGAGACCATAATTTTTGCCATTTCTCTAAATCAATCCCATATCCAAAATTTTTCCCCCAAGCAATCATCGTTTCTTTAACTTGCTCCTCCTCCAGTTTAAATTCTAATAAATGTCCATAAAGTTTTTTAGTTACATTTTCATCAGTACCTATCAAAATTTTATCTAAGTCAGTCAACTTATCATAAACACCTTCTAATTTAATAACTTCATCAAATCTAGATTGTATTTGCAAATATGAAAACCAATTCATTTTATACCTTGTTCCTCCAGTGCTTGCATAGATTTAAGTTCACCCTTTTCATTTAGTATCTCACCATATCTAACTGTTTGTTCCTTTTTACATATTATTGGATAGGAAAAAGCTTCAATAGTAGATATCCATTAAGTAATATTGCTTTTTTATCTTCTCCCAATTTAAAAACAAAGCCTATAGTGTCTTCTGAAGTACCCTTGTGTTTTGGTTCCCTTATATCAAAGAAAGGCATGCCATCCCAACAGCAGGTCATGTCCTTCTAGAGTCAATAGTCTACTGTTCCTTAATGTTATCCATTCCTTTACCCACATCAAATTTGCCACCTGATGATATATCCCAGTTGGGCAAAGCGAACCCTCCTCTTATTCTTGCATCTTGTAACAGTTTAAATTTTATTCTCGCTTTCTTGCCCTGCCAAATATATTTCAACACAATTTTATTTAGGTCTTCAAAAAAACTCTTTCCCTAATCTAATTGGAATTGTCTGGAATAAATATAAAATTCTAGGCAATACATTCATCTTAATTGTTGATATTCTCCCAATCAATGATAATTGTAAATTTTCCCATTTTGCCAAGTCTGTCGCAATCTGCTGTTTAAGATAATTATCCTCTTTTAGTGTACTACATCTTGATGTAACATATATCCTTAAGTATTTAACCTTATTCGTGACCTGAATTTCTAAGACTTCTTCCAACTCTTTCTTTCATCTTGTTAACATATTATTTGTTAATATCTTTGTTTTATCCTTATTAATTTTCAAGCCTGCTACTTTTCCATACTCTTCTATCCTTTCTATTAATTTAGGTACTGTTTCCAATGGATCCTCTAATATAAATATCAGGTCATCTGCAAAAGCTTGCAATTTATACTCTTCCTTTTTAATTTTCATTTCTTTTATTTCTTTGTCTTCTCTAATATTCCTATTCAACACTTCTAGTGTTAACATAAACAGCAGAGGCGACAGTGGACAACCTTGTCTAGTCCCTTTTCTTATATCTATAGACTCTGTCAATTCTCCATTTATCATGACCTTTGCAGTTTGTTTATAATATATCATTTCAATGGCTTGAATAAAAATTTTACCAAAGCCCATTTGTACCAGTTGCAATAACATAAAACGCCAACTCACATTATCAAAGGCTTTTTGAACATCTAGAAACGTCAAAGCCATTTGCTTTTTAGGATGTGCCTCATAATATTCCAAAGTATCCAAGATTATTCTCATATTATCTTTAATTTGTCTCTTCGGCAGAAATCCATTTTGATCAACGTGGATAAAATTATTTAAATATCTTTTCAATCCTTCTGCCAAAATTGAAGCAAAAATGTTATAGTCTGAATTTAATAGGGAAATAGGTCTATAGTTTTTAACTTGCTGTGGATCTGTATCTTCCTTCGGTATAAGTGTGATATATGCTTCTGACCATGTCTTGGTATTCTCTTCTTTAACATAACTTCATTCATCACTTCTAATAATTGAAGATTCAACACTTCCTGAAAGGTCTTATAAAATTCTGCTGGCAATCTATCTGGACCTTTCCCTGTATTTTATTTATTTATTTATTTATTATTTGAACTTGTATGCCGCCCCATCTCCGAAGACTCGGGGTGGCTCACAACTAAAATACAAAAACAATAAATACTTAAAAAGCGATTAAACTAAGTTACAAGCCCAAATACTAAAAAATGTACAATAATAAACATTAAAATCCATCCCTCCCCGCAAGGAGGAGTCACAGCCCGGGCTGGTATTTTGTTTCTTTAAAGCTTCTGTTAATTCCATCATTGTTATATTCCCTTCCAACATTATTTGAATGTCTTTGGTTATCCATGGTAATTTTGCTTGTTGTAAATATTGTTTAATTTTTTCTTCTTGAATATTCTCTTGATAGTACAGTTTTCCATAATAGTCTTGTATGATTCTTTTCTTCTCTTCACTTCCATAGCAGACATGTCCTTCTTCATCTATTAAGTGGCTAATCCTTCTTGATTCTCTTTCCTTTCTCAGTTTATAAGCTAATCATCTTCCTGGTTTATTTGCATCTTCAAAATAATTCTGTTTAGCACTTTTAATCTTTTGTGCTAGCTCCTCTTTTTCCATTAATCCCATTTTATGTTTAATTAAGTCCATTTTAATTTTAATGTCTTTTTTTACGGAGATTTCTGTAATTCTTTTTCCAGTTTCTTGTAGTCATTTTCCAATGTTTTAAAAGTCTTTTTCTGTTTTATATTTCTTTTCTTTGTATATTCTATTTTCAAACCTCTTATGTAGGCCTTCATCGTGTCCCAGAGATTCTGTAACGATGTATCCTCTTTTTTGTTTTCTTTAAAAAAGAAAACCAATTCTCTCTCAATTTTCTGTTTGAAGTCTTTTTCCTTTAATATTGTATTGTTTAAAGTGCATCTAGATCTCCTCTTTTGTCCTTTCCAAGTAACTGTCATTGGATTGTGGTCTGCCCAAGTACTTGCTTTTATTTCAATTTCTTGTATATTAGAAAATAAATCTGCTGATATCCATATCATATCTATTCTGGACCATGATGCATGCCTATTTGAATAGAAAGTATATTGCTTATTTTCCACATTTCTCTCTCTGTATGCATCTTTTAAATTTATTTCCTCTATCATTTGAAAAAGGATTTTGGTAATGTCTTTCTTGTTTTCTTTGTTGATTTCTGTGTTTTATAATCCAACTGCTCGTTAATTATTCCATTGAAATCTCCCATCATGCAAACATTAACATAGTCCAGTTCAATTCTTTTCATATGCAATTTCCTGTAAAATTCTTCTTGATTATCATTTGGAGCATAAATTGCTATTAGAAGTGTCTTTATATTATTGTCCACTATTTCCACCATCAGAATCCTTCCATCATCATCTGTATAAATTAATTCTGCCGGAATTGTATCTCTAATATATAAGACTACACCTCTTTTTTTACATTGTGCCAATGACATGAATAATTTCCCTAACATTTTTTGTTTCAGTATGTATTCATGTTGTTTTTTAATATGTACTTCTTGCAGACTGATTATATCAGACTTTAATTTCTCTAATTTATGGAATACTTTCCTTCTTTTAGTAGCTAAATTAAGTCCATTTATGTTCATCGTAATTAATTTTCTCTCATCCATTTTAGACTTTATAAGAGCATTTTATTGCTCTAGTAAATCATACTTCTCGTTGCTCTCTGGGTGCACCACCTACTGCACCTTCTTCTTTTTCTTTTTCAATTGCTGCTATACACTCCTCTTCAAATTCAATCAAAGACTCTTCTTTTCTTGTATCTTCCTCCTTTCCTCTGAGATATTCTAAGTAAAATAACTCCGCTTTTTCAACCGTGTCAATTCTGTGTCTTTGTTCCTGCCAAGTGAACAAGAGACCTTCTGGTATCAGCCTTCTGTAATTTACTCCTCTTTTAAGTAACTCTTTGGTCAAAAAAAGGTATTCTCTTCTCATCTCTCTTACTCTTCTTGGTACTTGTTTCAGTACCACAATTTCTTTATCTTTATACTTTAACGTCTTTTCTCTTGCCACCTGTAGTATCTGTGTTTTAATAATTTTCTTAGTAAATCTAATATGAACTTCTCTTGGTAGCTTGTTTCTCATTGCATATCATGGAACACTTCATTAATTCCATCCATCATTTTCTCTTCAGTTATCTCTAGTGCCTCTGCCAGTATTTCTGTCATTTTTTCAGCAAGATTTTCACCCTTTTCTTCCTCCACATTTTGGAATCTCAGGTAGAATTCTTACCTGTCAATCTCCCACCCCAATGGTTCACTCCTGCCTTTTTCAACTTCGCTCAATCTGGTGTTGATATTTCCAATTTTCTTGTCTCTTTGTTCATCTTGTTCTTCAATTTTCTTAAGTCTTTCCCCATATTTCATCATCATCTGTTGAATATTCTCAACTTTCTCATCTGTCTTTTCAGTTCTTTTCTCAATATTCTGTGTTCTCTTTTCAATATTATCTGTTTTTGCTTGTATTTTTTGGATTCCTTGCATAATCCTCTGTAGTGTCACTTCCTTCTCCTGTTGCAGCATCTTCTGTATTAATCATTGTCCTCCAGATGGTGAGGAGGAAACAGTTGGTATTGAAGAAGCTGTTGTCTTTCTACTCACTTTGTAGTTAACAATTAAAAAAGAAAAAAAGAAAAAGAAAAGAAAAAACAGGAGCAGACAACTGCTGCCCCAATAAAAAATATAAAGAAAAAATAAAAGGAGGAGGGAAAAAATCCTCAGGCACTTGTACATCTTAATCTAATTAATTCCAGTTATGTGCAAAAAGAAAAGGAAAAAAATTGTAAAAAGAAGAAACGGTGAAAAAATATGGAAAATTTTTAAAGAAAAGTAAAGGGGAAGAAAAAAATAAAAAAAATAACAGTCTATGTATTTCCCTTAATATAAAAAAGAAGCAGAGAGAAAGGGGAAGGCAAAAATATAATATAGTTCCTGGATTAAAAGGCTAAAATCCAAACATAAAAATCCAACTATAGGGGAAGTGAAAAAAAATAGTAAATAATTCTTCTGACAAAAAGCGAGTCACTGCCACTAAATATCCAAGGCTCTTTAGTAAATTAAATCAAACTTTCCAGTTCCAGTATTTTCAAGGTCACTTCAATCTTCTTTCTTTCAACTTCAACTCCAGACTCTGGCTATCAATAGTTTCACAGAAGAGCACCTGTATAAACAATCTGCCATGCTCATCCCACTATCTTTTTCAGCAAAGAGCTCAGAGTCCTTGAATGTAATTCCAATACACAAACAAGTAAAAAAGAAAAGAAAACAAAATATCCAAGCCTTTAGATGGCAGTGCTACTTGTTTTCCTTCACTTTCACTCCCCCTTGTAAATCCAAAGCAAGGAATAGATAAAAAAAGTAGTCTTTTAAAAAAAAATAAATCTCAAATAAAATAGAAGAGTCTTAATCAAAACAGACTTTCAAGAAAGTTATTAAAGAAAATAAAAAATTAAAAAAGCCCAGTCCAGTTAAAAATTGAGAAGCTTTGCCAAACTCCAAGTTCCAATGAAAAGGGGGAAAAAAAACCTTCAATTTAAACTAGCTTAATCTCGCCACTTAGCCACTTTTATCTTCACTTTTAATTTCACTTTCAGTCTTTTAGGGTGTTCTTTCCAAAAAATAATAAGTAGAAACTCATCTCACCAAACTGACACACTTTCTTCCGATCTTTTCCATTCCAGAGCTGTCCCAGCTTCAGCAGCTTAAATGGCTGCCTCTCCGCTGCCGGCAAAAAGGGCTTCTCCTGCATCTACCAGGCACTTTGTGGTGTCCCTGGGATCAGCAGGACGTGCCCTTATCGATCACTGTCTCTGCAGGACAGTTTAGGTCCGGTGGGACCGACCAACAGCGGAGATATCAACGGCGATCTTGGAACATCAAGATCGCACATCATACCGCCGTGATGCCAGCTCTGCCATCTCTGGAGCCCTGACAACTATATTGTAGAAGATTCTGTTTGGGCAAATCACATTATTTTGCTTGCACAAAGAACAATGGAATTTTTTAATATTTCTACTTATATTTATAATTAGAGAAATAGGCATTTTCCTCATCCATGTCATTTTCATAGCTCTAATTCTCTTATTTGCTTCTCACCCTTTTCTTTATTAGTCTGCAATTATTTGACAACTCCTTTGGAAAGTTATATATTTAAAATGTGTTAAATTATTTTTAAATTCCACTGTAGTTCTCTAAAAAAACATTGTAAAAATTATTAATGATCAAAGAATTTTCCATAGTACTTGGGGTGTAGAAAAACTTTTGGTCTGGGATATTTAGATTATTGCATTTTTCATCAGTATTGGTAAAAATTGTGTTATAAAAGTTTACTGCTTATGTTAATATGTGTTCATTCATCACTTTTGTTATTGCTGTTGCTTTTTTTTGTTCTCCTTAGGGCTTTATGGATATTGACCTGGGGAAATTCAAAGAAAGTGGAGCAAATGTGACAGGATTCCAGTTGGTGAATTACACAGACACCATTCCAGCCAGGATTATGCAACAGTGGAAGAACAATGATGCCAGGGAACAACCTCGGGTGGACTGGAAGAGGCCAAAGGCAAGTGGTACTGAAAACCATTTGTTTGAGGAGGTGTTAATGCCATTTTCTTGTTCCTTGTGTCAGACTAAGGGTTTAGGGCTTTCTTTTTCCATAGCAAATTACAGCGGAATTGATTTCAGTGAAGTTAAATTATAGAAAATACTGTTTTCTTTTGCTAAACAAGAGGGGACTTTAAAATGAAGAATTCTCATTTTGAAACACACAAATACCCATACACACACATATGAATTGGTGTGGTAATGTGGTAGTAAGGTTTAAGTAAGGTTTAACAAGGAGCAGGTTTAAGCAGGTCCTTCCTTAGAAACAGAAACCAGTGGGTGATGTTGGGCTAGTCACTGTCTCTTGGAGTTAAACTGGGAAATAAAAAAAACTCTATTTCCCAACTGGTTCTAGACCAACATTATAGATTATGATTTGTTAACTTCAGTGGAGATGCTGTTACCCTAGAGTGGACTCACTTGGGCAGATAATAATATAGATAGGACATATACATACACAACCAATGGTTAGTCATACATTCAGCCAGGTTTTTAAAAATTATTATTACTTATTGTTGTCGTTGTTGTTGACTGGATTTGATATTTTTATCCACCCATCAAGTCCTTTCCAAGGACCTGTGATAGGCAGATATTAATGTTTGACAGTGTTGAAATTATAGTCACAAGATGTAAGCTGTTCCAAGTATAGCTGCCTTTTGCAATTGATTGGTGCTGAGGGTGTTCAAGTGGTGTTCCGTATGTTTTTACATTTCACCCAAGGAACCTGTCACTATCTATTAATATAATTATTCATATTATATTATAATATAAATTTATCATATTTGTGTTTACATTATGTCTAAGTAAAATGATGTAGAATAGGTATTTCAATCCGTAGGACCTCAAAATGTATGCAAATGAAATTAATAAATAATTTATTATTAAACTTACTGTATGTGCTGCCCCTCTCACCAAAGGCAAGAACAAGCAAAATGCAAAAGGATACAGCAATGAGTTCCCCCTTAATAATGGCTTAACACTGCATGAACACTAACATGGCCGTAACTATCCCCACTTAGTTTCTCCAGATGTGCTTAACTTACAGAATTTCCAGACAGAATGCCCATATACTGTTGGGAATATCATACTCTTGGGAATTCTGACAGTCAAAGTGCAAGACATCTATGAGAAATTAAGGAAACATTATCTGCAACTGTTTCTCTAACATTCAGTGTTAGTGCTCAGAGAGAGAATATATCCTAGTTCTTTTGGGTTGTTCAGAGCAATATTGCATGTAAGTAGGATTTCAGTCTTTAAGTAACTTACATGTATTAATTAGAATTGGGATAACTAAAGTAAATTTTATGCCTTGTTCTTCTGTCTGAGGGACTCTATAGCAAATTATTTAATTAGTGGGGTGCTGAATTATTGCTTTGCACTGAATTAGATAAATATATGGTGCTATGGAATCTTTTGAACAAATAATTTTTAAAACAGAGTTCATCCTCAGAACTTTGTGTAGATGTGATAGATACATACTCTGTTGCTTACCTTCTCATAGATCCTTCATTGTGAAAAACTAAGTTCTTTTTCTCACCTTACTGGGAGAATATTTTAAAGATTGGTAAGTTGTATAGTAGACTGAATATAGTAGGGAAAGAGGGAGAGGGAGGGTGGGGGATTTTCTGAATCTTTCGTATTAAGGCAAACTGTTCTTGTTTTGTTTTTTAAAGATAACCTGCACACCCAGAAACTCACTTTGTCATGATGCAAATCTTGAACACCGTTAAAGACAGAGTCCAAGGCTTTAACTTCCTATGTATAATTTTCTAAAGCCTGCAGCAGCAAGTCCTACAAATATTATAATGCACTGGATCCAGACTTACCCTGTATCCACTTTAATTAGACACACTGAAATCAAGTTGCCATTATTATTCTGGATATCTTGTGTTTTCATCAAACAAAAATGACTCTCAAGGTAGAACAGATTAATTAAAACATGGCTGAAAGCAAAATTAACATAATAAGTAGGTTGTGCTTTGGAGTGTGCAGTAGTGCAAACTACTTAAAGCAGCTGCAGCTTTTCCCAGGAAATTATAATTGTCATCAATATTATTAAGCATAAAAATGTAGCTACAGAAGAGCATGCAAGTCATCATTTGGCTACACCTAGCAAAATTCTATGTGGCTTCTCATGGCTTGTCAATTCCAGCCAAATTGGTATTTTAGCTCAGATCCCAAGAAATAATACGATATAGTGACTAAGGTGCTGGATTTTGAGCTGGGAGGCTCTAATCTTCTAGACATAGAAGTCAGCTGGATGGCCTTGGGCCAGGCATTCCCTCTCAGCCCAAATCAGTGTCAGGCTTCTGTGATAAGCTGATTGAAAATTAAAATTCCTTCTTGCCTCATGCAGTGACAGCTTTACTTTGAGAATTGCAGCAAGCCATGCAAAATAAGAAGTTCCTACAAGTTCTAGGATAAAGGCTATGAATAGCAATCACAACTTCAGTTCAAAAATCTACAAAATAATGCTGCTCTTTATTTTTGAAGCACCCAGTATTACTTAACATAATTATTTTTGTGACACATTAAGTTGACATTGATATTAACCAAATAGCAGTTTGGGGTGGCTGAAGAAATAGAAGATTTCCTGGTTCCTGTCTTGGGAGAAGGAACAAGCATTTCCCAAATCAAGCCTAATAGCCAACATGCTTATTTTAATCTATTTTCTAGTACACATCTGCTCTTACGTATGATGGGGTTCGGGTAATGGCAGAAGCTTTTCAGAGTCTCAGAAAACAACGGATCGATATTTCCCGTCGTGGGAATGCTGGGGATTGCCTGGCAAATCCAGCTGTTCCTTGGGGACAAGGGATTGACATCCAGAGAGCTCTACAACAGGTTAGAAAGTTAAGATAAACTTTAACCCTGGGCAGATTATAACATTGTTAGAATATCTGAATTGTTATTCATTATTCATTATTTCATGGATTGTAAATCTGTATCCTGTTGTACTATAAACAAGGATGATCACTGAATATTTATACTGAAATTGAATTTCTAAAGTAGTCTTGAAAGATCACCTTATTTAGGAAAAGAAATCTGACTGTGAATATTTGGGAGGAGGGGAATGCATTTTCTTTCTAAGTTTTGATCCTGAACTTATCAAGCTTGAATTAAAATGTTTCAGCAACCTAAATTAGGATTACAGTAAGATAATTCATTATGCTTTCTTTTTTTATAAGTGGATGCTTGCTGTGTCAAAGATGCAGAAATAACATTACATAATTCTTTCTTGATTATACTATATCAGATTGATGATGAGCAGCATGTTTGAATGCTTCTTGTAGATAAAAGCTAGGTTGTTAGAAATAAGTTAGGTCAACTGCCTTGTCCCTTAATTTACTATTTTCCATTGTGCAAGAAAAGAAATGCTATTAAGATTTTGCACTGAAACAGAGTTACAGAGTTATACTGCATACAATATATGCAATCCATTCAGTACTAGTATTAAAAGAAGTGGGAGTTTAGAACAGGAAAATATGTACAAGTCACCCTATTGGAGGCACTTAACATTTCAGTGTTAAAATGTTCAAATTCTGAAAATGTTGTGAGAAAAGAAATGTCTATGGGCAAAACTGCATAGTTAGGTTTGCTCTTCTTGGCACCGGGTCAACAATTTCTGGAGGGAGGGAGGAATGGGTGACATTGTCATCTCACCTCCAGCCTACTGCAAACACAGTCCTTCCTTGTGTTTTGTTGTTTTTAATTTGAAGGTAGTTTTTTTCTTAATTGGGACTGGCAACTCCATAACTAAGCAAAGTATTTATTAACCAAAACATTACATGACTGCCCCACTTAGCGACAGCAGTTCCTGCACAAAAACTAGGTTAGATATCACATGTCTATGATTTGTGATTTCCTGCCAGTTTCCTGGTTTACTTTGTTTGTCGTAAGCCAGATGGGTCAGAAATGGTGATCACAGAACACTGTGACCATCAAAAATATGCAATAGTTGCAAATAGTGATCATGTGATTGCCGGGATGTGGTGATGGTCTTAAGTGCAAGGATTGGTTGTAAATCAATTTTGTCAAGCACCATTGTAACTTTGAATAGTTGCTAAACAAATGACTATAAAGTCAGGTCTAGGTGTAATTTATAAAACCTTTATAGTTTAGATGATGATTTTGGTAGTAAGACAACTAGTAAGATAACATCAAGTCCAGAGATGTGAGAAAAATCCTCCATTAATTACCTTTTCCAAGCCAGTGGCTAAATTCCATCTATTGTCTTTTGCAGTCCCACATTTAGTATAAGATCATCTTAGCCTTTTGACAAACTGTTAGCAAGTGTACTTTGCTTGTTTTTTATCCCCAACTGTGTTAACTGGAAAAGTGTAATGGAATACAGTCTTGATTCCCAGAAAGGAGGGAGTGCATTCCAGAGGAGCAGGAGACAAAACAGTTTAGGTAGTTTGTGTGAGAGAAAGAGGGTGAAGATAGCTCCTCCTAATAGTTCTCAGAGTATATGTGTTATATGGTGCAAGTAGTCTGCTTTAGTTTGGCAAGATTTCTGTCTATAGGTGAGGAACCATAAAGATATCTGCTTAGAAGAATCGCAATGTGTCTTTACTGGGTTTGGGAACCTTGACAAAAAGTCTGAGGTGGAAAGTTGAAATTACCGTCACCCAAATGAGCTTATATCCTCAGTGCAGATGAATTGAAAAGAAAACACCTGAAGAAAACTCTTGATACGTATTGATGCATATATCATTTGATCTGATTTAAGAAATTTGGAGAGATATTTGGTACAAAATTTTGTATCAATTGTCATCTTTTACCTGCTCCTCCTCTTTTTATAGGTGCGCTTTGAAGGGCTGACAGGGACTGTTCAGTTTAATGAGAAAGGACATCGAACTAATTACACCCTTCATGTTATTGAAATGAAACATGATGGGATCAGAAAGGTAAAGCTGGTTAGGTTGGGAATGGAACTTGTTTCTGAAAACATTGATTCCCTGGTGCAACTTTCATCATGAGCTAAAACATTTGTGTAAATAAGGCATAAAATGGATTTATCTCTGACACTTATTTTGTAGTATAGGATTTGAAACCTTTTTTTTCATGAATTTTTGTAGAAATAAATTTGGGGTCTCTTCAACTTTTAGAAAGCATAATATGAAGATTCTTCACAGAGTAGTTTCTTTTCTTCTCTAAAACCTGATGGAATCACACATCATGAGGTATCAGGAAATTTAGGTGAGAGAAAAAGGTGCTTTGTGAAGCGTCAAATCAAATCAAACTTTATTATTGCAATCAGAGATTAACATACTTTGTGAAGGGTGTTTCTATAAGCAAATCTGTCTTTCTTAAGATTAAATAAAGTTGAAAAAATGTCTGAGCCTCTATCAACATTTTAAGTAATCCCTACCCAACTTCACTCTGGTAGGCATTTCTACAGATTAATCTTTAATCCTTAGGAAAAGATTCTGGAATGAAAACTAAAAAATAGAACATAATGGATTTTAAGATTTGCCCATCTCTATTACTTTTTTTAATTGATAATTATGTCCTATTTATTGTTGTGGTATATTTTAATTCTGTAAACCCCAAATTCACCTGTCTACATTATTTTAATATTTAATATGAATTTAAATATAAGATTTTCTCTCAAAGTATTTAAAAAAGTAAATGTATTGATCACTTAAGGACTGTGACTTGACATCCAGAAAGTTGAAATGTGGTAACTGAATATTTGTCAAAAAAATGCAAATCAGTACTTTTCATACAGGTATTAACAATAGATTAATTCCCAGATGATTTCCTATTGTCAGTAAAACTCATCTAATCTCTGAATTAAAAAGCTACAGAGTCTTGTAAAATTTTAAGGACAATTTGTGCATGCTGATATGCAAAAAGGAGAAGGTGAAAAATATGAATATCAGATCTATCTCAAAAATATTAATAATATAAAAGATTCATATATGCTTTCATTAGTCTAAAGATATACACCTAAATACATGCACAAAGTACTTATGTCTTACACTTTTCCTTTATGTTCAAGATGTCTGGACAAAATCAATAATGCCACAAATTTTGAAATGTAAATAAATTTCAGTGTTTGAAAGATAGTGGATTTATTTTGTACAATGTTTACTATAAAGTTTTCTCACAAATATGGAATCTCAGGATATAGAACATTGAGTTTTGCCAAAGATGTACTATATTCTATTGATCATTTCTAGATTGGTTATTGGAACGAAGATGAAAAATTTGTTCCAACCATCACAGATCAGCAAGGTTCAAATGAAACAACAACTCTGCAGAACAGGACCTATATTGTCACAACTATTCTTGTAAGTATTCTGACACTGAGACTTTTATCTCAGTAAACCCCATCCTAATTTTGTGTTTTCCTTCATTTATAATTGTGTACAATTTCAAAAGCAAAATATTAAAGCAAGAGCATTTTAAGGCTTGCCACATAGTTGAAATTATCAAGTTTTATATGATGGAAATGAAACTGATATCAGATATCAATTTAGTACAATGTCGCTCAACCTTGGCAGCTTGAAGATATGTGGACTTCAATTCCCAGAATTCCCCAGGCAGCATGGAAGTCAAAATGATTTATGTTTAAGATATTGTACTAAACTGAGGAAATCTAGATTCAAGTCCACCTTTTCAAGAAAAATTACTTGATGGCTTTGAATCCAACTTCTCGCTCTTGACACTTCCCTTGATACTTGTGGGAACAATGACAAAGTTTCCCCATCAAACTCCTGAGACAAAAAGTAGGATATAGAGCTAATAAATAAATGAATTCCAATAATAAGCTGTTGAAAAAGACACTGTAAACACTGCATCTTTTCTTAGCATTGCAATGTGTTTCATTAACATGTTTGATACCTTTATTTTTTATTTTCTTTTTACTGCCTTACTCATGTATTTTAATGGAGAAAACTGACCCTGAGAAGATGCTGCAACTTTGATGTGGAGAAATTAAATATATATATATATTTAAAAAGTCCCTAAACTTAGAGAACAAATTTAATTTGTAATAATAATTTCCTCAATTTAACATTTTCAAGAAGCTAGATAAACATCTGACAGAACAGAAGTAAAATGAAATTTAGTTAGCCTTAAAAGCTTGGAAAATCTATCATGCTATTCTGTAATTATTTGGGATTCCTCGTAAACATTCCATAAACAGATCTTTTATACATCTGATTGGCTAGAAATTCAACTCTCTGCAAATATTCACATATTTGAGTAATATGACATTTGGATAAGATGGCTATGGATATTTCTGACAACAGCTGTTGTGATTCCTGAGGCTGAAAATAAATGTGATGTGATTAAAGCTGGACATGAGACTTCTGTTTCAGTTAGATTTGGGTGTTAACATATAAATTAGGTTATTATTTTCTGAAAAAATTCTGTGACTTCCCTGAATGACATTTTATATCTACAAATATGTCCAGTATTGACGTTTTAGAGTAAAATAAGAAATGCCTCTTTTCAGAGGTTTCCCATATGGAAGCAGGTTAAGAAAGCATGTAGTTTAGAACTCATTTTCTGTTTCTCCTTTAATTGTATAATCCAGAGAGTGCCTAAAAATAATTTTCCTTCAACACTAGGAAATAAACTTGTCCTCCATCTTTTGTATGCTGATGATGCAGTTATTGTTTTTACAAGTTTAAGGTGTAATCTCCAAGTGCTTAATATCAAGGGATATTAAAGAAAACCCAACCATCTCCTCTAAAAAAGGAATTTGTTTAATAAAAAGGCATCCAAATTATCATAAGTGAGTGATTAAAAGTGATTAAAAGTAAACTTACTTTTTCATTTATAATTGTAATAAACAAATTAAAGATAACTTGAGCTGGCAGTAATCAGGGTATAGATTACATTTCTGTTGCCCTATCAATATCTTTCCATATCCATGTAGTCATTACATAGTTCAAAAGAATGTAGGCATTAAAATTAAACAGTTTGTGAATAAATATATATTAATATAAAATTCAGCAAATCTATTATATTTTGAATCCAAAACAGTTCAATTAATTAAAGGTGTTACTTATTACAAAAAGATACAGATGGTACCTATTCACTAAGTAAAGATGATCACAAGTACTAATATTAATGAAAAGGCATGTGTAATGTATAATTCAAAATTTGGAAAATTCCAAAGTCCCATCTTTAATTGATAGTTGCATCTTTTTCAAAGGTATCTTCAGAATTGAAGCACCTCATAGAAATTTATAGAACAGCATACTGAGTTTTTGAAAATGTTTTCCAGATAAGGATCTGTGCAAAAAAAAATCTTGAGAATTCTGTTGATCCTAGCCTAAAAATTTAATTTTAATAACTCCCATCTGCCAGATATATATTCTTTATATATCTTACTTGCATTTAGTGTTACAGTTTGAGAAATGTTGTTTGGAGTAAGAATATCTAAATAATAGATAAATTCAGTATCTATATAAAAATGATAATCACTTAATGCATGAATAAACTAAATTTTATCTACAAAAATCATTTCCAATTTGCATTGGTTAATAGAATATCCTACAATTTCAGCAAAGGCATTGATCAAATTCAGCAAAGCTAGAATTAAATTACTGTACAAGACTCAGAGATAAACAATAAAATAGCATCAGCACAGAGTACCGATTGATATTCTAATTAATTATACAAAAATCACAGAGAGCATAATTTTGTCTAATAGCACAAGCTAGGAGTTTGAAACAAAGATCCAAAGGAAAAGTGGAGATCTGTCTAATAATTTTAGAGGATTTAAACATTTTTAAAATGCCATTTATCATCACTTTATTGAGGGTCTCATGAAGACACTGAACTCATTATATAATTTTCTATAAGCAATTCACATGGATGCACAAGAACTGATTTAGTACCGATGTAGTGATTAAGGCACCATCTAGAAACCAGGAGACTGTGAGTTCTAGTCCTGCCTTAGGCACAAAGTCACTTTCAACAATAGGAAAAAGGCAATGGAAAACATTTCCAAAAACTTTGCCAAGAAAACTGCAGGGACCCCAGGAGTCAACACTGACTTGAAGGCACACATATGCACACACCCAGAGAGACACACATAGACACACACAGACATACACAACATGTACTACAAAATTGCAATGTTGTCTTTATTTTTATTTAAATCAACCAAATTTTTCACCAGCTGAATGAAATGTGTCTAGCTTTAATAATGCCCCCTTCGTTGTTTTGAATATATTATTTCTTGAATTTTAAATTAATTAATAAATTGGATTGATAATCAACACATAACATATGATTGTTAGCAGGTCATGGTGTAATGGTAATGAACCCTTCATTAAATGAAGATGATTACCTTCCATTCTCAAAGATACCATTAAATTAAAATATGTTTTATTAATGGACCAATCAATTAAAAGTCATAGACCAGTGTTTTCTCGGAAACTTTAAGATTCCCATCCACTAGCTGGGGAATTCTGGGAATTAGAGTCCACACATAAAGTTGCTGAAATCAAGAAACACTATTTTAGATGACTTGCCAGTTTTTGCTTTGTTGCTTTCCATTGCTATGTTTGCTATTTCTTACAGCTGTTGCTGTAAGAGGTCTGGGGATTTAACTCTTATCCATTAACAAATAAATATACTTATGAATTGTTTAGTCTTCAAATAATTTTCCATAGCCTGATAAACTCTTTGATTAATTAATATTTAACTTTATTTTGCTTTGTTGTTTCTTATGCTTGTTGAGAGAATTGGACTATTGGTTCAAGTGATAATTATTGAAGTAATAATATGGCTGAGCTTTGTAAACCAGTTGCTTTTGCATGATAGTGCACCCATGGAATCTTCTTTGTGGAATTCATTGATGATAGTATGGGTAATAGTGGAAATGGTGGAGCTCCAGACAGCAGTTGTCTCTCCCCCCGCCCAAAGCTATTCATAAATCCTACTGAGAACATACCACTTTTGTCATAATAATGTTTTTAAACAGGACCATCAATGTGCTTAGGCACAGTCTAAATTTTAGATACTTTCCTCAAAACTATTTATTATTTACCTACTTACTTATTTCCATTTTGTATATAGGTTAAATAAATAGACCGGCCATTTTAAAGTTTTATTTTAAATAAATCTATCCACTCTAAAGGAGTATGCACACCCTTTCTCCATTACTAGAAATAATATTCTATTCTTGTCTTATCTACACTGTCTTTGGTATTTATTCCAAAGCTTCCTATCTTTTGTATCCCTCTATAGAAAAATGATTGACCAGCAAATCTAAGATAGAAGCCTTCAGCATAATTCTGGCTTGTCATACTTATATGTTCATATAGAATCACAGATCCTCATGGAGCAATTCTCTGTACTATCTCCCATGTAATGTCAAAATCTTCTCCAATTTTAAGAGGAAAACAAACAGGGTGCATAAACATTTTAACTGGGGAAAGTATAATGTCAATCTCTCATGTGACCTAAAATGATATGCTCATTTGCCTGCCTGCAGGCTGACATAAATGATATATCTCCTTTTCATCTGTTCCATAAAAATTGAGCATTGTGGCTTATTATTAGGCTACCCTACATTTTGCTCATCAGCTTGAATGACAAGTACTGAGATGTGCATGCCACCATTTATGTCTATGGAGATTCTCAGTCATCCACGTCATGGTTGTCCCAAAGGTGCTTTTCTTTCCAAGAGGCAACTGGACTTTCTGGTCCAAACCAGAAAGTCCAGTTGCCTCTTGAAAAACAGCACCTTTGGGACAGACCACCATTTAAGAATTCCAAGAAATTAAAACTCATTGTAGGACTGGAAACTACAGGAAGTTCTACAGGAAGAGATTGGAAATTTGAGAGTCTCAATGTCAAGAAAATATCAAGCTCAAAATTGGAATATAATAGCAGGTTTCAAGTACTTAAACAAGATCATGACTTTATCTCCATCATCCCAAAGTGTACAAATGGAGTAATATTTAAAACAAAAAGGGAACTTATTAATGTTGGATGTATTCTGGCAGTATTCCTAGAGCACATCAGCAGTGGAAACATTTAACTTATGTGTTGATGTGCTTTACATCAGACACAAAGATTTTAACATTATGCAGAACAGTTTTCATTGCCAAAACATTGAAACATTGATTGTGTAACTTCCTCTGTTTCTCTCAGGAAGCTCCATATGTGATGCAAAAGAAGAGCAGTGAACCATTAGAAGGAAATATGAGATATGAGGGATATTGTGTAGAATTAGCTGCTGAAATTGCAAAACATGTTGGCTACAACTACAGCTTGCAGATTGTTGCTGATGGAAAATATGGCGCTCGAGATTCTGAAAGTAAAATGTGGAATGGCATGGTTGGAGAGCTAGTCTATGGAGTAAGTTTCCAGTTCTGAGTCAATGATTATATAATATTATTATTGTATTATAAAAGCTGTTGATGCCAGAGCATCTTTACAGGTATTGTTACTATAATTCAACACAGGTGGCCATTTGCTTTCAATTGCTACTGTTATTTGAGATTATTCTTTAAATAAGAGCAAGAAAAATATGAAAAACTGCTTTAAACATTGTGAATGATACCATATAGTTGACAGCAAGTCATTTGAGCAATTTACAGTTAACTGTATATCTCCATCTTAAAATAAATGGGAAGGTGTCACTCTACCAGGATCTTTCTAATCTCCTGGTATTTTTTAAGAGGGCAGGAATAGATATTAAGGAATTGAAATATCATAGATCCTATACTGGGACATCAATTAAAGGATCATATCAACAGCTTTAATAGGTCACAATAAATAACAATTATTTACCCAAAAGGAAATAGTGAAACCACACTTGGTTTATTTTTGTTTTGCATTTATAAAGTAATATAAATTCAAGCATGTCTGTAAGGCAGTGAATGCAGGAAAGAATATGAGATAAATCAAACTGAGACATCAAAAACTTGTAAATTGTATTTTCAAGATTTTCAAATGGTTTGTATACATAAAAAACAAAACCCAACCCCCTGAGTAATATTCTAGTATCTTAAATATGTATAATGCTGTGCTTCTTCCCCAGTCCAAGCCTTGCTATCAAAAACTTTGTGTATTCTTATTATAGTATTTTGCAGATATTCAAAATGTTTAACACCAACTTCCTTTCTTTTCAGAGAGCTGATGTGGCTGTTGCACCATTAACTATAACTCTAGTGCGAGAAGAAGTTATAGACTTTTCCAAACCTTTTATGAGCCTGGGCATATCTATCATGATTAAAAAGCCTCAAAAATCCAAACCTGGGGTATTTTCCTTCCTGGATCCTTTAGCCTATGAGATCTGGATGTGCATAGTTTTTGCCTATATTGGTGTCAGCGTTGTCCTCTTTCTGGTTAGCCGCTTCAGCCCATATGAGTGGCATAATGAGGAGGTTGAGGAAGGCCGTGACCAACCAGCTAATGACCAGACCAATGAATTTGGGATATTTAATAGCCTGTGGTTCTCCTTGGGAGCTTTTATGCAACAAGGATGTGATATATCTCCAAGGTTAGTAATTTCTATTAAATATGCATTCTTTGGTGATGAGATTGCTTCTTCAGATGCTGGGAAATAGTTTTCTTCTATCATGTTTTCCAACTTTAGTATAACATCTGTAGTTAACCTGTCTGATTGAAGTGGTTGAAATGGTATAATTGGCCTGGTTAAGTTAAACCTTTGTTGAAAATAATAGCATTTTGGTCAAACAGTTTCTTTTATCATTTCAAACTTTCTTAATTTCCCCATTGTTGCTATAATATTTTCTGTTATATCCAAATCAATCCCTTTCAGAGTTTGCTTCCTGTCTTTTATATTTTTGAAAGATTCTAGACAATATATAGAAGGGGATAACAGGCACCTGTTATCAATCCCTGGAATCCTACTGTCATAGGCACCCACATCAACTTAGACCATATCAATATTACATCCTGACATATATTTCAGCTCTTTTATTCATAATTAAATGTTGATTTCCCTTTTTGTATTGATGTATTTCCCTGTTTGTATTCATGAATTTCACCTTCATTCAGATGTTACAGCCTTCTCCTTTTTCTTACTTTCACAAGCATACAACATAGATAGTTTTCTTTCCGGCATTGTATTCATTAATTATCATTTACCACATTTTGATTACAGCTAAGATCTCAGATAGTCTTTGACATATCTGCTTCTGACTGTAACATCAGAGCTGTTGTTGAAGAATCTACAAACCTGAAGTACAAATTGCAGGCATGGCACATCTATGTCTTTGTCAAGTCATGTCTTTGAAATGCAAGCCATTTAAATTTTATTTATTGAAATGTATTTATTTACTTACTTATTTATTACATTTAGAAACCATCCATCTCTCTCCCAGAGCTACTCTGAGCGGTGTGCAAATAGACATAATGAATGCTCAACCACTGATATCATAGAATCGGCATAAACCAACAGCAGACTGAGACTGTGGCACTCAACAAGGTTATCATCCTTGTTGACGATCTCATTAAGAAGAGATTGGACAACCATTTGTCTGAAATGGTATAGGATCTCCCTGAGCAAGGGGTTGGACTAGAAGACCTCCAAGGTCCCTCCAATTCTGTTATTCTGTTATTCATCCAGGAGTGAGGTCTGAAGTAGAGAATTATACCAATCTACAGATTTTCCTTTTCCTACAATGTGAAGCCCACCACCTCCTGTCATACTCCCCCTGGCCCATGTCACCATGGAGATCCATATTCCCATGCCATATTCATCTTCCATGATTCCCACACCCAACTTCTATATTCTACTTGAAGCAAAAGGGAAAAAAGAAAAAGAATAATAATGAACCACTTCCTATGTTGTAGCAGTTTACTAACTCTATCATTCACCGCAATACAATAATAATCATCTACACATACCTACTAGTTGATTCTATACCCATTCAGACAAACCAGCCTATGATTAAGGCATCAGGCTAGAAACCAAGGGACTGAGTTCTACTCCCACCTTAGCCATGAAAACTAGCTAGATAACCTTTGTTTGCTGTTAAATTAGTAATTAGTTGTTAATGGAATCAGGCTTCCTTATTGACTTTGCTTGTCAGAAGGTTGCAAAAGTTGATCACATGATCATATAACTTCAGAACACTGTAACCATCATAAATATGGGTCAGTTGCCAAGATCTGAATTTTGTTCACATGACCATGGGGATGCTACAGAGGTCATAAGTGTGAAAAATGATTATAAGTCACTTTTTTCAGTGCTGTTGTAACTTTGAACAGTCACTCAATGAATGGTTCAAGGTATACTGTGTATATGTATGTGCATATACATATGAGCATACAGTATATATTCAACTCAAAACAGCAAACATATTTGATATTCCTGTCTCTTATTTTCCCCACAATAGCAACACTCTGAGGAGAGTCAGCTGAGAGAAGTCACCCAGTCAGCTTTTAAAAGCTGATTTTCATTATTTACCTAGAAATATGATAAATGGAAAAAACTGAAGATCCTAAATTAGCAATAAATCTTCTGAACACAAAAGAGCTTACCTTTGAGTAAAAATATGCAATCAACCACTTTATTTATTTTGATTTTTTTAACCTCCTCCATTTTTAAGATCATCTTAATAATAATCATATTAAACTTTAGTTCACTTTAAAACTTTAATTAATGTAAATGTAATTGATTAACTGGCAAAAACATTAATTAGTTAATACAAAAGAACAAATTGTAATTATAAATGGGTGAGTTTTGACAAACCCTTTGTTTTACCTCATTCTGCTTTGTTATTGTTATTGTAATAAAGACTCTAAAATAACTTATAAAATAGGCACTTTCATTTAAATAGTTAATTTATTCCATAAAGTTGAGTATACTTACCTACTCTAACAGGCTTTGCATGATATGCATGTATATCTCACACTTTTTTCATTTTTCCCAAGAGTTTATTGAGTTTTTTCTATTATACAAGTTTAATTACATTGATTTATTAATTAACTAATCATCTGAGGGTCAGATTGAGGTTTTGTATCTGCACATTTAATTACATTTATTCACATAATTGAATTTAACTAAATTTATTCACTTAGACTTCATTAATTCATTAATTGATCCTTAATCAGTGTTCCAATTCAAAATATGATAAAGTTAATGAAAAATAAACCAACAGTTTTGACTTCATATGTTTTGATGATCCTCACACTTCATTTTAGCCTAGCCCCAGCTGTAAGAATGTAGCTGGAATAAACTGACTTTCCTGAAAACCTTTTTGGTGTTCTGAAAGCTGGATGCAAACTTTGTTCAAAGTAATTTAGCCATGTCAAATGCTAAGCTAATGTTTTTAGAAGAGTTAATTTAGAAGACTTAATGCTAAGCTTCAGTCTAATACTAAGTTTTAAAACACAAAAAAAGTACATTCATTTTGCTTCTTGAGGTAATCCCAATCACCATATATTTTTTAGTTTTTCATCATTATTTTATTCATTCATTCATCACATTTATATAGCTTTCATTTTCACTTCTACAGTATTTATTCATCACATTGCTTTCTGTTTTTCAAAGATGTTGAAGGGATGAGTTGAATGACTGAAAGTTATTTGATATCATCACAGATAAGGTTGTATCAGGAATTCACTAATCACTGACTGGATGAACAGAAACTATTCAATAATGGCTTACTGTAATCTGTTTTATGCTCTCAGTTTGCCTCACTTAAGAAAATATTTTTGAAGAATTTTGAAAAATCAGTTGTTAGTTGTAGGTTTTTATATATTATTGTCATTAACCATCATTCTTCAAATCAATCTTTTTAATTCTTGAATTAGTTTCAACCCATCTCAAGACTTAACACCTTAAATTAATTCTTCAGGTTTTTTTACTAATATATTGCCTATCACTAATTAGTTATTATAACAATATACCTCAAAATTTTGTGCACACCACTGCTAAAAAATCCCCAGTTATTTCTACCTTTCTTTTTTTCCCAAGATTCTACAAACCTTAGTCGTAGTAGTGCTAGCAGTACCAACTGATCATGATTATTGATGTATATGTAAATATAGTTACGTGTGTGTGTGTGTGTGTGTGTGTGTGTGTGTATAGAGAGAGAGAGAACATTCTTCCCTCTGAATCCTGCTTAGGTGCTACTAGAGTGCAGATAGATTTAGCAAAATCTTGTTATTATTCAGTATGAAGATTCTGCTCAAGTTTTGCTCTGATTTTTCTTGTTATGCCAAATCATTCTGCTATATCAAGCAGTTTCAGTCCTTATTATTGTTGAATTATTATTGTTTTGTTGGCACCCAAGACAAATGCAAATAATTCTGGAAAAATCTCAGATAAAAGAAAGATTTTGGCAAAATATGCAGCTCCACATGTGCTGTTTTATCAGATTTCTGATGGTGTGAATACAGGATTCTCATGGCATCTATAGATAGATATAGACATACACACAGCAGCCTCTTACATTTTAAACATTTGGTAGGCCTCGAGCAGAGTGTTTAAGGGAGAGTTGCAGTTCTAGAAATGAATGGATCCTTAACAAAATTCTGGGAAATCCTCATACTATCATTGCCTCTCCTCTTCTTTTTCCAACACCTTCTTTGTTTTCCCTCTTTCATAGCTAAAAATGAAATAAATTTAAAATAGATCTTATTGCTGCTTCCTTAGGCCACTTCATATGGCTTTCTTTTTTCTCTCCCTAAATTCCATTTTGGTTGTCTTCAACTTTCTTATTGATTGGTGTATGTGTGTGTGTGTAAGAAACAGAAATGGAGTGATTGTTTGTTTGTATATTTGTTTATTTGTTTGTTTGTCATGTGCCACCCATATAGCCTACAGGCAACTCTGGCAACTTGCAAACATTAAAAGCTAGTAAACATTAAAATAATAAATAACACTAATAATAACAATAACAATATTTTAATGAAATAATGAAATGGGAGAAGTGAGGTAAGGTCTTCTCTTAATCTGATAGTCACCTTGAAAATGATGTATCCCCTTTAAGACTCCAGGCCAAGTGGCAGAACCAGGTCTTGGGGCCCTTACAGAAGGCCAGAAGGGTGGGTGCAGATATCACCTCAGGGGGTTTGATGTTCCAAAGAGCAGGAGCTACAGCAGAAAGGGCTCTTCTCTTTGGGCCCGCAAACCTACATTCCTTGATTGATAGGGTCCATGGCATGGCCTTCTATTGCAGGTGGGATAGGCTAGTCTCATTGGGGTTTTGTTGTTGATTTCCTGCAAACTCCAGTTCTTGTAACTTCGCATTGGGAAATAACATGGCTGGTTGTTTCTTTTTCTGTTTTTGTGTGATTTTCAAGAATTTTATAACAAGTGCTGACTTTATGAAATCTTGAATAGTAGAGAACCTGGACCTGAAACTTCTGGTCCAGTTTTAAATGCAGTCTTGGACTGCTTTTATACTGTTTTCTTGTTCAATTACTCTATAATTTCACAGAAATTCTAAGGATTAAAAAATAGTTCCTAGACACTTTTCACTAATTAGAGTTCTGCTATGATTATTTGGAATTGGTATCATATTGCAATTTCTAAAGACTTTTCATTTGAGAAGTATAGATCTACTATAGATATATAGAGAAACTTTATCTCAAACTGAAGTACTCCCAGGGTACACATAACTTTATTGATTTCTTAATCATATTCACATCAAGTCAAGTACCCTCTCCCCTTTTTTTGAATTCATTATGGATATTATTATTTACTCAATGAAAGATCCAATGCAATATCTTCCCAAAATTATTACTGAATAACAATCCACCATGTGTTCCAGCATAGGGCAAAACGGGCTCTCTATTTATACAGTAATGTCTTTTGTGAATGTAACCATTAAAATTTAATGTTTGGCAACAGACTGGTCTTTGTTGCCTTTGTTATCTCTCATTCAGCCAAATTGGAATGGGATTATTCAGTCCCTGGCATGATCTCAGAACTCACTCCATAAAAATTAGTCCATAAAAGGGAATGTGAATCTAGCCAATCACTTATCAAAATATTATCTCCCTTCCTGCCCACCTATTACTATAGTCCTCTTCCTCAGCCTCCTATTTTAAAAATACTAAATAGCCTTGATTGCACACTGGCAATCAATTTGGCCTCAAAAACCCTGGAAACTAAGAGCTAGGACAGGTTTAGTAACCATCCCCAGGAAATGGGCAGCCAGTAATTTAAAGGAAAACTGTGGCTTTGAAGAATTCATGTACACTGAGAGAACTTTGGTTCCCTTATGGAGTATATGCATCTCTTCTCTTAGGGAAAACTCCACCACTGAGTTTTCTATGTATTGAAAATGTACACTGAGAGCATATGGACCAAAGACAAATTCCTTGTGTGTCCAATCACACTTGGCCAATAAAGAATTATATTCTATTCTATGCAGCCTCAACAAATGCCAGTGTTAGAATCTAAGTTAGACTTTGGTGGGATCCTTGAAAGGGAACTCAGAAAAGAGAGACAGAGAGAAGCCCAGAAGGCAGCATCAAATGACATTTCAAACTGTGGCCAAGAAAAGCCTGTGGAGGCAAGGAGTCAAACTTGAATGAAAGAAAACTGGACTTTACTCATGTTCAGAAAAAGAAAGCAGTACATATGGTAGAAGACTTGGAGAAGAATATTAAACCACAATGAAGAAGCAGTAATAAAAAGCAGTGCAAATTTTGCCCAGTATTGTGGTTCTTTTCAGTACAGGCCTTTATGAAGCTCAGGAGTAAACAGAAGTACAATATTTAGTGATTCGATTTTTACCTCATCTTTATTATTATTTTTCTTACTAAATAGCTCAAGTTGGCAAATATATAATGTAACTTCCTCGTCCTATTTTCTCCACAATAGCATCCCTGTGTGGTCATTTGGACTTACCCAGGTCACTCAACCACTTTATCACTCCTCTTGATAGAAAACATGCTGCCTCTGACACTGGAATAATTTGAAGGCATCGTAATTAAAAGCAGTGCTTGGTAACATTATATCATTAAGGAGTTTAATCCCTTCTGAAAATGAGATGCCCTGTGTAGTGAGAAGATATGGCTTTACTTTGCTAGAATTGATGGCAGGTCATGAGGTAGCTGTTGTGTTATGAATTGTAGTCACTTTGTATAAATCGAATCAATAATATCTCTGTTATGTTGATGTTCAAACCAGGTTCATTATCCAGAGACACATTGGCAAATTGGGTAGCCACATTACATTGCATAAAACACAAATATAAATGAAGGAACTTACATTGAAGGTTGCATAAAGAAAAGATTATATCCAACCCTTGTTAATAGGTGCCACTGGCTGATACAGATCCTACAATCTATGTTGTTTCCTGACTCTGGCGCAGACCTTTGCACTTACATGTACAGAGCTGCTCCACATAAATATGCAGTTTGGAGGACACAGCAATCATGAAAAATGGTCCGAAGAAATGACTGAGAATGAAATATATACCCAGCTGAAGCTTGATATGGCTCACCCTGGATATACTATTTTTTTCCTGTGATTGAACTACAAATTCTAATATCTACCCACTATGTCTGAATAAAAACACTATCCATCAGGCAGCAGATGGCATTCTGCATTTATATCTATCCTCCTCTTGTCAGCTTTTATTCCCTGGGCCATTGATTTCTCTCTACAAAGTTACTTACATCTCTAAGAGAAGGCTTCCTTCCATTGATGTCAAATCACTCAATCGACATGCTAAAGCAGGTCTCCTAGGCATTAGGATATTGATGAGTGAGATGTCTCCCAAGGTCCCTGCCTTGCATAAAACATTGAAAAAAAATTATTATTAAAAAAAATGAATAAATAGAAATGTGACAAAACAAAGTTTTATTTTGGTATTTTCAAATGTCTTTGGAATCTGAATAAATTCCATATGTGACTTTAGAAAAATAGAAGATGTTGTCACTCCAGTAATTAGGACTCAACTCAGTTGTCTAGAAAAAAATGCCAAAAGTAAGTAGGAATATAGCAAGTATCACAGATGAAAAACAGTCTTTCTTGGACTCTCCTGTCTAGAATGGACTCACCTATCTAGAAAAAAACGCCCAAAGTAAGTAGGCATATAGATGGTATTGCAGATGGAAAACAGTCTTTCTTGTTTCCTAATTAAGCATTTTCTAAATTGTTAAACTTTCAAAATTCTATATGTATCCACAAGGGTAAAAGCTGGGAAGTCACTGAGGCAGGGGTGTCAAACTTGCAGCCTGCGGGCTGGATGCATCACGCAATGGCCATGCCCACCCCCGGTTTGGTGAAGGGGAAAAAAGTAATGACCCATGACAACAACAGGATGCTGCGAGTTTAACACCCCTGCACTAAGGTATAGTTAATGTTTTTATCAGAAATAAAATTCCATGGTTTTTATCTGGTAGATGAACACACTGTTGGGTTGAATATTGACTCAAAGCACCATTCAGTCTATTTTTTTTCTAGAGCTGTTATTTATTAATAAGATTTTGTAATCTTTGCCCTGGGATAGAGGTAGAAAAAATATTTTTACTAGTTGGTTGTTGTTTTAAAAGATATCACTAGACACATAATTCGGGGGCTTTTAGATTTTAATTTTTACTCATCAATATTTACTCTTCCATGCAAATGCAAAAGTCTCTTTTTGCAGATGACATATAACAGCAAGCATTCCACACATTCCTGGAAATTAAACGACAAGTTTTATCTTTCAACAGGTTGAATAGCATTGCAGGAATTTAGCCATTTAAATCCTGCAAGGCAGCTATCTGGACTTTATGAGCTCCCTCTTGTGTTAACTCATGGAATGCTGCTTATTATTTTCACTATTGTTTTACTATAGCCTCTCCATCAGATCTCCCCCATCAGTGGTGTTTTATTTACTTTTTTATTTAATTAAGAACATGGTTATTACACATGATTTCCAACTGCACCTGACATGGAATATGTGATGTACCTAAAGTAACAAAGTGCAGTATAGAATATAAATAAGGTCATTTATTATCATTCAAAACTCAGAATCAAAGGAAGTTTTAGAACATAGTGACATTGTGTACAAACTTTACCTCTTTTCATAGTCAAGAAATTTTTGAATATATCCTCAGCCTAGAATATTTAATCAACTGATATCTTTCTCCCCACACTTCGCCGCCCCCCCTCCCAGCCATGTATTGAAGCTAAAGACTTTCTTAACTCTGAAGTTAGGGAGCCCAATATATCTATGTCAGATAACAGATAAATCAGCGTTGGAACCCCCCACCCCCACCTCCCACCCAAGTGGGAGACCCTACACAATTTCTGACAAATGGCAGTCCAGTCTCTTCTTGAAAGTCTCAAGTAATGACGCTCCCACAACTTCTGTGGGCAAGCTATTCCATTAGTTGATTGTTCTCACTGTCAGAAAGTTTCTCCTTATTTCCAGGCTACATTTCCCCTTGTTCAGTCTCCATCCATTATTCCTTGTCTGGCCTTTGGGTGCTTTAGAAAATAGCTTGACCCCTTTCTCTCTGTGGCAGCCCCTTAAATATTGGAAGACTGCTATCATGTCTCTCATGGTCCTTCTCTTCACTAGACTAGCCATGCCAGTTCCTGTAACCGTTCTTCATATGTTTTAGTCTCCAGTCCCCTAATCATCCAAACTCAGTCTTGACTTTCAGCAATTTCACAAATCCCTATGTAATTTTCCTGACAGAAACGTGGAATGGAAGTGGATTGCCATTGTCTTTGTTCAGCATTTTCTTTTATTCCCTAGTCTCATTACAACCTTAGGATTTTCTGACCTGAGTTTCTCATCTAAGAACCAACCAGATATTGACTCAATTTAGCTTTTTCTTGGTCAGCTAGAAGTTACCATCTCTTAGATCAATCAAAACTTCTAGATGGAAGAGGACAAACTTGCTTTAAAAGTTTTTTTTAAAAAAGGGACCTTTATTTGAAATGTCTGATGGTCTGAGAGAGTTTGGAGCTGAAGAATGATCAAGAAGGGCAAAATTATAAACTGTTGGGAGCTTTGTGGTCGTGAAACATATTTTTTTGAAAAAAATGCTGGATAGTGCATTTTTAATGGATAGTGTGTACTCGCCCTGGAAGAAGATCAATCTTGCATTCTGTGGGAGACAGAAAGCCGCAGGGTGAGTACAGCAGGAGAGAATAAGAATTTATTTGGATTTATGAAGCAAGCCAATATGACTATTTGGAGGTTACTCACCCACAGAATTGCAAGTCCTAAGTATTCAAACTACTGAAAAACAGCTATTTAACCTAACAGTATGTCTATAAGGCGTTTGATTCCAGCCTCTGAAGATTTTAAGGTGTCTTATCTGAGGCATCTTTATCTTTCATGAACAAAACCATCTTTTTTTCTTTATAAGTCCATTCTCAAATATTGGACACAATGCCTAACAAGATGTTCCACATATTCAGAGGCTTGAGAAGAGGTATATGTTTTCTTCATCTTTTCACTGATGTTCTAATGAAGGCAAAGGATTTCCACAAAAACTTAGGTTTCACTTGGGTACATTTGTATATGTTTATTTGGGTGCATGTGAGAGTGGGATTAATCTCACTGCTTAGAACTATGATTTTTAGAGACAGTTTCCTTAAGTGGAGAAATAGCAAAACTACTCTTTTTTCCCCTAAATTATAACTGAATAGTTAAACCTTTCATAATTTACAGCTTTGCCTATATTCATCCAAATGAGAGTTTTGCCAATAATAAGTGGATGGATTAAGATTCTGATTTCTGAATCTCAGTTGTGATTACAGTTATTATTTTTTATTTTTATTTGATTTGTCAGTTGCTTACAAGATAATAGAGATAAAAGTAAACATAAATATAAATACAGGAAATAGGTACGAATAATTGGGGAAAAGAGGACGGGGAGAGTAGGCATGATTGTGCGCTTATGCATGTTAAGTCTTTTCTGATTGATAAAGCTTGCTATGCAATATGCTAGTCTTGATTCTGTGATACTAATAATTCCTGATCATAAATGTGATTTGCTACTTTTGGTTCCAAAGACTGTGTCCCTCTGAAAACCAATTGCTGGGGTTATGAAGTGAAGTATGTGTTTCTCTTCATATCCATTTGGATTCTTCTTGGCATCCAGTTGGGAAAGAAGATGCAGGACTGGATTTTTGATCTAATTTCATTGTAATGGATTAAAATTGACTAAAAACAGGTTATGACTATCATACTGAAAATTACATGGAGAAAAAGAATGAGATATGAATAAGGAAAGAGATAAATCTCTGTTGGAACAAGTGGTTTTGTGGTTGACAGTATAATATCAAGTTGTTTTTGACTTCTAGTGACCACACCAATAGATTTTTATCCATGACCATAGTTTTCTGGTCTTCCAATAGTATAGTCATTGCCAGTGTAACTGGGTCCAGCCACCTTGATGCTGGTCATCCTCTTCCTTTTCTTCCATCTTTCCCACCATTATAGTCTTCTTCAGAGAGCTAGGTTCTCACATAATGTAACTGGATAATTTGAGCCTGGTTATTTGTTCTTCAAGTGACAATTCTGGATGGATTTTTTCAATAAGATTGGTCTGTTTTTTCAGTCTTGTCCAACACCAAACTTCAGAAGCATTGTAAAGAAGATTAATCTGGTTAAGAAATCAAGCTTCTTTCAGCTATGTAGGGAAAAAAACTGCAATAGATGTTCGAAGTTCTGATAAATAGATTTATTAAAGCAAAGTTAATGACAAAAAGAATTCCAGTGACTGCTGTGAATTGAATGCATCCCATTTAAAGTGAAATGAAGGTTAAAATACTTCCACTTCTCTTATCTCCTGATTGATGTAACAGGCTAGAAGCCACGTTCCTTTGGATAAGAAGGATGCTTTCCATCTGTCCCTTGCTTTGGTGAACAACTTACCTAGTTGTGAATTGGGTTTTTTGTGATTATTGATAATTTGTTCTGATACTAATTTCTCTTTAAGAGCTTTTTCCCTTTCCTTAGCGTCCTCCTAGAAACCCAATCCCAGAACAAACTTCCGTTGATTTTCTCTCTCCAGGTCTGTTGTGGCTATTGTCCCCCATTCATTTCTCTCTAGGAACCTGAAGGACAAGAAATCACCATTTCCTCTTTCCCTTTCCTGTATCAAAAAGTAGAGGGAATCTTCAGCTCCTCCAGGGAGGAGGTGTCAGTGGTGCTGATTAAATCTTGTAAATGAGATTTCTGGGAATCAAACGTGACACATAAAATGTGAGTTGTGGATCTGTAAAGGAGAAGTAGAGTAGCAAATTATAAACAGGATAATCTAAAGAGGAGTTATATTTTCAAAACTTGGCCAGAACACAACAGTCTGCCAATCAGTGCTTTCCACCTTATTGGTATAATGTGACTCCAGAACCTGAAGATTTAGTACAGAATCAGTCTGAGTCCAAATAGTGTAGGAACAAGTGTTGATGCCAAGCAATGTATATGTGCACCCTGCCATTCATTCCCAGTTACCTCATTCTCTGAGCACCTAAAGGAAAGCTGTGTTATTTCCCAATAATGCAGCCTTAGAATATCTACTACAGCACAATTGCTTGCTTACAAAGTTGTTGCTGCTTTGTATGGTACTTTGTAATTGATTGAGAGCAGGAAACTAACAAGACATCCTAATGCAAAATTATCAGAAAACCTAGCCTGTCTGTCTCTGTGTGCGAGAGGGAGTGAGCATGATTTTTCTTTAGCTTACAATGGGATTCTGCCTGATCCTAGCTGTATGGCTTCAATAACCAAAGTCTGATGAGCACATGAGGGAGAAGGGGAGAGGGAGTGAGTGAGTGAGTGAGTGAGTGAGTGAGTGAGTGAGAGCGAGAGAGAGAGAGGGAAGGAGAGGGAGAGGGAGAGAGGAAAAGAGGTACTTCTATTTCCAATCCATATAGTGATGCAGTTCTCAGATCTTCTGTCTATAGTTAAACAATACTGGATTAACATTGCAAACATGCCCTATTGAATTAGTTCTCCTGTCATTTATTAGAGTGGCCCTCTTTCCAGCTCACATTCCAAGAAGATGTTGAAAGTCAGCCATTATTACCTGGATTTATCCCAATTATAAAATGTTATAGTTAGCTGTTGGCTAATCTCATAACATAATTGAAAGCAGCATTCAGTCTAGCCAAAGAATTAACATAATAGCCTAAACAGAAACATATCGAGTGATAGAAACCTGAATTCTTTTGGAGTTCTATCTAACAAAGAAGTTGGGGTTCAAAGCAATAGATATGCTATTACAGAGCCCTGGTAGTACAGTGGTTAGAATGCAATATTTTCAAGCTAACTCTGCCCACAGTCTGGAGTTCAATCCTGATGGGCTCAAGGCAGGGGTGGGATTCTACTGGTTCAGCCCAGTTCAGGCAAACTGGTAGCTTCGAGGATCAACTGTGAGCAAACAGGTTCACTCCGACGATCAGCTGTTGGGCCCCGCCCACCCTGGCTCTATTCTGTGCTTTATACCCTGGTTTTCAAGCTCAGCTGATTCGCGTGGCACAGTGGATTGCTGCGCAACAGCTGTTTAACACACAGAGATTGCTGGAGAAGGTCAGTAGCAAATGCTCTGCGCACGTGCAAAGCGTGCATTCACCGAACCAGTTGTTACACCAGTTGAATCGCACCCCTGGCTCAAGGTTGACTCAACCTGCCATCTTTCCAAGGTTGGTAAAATGATGACCAAGATTGTCCCGAAGGTGCTTTTTCAAGAGGCAACTGGACTTTGTGGTTTTCTTTTGAAAGTGTTTCACTTTCATCTAAGAAGCTTCTTGGATGAGAAGGCAATGAGGAAGAAATTACAAGAGTAAATTGCCAAGGTCACCAAAACCCCGAGAACAATAGTTCTTGTAGTAAAGTTAATGAAGTCATTATGCAATAATTCTATCAAGTGCTGTGTGTCAGACACAAGCCATAGTTACAGTAAAACCAAGATTCTTTTTTTTTCACATTTCTCTCATTCATGCAATGAAGTAAGCTAGAAGCTACTCTTTTTGAGACAGTGATACAATTTCAACTTGTCTCTCTGTATTGTAATGAACTGATTTGGTATCAGATGATTGCTTGTGATAATGCAAGAATTTGCTGCCCAGGAATTTTGATTAATTAATTACCTTTATTGTCAGAGTACAATGTGTACAATGAGATTGGCTGAGCCTCCTTCGTGCATCCCCCTCCACACACAGAACTCACAGTGAGACAGAAGTCTCTAACCCAGATGTGACCTTGTTGCACAATGCACCGGCCCCGCAAGCCTGTGTTATTTTCCATTCAGAAGTTTGACAGCTCACGGGTAGAAACTGTTTTTCAGCCTGTTGGTGCGGCTGGCTATGCTTCTGTATCTCCTACCCAATGGTAGGAGAGTGAAGAAGTGCTGACCAGGGTGTGAGTCATCCCTGAGAATTTTTCCCACTCTTCTAAAGCAGTGAGGCCTAGTGATGATATTTGTTTATTGTTTATTGTCAGATTCAAGTATAGAGCCATTGCCATGTTTAATCTAATCAACAACTAAGTGTGAAACCTTACCATTGAGCCTGATATTTTACAACTGTACTAACAGTAAGAAGTTATTTCATAAAACAGTCTGTTACAAAATTTTCAAAATGTAACTGTCCCTTGTGTTCTTATATATCTCACTTACATGTCAATTATTCTTTCTTATGCTTCCTGTTGTGACTCACACTTGCCAGTTGCTTTGATTTCCAGCTCACTAATGGCTGAGACTGCTAAGTACACAGCCTTGATCAATGGAGAAAATTTGCTCAGGGAAAACACACAAACACCATTTGGTGAGAAATCCTAATTTTCATCTAGAGTTCTACTTAAGAAGCAGCTAGAATGGAAGTGTTGAGTGGAGACAAATCTTCTACAGAAGGACAAATGCTGAAGTTTGGTTATTTACCAAGTAGTAGATAAAAGCAACCAATAAGTTCGTTAAAATAACCATAGAGGCAAAGCTAGTCTTGGCCAATGCTGTGGGATCATAAGCACAAAAAGTGAGTATATCACATCAAAATTACTAGAAATATGGATACATCTGAAATTCAGAGTGTCAGCAAGGAATACCCAAATGGGGATACGGGGTTTTAAAAAGCAGAATAAGTCATCAATCCTTTGTTCTTTGAAAGTGAAACAGTCAGGAAAGCTGTAAAAGTTGCCCCAAAGCTGCTCTGTTTCAGCAGTCTAGTTATGCTGGGAATTCGTATTTGTATACAAACTGTGATGGACTTTGGAATTAATGAGCCAAAGCCAGCCAAATGTTTGAAGGAATTAAATTATATACTCAGTTCTCAAAGATGGAGAAAATTAAGCTTCTGATGAAGCAGATGAATACAAGGCATCCTTATGTAAGGATATGCAAGAAAAAGACCTTAGTGAGGTTTGGGATTGTCCAATTCAAGACAGATGACTTGATACCGAACAGATACTAGATCACAATTAAGGAACATCTCTAGACTTATTGATAGATGATGGGACTTGTGAATTAGTGGCACATCTGTGGTGAAGGAAGACTCCAATCCTCTTATGAGACAACTGCAGCACCTGACTAGCAGTGTCTGTAGACTTAGTGCTTGCTAAACATAAAGGCTTCTCTGAAAAAGATAGATGGGGTTGAAGAAGAAAGTTGAAGGCAGATGCTGGCAAAGAGAAGCCTACAGAGAAAGCACCTCTGGATTATCCTTATCCTCTATAAACAAATTCCTCCACCTCTCTGTGCTGGCTGGCCAGGACTTTTAGATCATTGCCTAAGGACAGCTAGTTCATCATGGTTCTTTACCTAGTAGAAAAGTTGGGATCAGGGACTATTTAAGTAAGGAATTGCCTATATTCTCAGGGCTGCAGCTGGAAGGTTCACTGATATTGTTGGTGTAAGACAAAGAAAACAAGACTCATTTTGCTGCTTCCAGATTCATTTACTTCCATGATTTGATATTTTGATAACCACTTTGAATTGTTGGTTTGGACTGAGGCTCCAAAGAGTTACTTTTTGTTGTCAATCCCTATTCCTGAATGTTCAGGGGACTGGAGAGAATAAACAGCAGGTTCTCTACATCTTGGAGAGTACAGTGTTTGTTTTATGTTATTCCGTAATCAGCTCCAACCTCTCTGTCTACAAAAGCCTCTACCATAGATGGATTAAGCAAATCACTTTCAATGGAGTATCACCAGATTTATTGATAGATAGGAGTTGGGGATCAGTGCATATCTATAGTTTGATCCACAAGGTAGTGGGAAAGAGTGCTTCAAATGCAGCTCCAGAAGCATCATTTTTTTGCACTTTTAATCTTAAAGTGTGGACATTAAGAAGAGTGCAAATTACTCTTGTCTTCTTGTGCCTCTGTCTCTGTTGTGATTCTTAGATCCCCCCTTTAGCCCATTTCCTTTAAGTGGAATATAGTATTTGAGGGGTCCTTGGTGCTCTCTGGGCTTGCTTGTTTTCTTGCAGATGTTTAATTACTCTAATTAGGTAACATCATCAGTGCTAGTAAGGAGTGCTGTTTTATATTCTGGTGTCTTGCCTGTCTGTGTAGGTGGGTGCAGGTTTAGGGATTCTTTGGTTGGGCTGTTCACTGATAGCTCTTTGGCAGTTAGTGTGTTTGGGGCACTGTGCTGGAGTAGCTTTCAAATTTCATTGTATTTGTGGAATACAATGACAATAAAGGTATTCTATTCTATTCTCCCACCATGGGTATAGAAAGCTCACAGATGCAGGCTTTTTATCATAGAAAGAAACGCTTCCTGAAAAGGCTATATGGTTTTTATTATAAGAGTAAAGGTTCCTTGGTACACTTTGAGCTTGGTTGTTTTAGTGTGTTAGTGTGACTAGCACGGACGATGTTATCTAGTTTGTGTAATGAAACATCTGCAAGAAAATAACCAAGTTCAGAGAGCACCACTGAGGACATCTCATTTCAACCCTGAGCTACAAATATTCTCATATTATATGAGTGTTCTATGATACACCAACTTGGTTGTGAATTATGATTTGCTATGTCTTCAAGGCCTACCTATCTCCATGTTTAGGAATTTAGTTAATAGATTCACATACAAACCTTCAAGCTAACTTTGTTTCTGTACTTAGACTTTAGTTAATAACTTCTGGATGTCTCTTAATTTCTTTCTATATCAACACTCTGGGAATTCTATGCTTCCATTAGTACAGCTCCTTTTCTTTATCTATGTTCTGATAACTCTTACTACCCTTGCTTTACTACATCAATGTCCTTTATATATTTTATTGCTTTTTAATTAATAACAAAAGGGAGCAAAATACTAGAGATGGAGATACATACATTGTCAAGAGAATAAGTAGTACATAAAAGTGCTTTAACAAAAAAGCAAGAGAAATGTGACAAAGAAAAAAACTATGTTATTATTAACAATAAACAATTGTGTATATTTCTCCAATGCAAATATTCAAATAAGTATATATTTCTAATACATTTAGAATATATTTAGGTGCCATGGTGGAACAGTGGTTAGAATGCAGTGTGTCCACAGCCAGGAGTTCAATCCTGACCACTCAAGGTTGACTCAGCCTTCCATCCTTTCCAAGGTCGGTAAAATGTGGACCCAGATTATTGAGGGTAATATGCTGACATTTGTAAACTGCTCAGAGAGTGCTGTAAAGCGTATGGAGTCTATAAGTGCTATTGCTATTTATATAACTATCCTTTTCAAATTGGTTTTAAATTATACACATAGAGAAAAATTCATATTTATAAACCTGATTGTTCCTATTCAGAACTCATTAAAACAGAATCCTTGAGGTGCAGTAGAAAAGTAGATACAATCACAATCTTCTCCACCCACTAAACTGAAAGTGAATGGGAAGGTGCTAGGATACATGTTTGGAGAGAAAGTTTAATAAGCCAAGATGAGGAGCTGAATTTAAGAGTTTAACTCCTTTATTTCTCTTTTTATAGAACTATGTGTTGGACTCTAACCAAACATATTTTGTTAGTACAAATTTGAATATCCTTAGTTTTTAGTTTCTTTTCTAAAAGGATTTATTGGAGCCAAAGTAATTCAAATGGGCATCTGGCAATGAAAATTGGAAAAGTTGTGGCTGCTTCAGCAGAATGTGTGTGCTGCAGCTGCATTCACGTGACCCTAACAGCTTCCCAGAACTCAATGGGGAAGCCAACAGCTGTGAAGTCAGTCATGACTGCTGACACACCCTGCAGCTTTCACATTAGCCAAGTCTTTACTTGTGGGAAGCTTAAAGAGAGAAAGTCAATGGAAAAGACAGCAGGACAGGTCAAAAGCTGGTTAGGTAAATCTTCTCAATTTTTTCAGCTTCCCCCAGTCATTCTGTGCTTCAGCCATGATGTCCACTTGCACAACCCCTCAATCCCTCTCCCATCTGGCAACAGAAACTTGCTGGCTTTGGACTTGCAACTTTCTACCAGCTCCCACATTGACTTTCTCTGCACAAGCTGGAAGGAAGGAAGGAAGGAAGGAAGGAAGGAAGGAAGGAAGGAAGGAAGGAAGGAAGGAAGGAAGGAAGGAAGGAAGGAAGATTTTACAACACTCCCTGCCATCTCCCACAAGGAAACACTCCCACAAGGGAACACTCCCACAAGTGTTGAACCCAGCAGGAAGGCAGAAATGATTATCATTCTCACTGCTTTTTTGCCCACCTGTGGTCATTCTGTTTCACTGTTTAGGTAAGGAAATAGTTTTGAAACAGAGACCCCAAATCACAGGCTGTAGTCCTGTACTATATGGCCTAATCCAATGGCAGCCTAACCCAACCTATTTGGGAATGATGGAAGTTGGAATCCTACATATCTGTAGGAAACCAAGATTGAGAAGGAGAAAATTCGATATCCCAGAGAAAAGATTAAATCTCTCAGAGATTCTTTGGATGAAAAATTTATTGAAAAAGAAATAAATCACCTTTATCTCTGTTTTGGAAATAACTGGTTTATTTCAGTAATTTTTAAAAAGCATTAAGCACTTTTTACATAGAGAATGGGAAGAGAAGACAACAGTGACTTGAAACATGGTGATATCTGTCTGGCATCATTAGCATTAAGAGGGAGCAGGAAGCAAACCATGAAATTTAATCAGATTTGCATCAACAGAAGTCAAATCAAAATGTCATGCAGATTGGAGGTCATCTGCATTGCTATGGCTCTATGATTAAATCCATTTTAAATGTGATCCTACCTTCAGTTTAATCAGAGAAAGAAGCTCGTTATTACTCTGTGCATGGTTGCTACTGTTTAAAAAGATAAATGATACAAATCTCACCTATGGCTGCAAAACTTTATCTTGATTATTTCAGAGAGAAAGACAGCTCCCTAGCAGAGCATGAATTTTGCATACAGAAGTGTCAGTTTAAATATCCAGGTATAAAGTGATGGATCCTCTAGAGAATTGCCACCAATCAAGAATGAACAATGATAAATATTTTTCCCTTTTGGGGGATCCGTCCACAAAGCATGATTTCAAGACACGGCCTGCAGTAATATTTCCCCTTCTAAAGCTTGCTTTTGGCCAATGCTGAAGACCCTGACTCTGCTGCTTTGAGTCCTATAGAAGAAAAGTAGGACACTAGGTCATATAAACATAAATAAATGTCAAAAAGAAGTTTAAAAACAGCTAATCAGCAGAGTTTTCCAAAGTCATGAATTTTCCATTGTTAATTGTTAAAAAGAAAGAAACCATTAAAGCAGGGCTGCGAACTTGCGGCCCGCAGGCCTGATGCGTCATGCACTGGCCACGCCCACATCTGGTTTAGCAAAGGGGGGGAGTCCTGATATATCATGTGATGCCACCGTGATGACATGAGTTTGATACCCCTGCATTGAAGCATAAAAAATATCAAAAATAAAATTACATTTCCATGGTAAGACAAATGTGGGAGTTTTAGTTTTAATATCAGAAAGAGAAGAAAGGAATGTTGCTATTCCTGGGATATGCACAATGAATAGTTCTACAGGATTCAAAGCTTTCCTGATCCTCAATCATGCAACAGACTAAAGGAACATATATCACTCCTTCCCAATGAATTTAATATCAGGTGTCCAGTAAATAAGAAAGTAAAACCCAGTTGGAAATAAGCCATCAATGTAGAGCTGTAGATTTGCTTATGTAGAGAATGTAGAGAGGAACTCATGTAGTTCTTGACTCATGGCCACAATTGGGGCCAGAAATTTTGTTGCTAAGCAAAGTGGTTAGGTGAGTCACACCCAATTTTATGACCTTTTTGCCACAGTTGTTAAGTTAATCACTGCCGTTGATAAGTGAATCACACAGTTAAGCAAATCTGGCTTCCCCCATTGACTTTGCTTGTTGAAAGCCATCTGGAAAGGTTGAAAATGGCAGTCACATGACTCCAGGATGCTACAACCCTCCTAAGTACATGCCAGTTGCAAAGGGCCTGAATTTTGATCATGTGACTGTAGGGAAGCTGCAATGATCATAGGTGTCAGGATCAATCAAAAGTCACTTTTTTCAGTGCCATTGGAAATTCAAACATTTGCTAAATGAGTGGTGTAAGTCAAGAACTCTATAATAAGATAGTTTCTCAACAATAGTTGCATATTTATAGATATTTCTTTCTGATTTGTACATCCTTTTTAAACCCCAGAATATTTCGAGGACTTTCTTTATTATCTGGTCCATGGTGTAAGACAATTGGGAGAGATTTTTCTTAAAGCACGTTGAGTACATTAATGGATAATGGAGAGAAATCCTCCTGCATTGAGATATTCTTACTCTTCCACTCCCATGGAAGTACTATGAGGCACAAATTGTACTCCTTTTAATACTACCTGAAAGCTTAGCATTGTTTAGTGTTGTGTTGATTTTGATTATGATTTTTTTTACAGCAAATTCATTTTATGATACTTGTGCTTCAGTCTTATACACTCCTTTAATAAACGGTATTACAATAAGTAAAATATAACTGTAAGGTTTGAAATATAGGTATAAAGCCACTTCCAATGGAAAAACCTAGCTCGGAACTTTATTTTAAATATTACATTTTTTAACATGTAAATATAGATGAAATCCTTAACCTCTGTTCCTGTAGTTAAGGGGTAAGGACAATTGGGGAGAGCAACCAGAGAGGACTGAGGAGTGAGGGGGGGGGGGAGGGAGAGAGAGAGAGAAATTGCAAGTTATGTGAGAATGGGATGAAGGAGAAACAAGGGAATGAGTTACCTGAAGGTTTTATATTTGCACATTCTCAGCATTCAAGAAATACTTGGGATCAGGTGGATATGACAGCTATCAGTTTTTGCAATCCAGCCTAAGCTTGGGATATTGTATCACTGTAGTTCAGGAAGGCATACATATCATTTAGTACAATAATTGGAAAGCATTCATCTTTCCTAATGTATTACTTTTTTAAAATTAATATATATTTAGCCTACTTTTCATATAACTATTATTTCCCAAGACAGTTTATATGATACTACAGTATATATTAAAGACAAGACATATATAAGAGAAGGGAAAATGAACCCAAAAGTATGTGCTTGTTCAATCTAGGTTGATCTCTCTTTCCTGATATTTTTGTCCGAATGTGTGTTTGTCACCTTAGTGTCCTGCCCTGTTGATGGAGAGGAACTCCAGTCTCAGGTCACTTGTTCAAAGCAAAGCTCGGTGTGTTTATTTGGTAGGGGGGGATAAAGTAGGGAGCTTCCTGCATTGCCCCTTGTGTGGCCAATCTCAAGGTCCAGATTGTGGTTTCCTTGCTATGATCTATTTCCTGAGCTAGGACTACAGTCTCCTGGAAGACAAATCAGAATGTGCCTTTGTGAGGAAGTGCCTCTATTAAACAACTCTGAGTAGGAGGAACACATTCTGTATGGCATCTGCTCATTCTCTGGCTGATGTAAGAAGGCAGTTGGACCTCCTTGCTGTAATCATTTTCCTCGGATGTGGAAGCTTTAGCCAATAAAAGCTGTCAAATACATATTCAGAAATAGGAAGATTGAATTTGTTGCCAATGCTAAGAGGTAAAAAGAGGTACTGTGTGTTTTTCTTCTGTTTGTCTTTGCTTGAATTCAATTTGTAACAAATATGCCAGTTGAATAAATAACTCTATTAAATATGAATTGAATAGCAATCTGGAAGATCTTCCCTAAGTAACACAGATTTAGAACACCAAATTTGCTATTCTAATTAAAATGCTGTCATTTATTTATTTATTTTTTAAAATATAGTTTTACACAAGAAACTGGTTCTAGAGAAGGGGACAGAGTGAAAAAGCCTTAAAAACCTGTTCAAACAATTTTCAAACAGATTTATACTGTATATTTTATCATGATCATGTTCATTTTCTACTACAAGTGAGTTCAGCTGGAGAATTGGTGGCTTTGGTAATGATCCGTCAAAGAGAATACAAAGTACTGTAAGTTTAAGTTACATTCTACAAAGATAAGATCAAAGAGCCATGTTTCTGATATGTAAAGTCACATTTCCTTTTTTTTTAAATGAGGGAATATCAGAAGGAAATTCTTTGGGTCAAACGAATTAATCCATTAGAGGAGGAAAGCCTGTACAAAAGACCCAGCACATTTTGAAAAAAGGTAGTTTTATCCTTGGACTTTCATCAGCACCTGCAGTACACCGGGAAATGTAAAAAGGAAAATGAACTGTCATTAAACATGACAAAGAAAGTGAGATGGTTATCTGGGCAAGAATTCTGGATCTACGCAGAGAAAGATACAACAAGATGGGATATTAACATTCACACAGTTGGAATTAATATAGAAAGGGCTCATTTGACAGAACAGGAGAGATGACAATCCTTTCACATGTAACGTGATTAACTCTTAGGAAAGAGATTTTTGCTCCAACATAATATGCAGCTGGTTTTTTGAGCTTTACTCTGAAGCACACATCACACATCAGAATCACTAAGAACACCCTCCTCTACAAATGCTACTTTTCACATGGAGAACGATCTAATATGAAAGATAGAAGTTAGTGTGCTTCCTACTTTTCCTAATGTCTGAAGATGGCAATGCCACTTGATGTGTAAAAATCGGCATTCTTCATGGCAAGAGTATCAGAATTTTAATCTGCTAAAATTCAGAGAATGGAAGAATCCTGCTAATGCACAGAAGCAGGAACCTTGAGCACATGAGATATTCTATATAGTGTCTATGTCACAATATACCAAATCAGTTAACATAGGGACCCATCTGGCCAAACTGATTATTTTATCAAAATAGAGTTTGGTAGTTTGGTGTCTTTTCTTTTCTCACTCAAAAAGCATTAACCGCACCTGTGAACATCTACTATCTGTAATTACTATAGATCTGACATTAAATAAAAGGAGATACTCCTTCCTTCAGGTCATTGACACCATATCCAAATGTCAAGTTTTATGACACAACTATTCTGAAGTACTAAAAAGAACTGAAGCTAATAGTATCTACATACAAAGGGATATACTTAATGTCCCATAAGTGATGGTTGACAAATAATCAGTTTGTCAAGGGTGAAATCATATGGCCAAATAAAATATCAGTGTACTCTAAGCAGGGGAAAATGATTTTCTCTTTTGATTATATTGCCATAGCTGAAATCAGCTTCCAGGTGAATGGACTAGGATATTATGATGGTGGTGGTGATGATGATATAATGATGGTAATGATTACTATAGATTCTCCATATCTTCATGTCTCACTTGGTCTCATGCAAAAGAAGCTAACTGGGACCTAGTAACAAACTGTTACTTGTTGCTGTTCTATTACGTGAAGCCTAAAATATTGAGCCTTCTGTTTCCCAAAAGAGTGAATATCAACTATTCATTAATAGAGCATAAAGATAAACCAAGAAGTTTGTACCATCTCTTAGATTTAAACTAAACTTAGCTACACCTATACCAAGAGTCTCTTTCAGATTGGCCATTCCTTGAAAAGAAGAGCTGCTTCTACTCCTGCGAAGCATTGGGGTTCAATGAAGAACAAGGATTTGTAGAAGAACAAGTGGACAGAAACTGTGACCCTACTAGGTAGCCCAGACCAAGAAATTAATGCCACAGAAACATATTTTCACCAGTTCTTCTTCTTCCTAAACTTCTCATGCATTCATTATTCCTGCAGAGTATCTTTTCAGGAAGTATCTCAACTTTTGTATCACCCATCCTAAAAGATTTCCTGCTTTCCAGTTTAGCTGATATTGTTGAGTGCTAATATTCATCTTCATCAGTTTCCCAACCATAACAGCTTTTGGAAAAATTGGGATAAATCTCCCAGAATCCTAACTAGGTATTCTGGAAAGAATGACCCAATACATTTGGAAGATAATGTATTGGAATGACTGTTGTACAGTATCTGAATATACCCTATTTTTGTGTTAAAATTGTTCAGTTATAAATAGAGTAGGTGTGGGGGGTAGTTGATCATGTCTCTATTCAGTCCTTTATGCCAATATATCCATTTCTCTTTTCCTCAGAAATGACAATCCAATAGAACAAATCATGTAATCCCTCTGAAGCAGATCCACTGGGACTAAGGAATTAAGCTGAGATCTGAAGTCTGGGATCAAGTTAATAGCAACTGAACCAGTTTGAGCCATATGAGCATCCCAGCTTTAGAGAGAAAGAAAAGCTCTATAAATTGCAGCTGGAGGTAGCATACAAATACAGTTTGCCAATTAAAGTGGCCTTAACAGCAAGCATGAAGACAGTCAATGTTAGGCAATTGTTCTTATGCATAGTATGTTATAAGTGCTTCTAAGTGGTTGGCAAGGAGGAAAAAAAATCTGTAACCTCAGGGTTCTTTTGGATTCTTTCTGCCAGGAGCCCAGGGATCCCTGCAATTGTGCAAGCCAATAAAGGATATCTTGCTCCATCTATTTCCAAACATTTTGATTCCTTATTTAAGTGGGCATATTTCCCACAACAGTATGCAACCTGGTATCCTCCCCAAATATTTTCCTACAAGTAGTTTAATGGCTCAGCCTCATTAATTTTCAGATTAAATATAAAATCAAATGTGTATGTGCTATATTTGGATATGATTCAAATCTGTGTTTTTGCCAGTTTGGGAGGACAAGATAGTTATTGGACTTAGAACTATCCTTCCCCAACATGACACATTTATATTCATTGGAATTTCCATTCCCAGAATTCCAAAGCATATCTACAGTGGCAGGGCTGCAAAGTTAAGAATAACCACCTGTTTTATACAGGTAGCAATAGCAGTAGCACTTTACAATGCTTTTACAACCCTCTCAGAGCAATTTACAGAGTCAGAGTATTGCCCCCAACAATCTGGGTCCTCATTTTACCGACCTCGGAAGGATGGAAGGCTAAGTCAACCTTGAGCCTGGTGAGATTTGAACTGCCAAATAGCAGGCAGCCAATAGTCAGCAAAAGTAGCCTGCAGTACTGCATTCTAACCACTGCACCACCATGGCTCAGATAGTCCTCAACTTACTATTATAATTGGGACCAGAGCTTCCATCAGTAAGAAAATGGTTGTTAAGTGAATCACACCCAGTTTTATGTCCTTTCTGCCACAGTTATTAAGCAAATTACCACAGTCATTAAATCAATCAAGTAGTTGTTAAGCGAGTTGGGCTTCACCCTTGTCAGAAGTCCCCTGGGAAGGTTGCACCTGGTGATAACATGACCCCTGGATGCTGCAACTCTTGTAAATACATGCGAATTGCCAAGCTCCCAAATTTTAATCATGTGACCACATGGGGATATCACAAGTAACTGCAAACATGAGAATGGGTCCTAAGTTACTTTTTTAAGCAACATCATAACTTTAAATGAATGGTCATAAGTCAAGGATTTCCTCTATTTTCTTTTGGAGAAATCCATTGCCTTGGGGAAGGACAATGAGCAAATAGTCAAATTCAGAATATTTTGATATTTTAGGACCTATTTGATGTTATGTTGAAATATTACCAAAAAAACCCAGACTCTTTCTTGGATGATAATGAAAAGAGATTCTGTGTTTTGCCTTAGCAAGGGGTTATTATGCAGGGCAGGCCACAGAGGACTGGAACTGTTCTCTTCTGACATTGGAGTTGCCCTAACTTTATAACTTGACCTCCATTAAATTACAGAACTGAATTGAAACACCCTTCCTGAAAGAGTGATTTGAGGTATTGTTTATTTTTGGCAATTGAATTATCCTTGCAGGCTGGGAAAGTATAGAAGATTAAATACCAAAAAAGTCCTAAGACCCTCAACTCTGGGCACAAAATGCCAGCCATTTAAAAATTACAAAGGCAACATATAATTTTCACAGCTGGTAAGGTAGAAACACTCAATATTGTAACAGGAGTGGGTTTACCAGTCGGAGTTTCACCCTGACGTTACATTATTCTATTTTCACTTCTTTCACAAATTTGAAGAATAGAAAATAGCTACCTTGCTGTTATATTCTCTCAGACTTCACATTGAAGAATTCCCCTGCCTTGTTACTTTAATTTTTAAGCAGACCAGATAATGATAATCTTCATTTGCACCTGTCTCATCTATTTCACTAATATTTTTTTCATTTTTTCCCAATGATAATCTTTCAGGGGGTTAAAACTGCAGGTTAACAATAACAACTTTGCATTTAATAAATGAATCATATTGTGCCTCAATAACGTGGTTTTTATAGAAAGAAAAGATAAGGCAAACATTTGAACTACAAAGTATCCACAAACATTTGAACTACATACCCACAAACATTTGAACTACAAAGTATCAGACCCCATTTTAGACTCATCTAGGTATATTATCTGAAAATGTCAGACATTTGTTAAAGAGTTATTTTTTTCTGAATCATGTATATTTTTCTAGAAATTCAAAGATGATGGTATTTATACTTGCAGTAAAAAAGATGGATTTCATTTCCCCCTTTTCAGACCAAGCTAAGAATCTTTCCCTTTCTCTATATTGGCATAAATTATACTAGCATGAAATTTTCTCTCCTTATTGCTGATCCCTATCTTGACCCTTCCCAGTCCCTTCTGTCACTGGACTCTCTTCCTAAGTTACGGATAACAAAGCATAACCAATTTTATTTACCTTGTAGTTGTCATTAGACACTGTCAGCTTCAGGGGGGGGAAGACAAATACCAATACATCTAAAAATGACTTAAGCCTTTCTCATTCATGTACCAGAAAGGAGATTAAGGTACTCTTATAGGGATATGGAAATATATATATTTCCAGGGCATTTTAATACCATGTTTAAGTGCTATAATGGCTCCTAAAACTTGAAGATTTATTTATATATGCCACTGGAAATATAGGTACATCAAATGCATATCTTCTTCCAGAGGCCAATTCTAGATGGAATTTAAAGCAAGGTAATATAAATAAAATTCAACGCTGTAATGAGTAAAACTCTTCCAAAGTAGATCAACACCTTGAGACATGTAAATTTCACATTTTAGAAAGATAGATGCTATTTGAATTGCATCCTTTTATCTTCCAAAACAAATTTTGAAGAAATAGGCCTGTAATTCTCAATACTGGTTGGAGTGTATCATTAGGACTATAATGTAGCATTCTTCATGAAGTACATTTTGCTGAATTTAATAGGATTTTAGCTTTTCAAAAGATATCATAAATGAGACTACACATCACTAGGAACTCATTTTCCAACTATTTTAAACGTAGTTACAGGAATTCTTTTAAATATACTGAAGCAGAACATATAGATGAATGAATACTGATGGACCACTTTTACAAATAATTATATGTTTGGTAGTCCAATAAAGCTAAAGCATGCAGTGGAAAAAAACAGAGAGGGATCTATGAATGAAATTATTTGATTTGCTGGGCTTTTTAAACAAAATATTTGTCCTTCACTTTGCCCTAGAGACAACCAACATAATGGCTGGGTTCACACCATCCCTTTCTATAATGGGTACTTTCTGCCAGATAAAGCAGCTAGAATAAGACCTTTCCCAAATGTTAACATATATAGGTTTCTTCACAACAAACCTATAGAACTGTAGGCAGCTATTTTCTTTACTGTGTGAGCTTTCCATTAGAAAGCAAGGAAGTTTAAATGCCACTATTTTGTTTCTATTTTTTTTAAAAAGAACATTCTTATTTTTACACTATAAAGCTGTCTTGTTACTAATTTTGAAATGGGCTGAGCTGAAGGCCTATAGAGATTTTTTTTTCTTGCCACACATGTACATAATATAGTCTCACTTCAGTTTTACAAAGAAATTCAATACTTCAGTTCCTGTTCTCCCGAATTTTACTTATATTAACCATATCTATTGCACTGGACAAAAATAGTATCAATGTGCTTAACTAAATTTTATTTATTAAATTAATGTCCATAAGCATATATATGTGATATTACGTATCTCGTTTCTTCTGCAACACAGAGGCAAGACTTTCATGCTGGTCAGTGCAAATGGTCTTCCTTTTATCATATTGTGATAACAAAAACCCCATTCTGTTCTTCCATTGTTTCATTTTTTGTATGACAATTTTCTACATTTTATGATCTATCTGCAGTGGCAAATTGAGGATGATGGAGATAGATGTCAGTTAGTCTTTTAAAAAAACCTCAATTTTTCTTCCATCAGTGTATTTCTTCCATGCTATATTAGTGGTGTCCTAGTAGGTAATTGATAATAGTGATGTACAGAAATTAAGTTATTAGTGAAGCTAACTGGCAGCTGTTAATGTAGGTCTAGCTAATTTTTCATCCTCATTTAGGCCAAGAGCTAATTGTGAATGCTGTCTACCAAGAAGCCATTCATTCCCTGAGTTTTATAGGTTGCAATCTGAAAGGACTATAAATGGCTGTCATTCCCATCTTAAAACAGGACTAAAATACAAAATATAATAACAGTCTAATACAATAATTATTCCATTAGTGCTTCTGTGGAAACAGATTCTACATATTACCCTTCTTTTTTTCTTTTCTCATTGTAACTTTTGTTACATTTTCTTTTTCGGTAGATCCCTGTCTGGACGCATAGTTGGTGGAGTTTGGTGGTTTTTTACTTTGATCATCATTTCATCTTACACAGCCAATTTAGCTGCATTTTTAACAGTAGAGAGGATGGTGTCTCCCATAGAGAGCGCAGAAGACTTGGCCAAGCAAACAGAGATTGCTTATGGGACTTTGGATGCTGGTTCTACTAAAGAATTCTTTCGGGTAAGAGAAATTAGTTCTGATTTTCATGTACAAAGCAAGACTCATGCTAGCCCAGGAAATATACCCCATCTGCCAGATACCATAAATACCCTTGAAACATGGAGTAATTATACGCTTCCACAGATTACTAAGTAATTACACTTAGCAGCATCAAAAGTAATTACCCTGTGACTTGTAGCTCAGGTTTAGAGAATAATAAATACTTAGTTAGCTCTGTAATTTAATGGCACCATTTACAATATGCAAATATATTTAAGTTATTCAACAGTGGCTTACATACCAAGCCACCAAAAGTACACTTCTTTTCTGTGGTCTAGTGTCTTCTGTCTCTCACTTCTCTCTAATGTTTTCTTCAGTCTCCCTGCTCAAGTTTGTGGACTGCAGTACAGTTCTGTTGCCTTTATTCTCAGTCCGATGAGTTTGACTAATATGGAGTCAGACTATTTCAGTGTTGTCTATTCCAAGTGGCAATTGTTTCCCAGGAGGCTTTCCTGTCCCAATATCCTTTAAACACCAGAGATTTGAGGAATTCAAATTGAAACACCTAGTTTACATGCTTTCCACTTTGCCACTAAATTACATTTCCTTTTTAGGATTAGAATTTAGCAGATGTGCTACCACTTCCAACATAATTCCTAGAATTTGGCTTTCACAAAAGCTTCTAAGTTTTAAATTATTTTTTCTTCTATCTCCCTTCTGCTTGAGATAATTTTTATCCCATAAAATGTGCCAATGAATGGCACCAATTCATACAATCCATCCATTTCTCTGTTCACCTCTATAAACCAGCCCCTAATTTGAGTAATATCCTTTCTTTAGCTGTGCACCGTGTAGGCACACACAGCCCAACAAATTTGTGTCTTCCTTGGTGTATGAATCTCTGCTCTGTGTATTAACACATGCTAAGAGCAGTGGATTTATGCTATTCTGGACAGAGATCTAAAATAGCGGTTTTTGAGAAGATGTGGACGTACATGAAGTCAGCTGAGCCCTCTGTTTTCGTGCCGACAACAGAAGAGGGGATGAAGCGTGTGAGGAGATCCAAAGGGAAGTATGCCTACCTGCTAGAGTCCACCATGAATGAGTACATTGAACAGAGAAAACCATGTGACACCATGAAGGTGGGAGGTAACTTGGATTCCAAAGGCTATGGCATTGCAACGCCAAAAGGTTCACCACTGAGGTAGGTAGATTGAATGTGTTGCTTCTTTCCCTTCATCCCCAGCAGTTGATGCATCCATAAACATGCAGCTAATTTTCATTACCACAGTATAGCTAATAAAACTGGGGGAAGAAGGAAAATGAGAAAGTAATTATGAGCTGGGAAATGGTGATAGGTCTTCCAGGATTTCTGAATGCTGTAGCCTCACTCCTATATTTGTTTCTTTGCTAAATTGGCCCAAACTGTAAGAACAAAAGAAATTTGTGAGAACCTGGCTACTGCTTAATGGGGCATTATTTTGAAATAATGTGATTGTTTTCTGGTGTGCATGCCAATTGTGTAATATCTATTATATCTCTTCTTTGGTTAAAGAGATCCTAGTAGTAAAAATATTCAGGTATGTGCATGTCTGAGCAAAGAATTACAAATCTATATAGGACAACTAAATGGAAAAGCTAAGTGTTTTCCTGCTAAGTAGACAACAAGTGGATGAAAGGACAATTATCTCCATTAGCCACTGATAGAACTTACTTAATAACATGTACTGTATGCAAATGTTGCAAAAAAGATGTTGTGTTGTCCATAAAATTGTAGATGTAGCATCCACAATCATAGTACACAAAATGCAAGTGGCTCAGCAAAAGAAAAGATTACATAGATCCAGCCAACCAAGACAGAAAAGACAATAGCTATGCAGAGAAAAGGTCTGTAGATGGGATTAGGTAGAAGGTAAGATTGTAGGGATCCACCAGCACTTTAGGTATGCAAAGAATACATATCCCATGCTATTATCCACAAAATATAATAAAGTAACAAATATGTTTGGATTTTCTCACTACAACCAAGATATTCAGTGGGGGGAAGACAAGAACTGCCAGGGAAAAAAACCAAGGTGTAGATATGATTGAACAAAGGACAACATGGAGATTGGACAAAGATCAGCATAGCCAGATGTGTCCAATGTTCATTTTCAATGTAAATCCTAAATGTATATTAAAATAACTTTTTTTCTTTAAAGATGCAAATACACACAGTATACCCAACCAAAGAGAGAGAGAGAAAGAGAGAGAGAAACAAATGCTACTGTTGATTTCATCTTCTTTTTTAAAATGTTCTTGTGATATGTCAATAGAGTGGGACAGAAGAATAAGTTAGACATATTTGTTCTTGATTTACTTTCCAGTTCAATAGAAGCAACCAGGAGGGAACATTTTGCTTTTCCATTGGATCTAATGGTGCTTTTTTTTATACATATGACCTCAGTTTCTGTCTCATTATGTTTGTTATTTGTGGTCATTTTAACTGTTTATCTAATGCTATATGCTCTTCAGACAACTTCTAGCATCTATTCCACTATCTGGGAATACCCAATTGCATCTTATTTTGTGACTGACTGAGTGCTCCATCTAAGTCAGTGTAAATTTAACCATTGAAGTCAATCGGATCATAATGTTATATGTGAAGGTACCTATTTTACAAATGATTCCCCAGATGTGATGGATCATTTGGGTAGAATCTATGGAGATTAGTGATTATTGATTTCAGGTCCTTCTCACATTTCTAACTAGTTTATATTAAATACTGTAATGTTCCATCATAGTATAATGTTTAAGTGCCAATTATTAATTAATTAAGTTGATGAGTTAACATCTGAAGACTTAATTTCAAATTGGAACTGTGAGAAATCATACAATTCAATATATTACTCCATTGTCTTCATTCAGTATGTAAACAATGGGCATATCTAACACGGGAAGAGGCTGAAATAATATAACTAATACTATGGAAACTGATCCATAACATCCTAGATAAAACCAAAACTATCAAAGATCTTCCCTGATTACTTCCATCATTGCAACTTCTTTAACTGTGTTCGGATTGTTTGGTTAATGCCATTTTTCTCAAACTATCCTGGGAAATACCTGTTGTTGAAGCACTCTACTGATTCCCAACTTTTATATCATCACAAGCTACAGTTCTAGATTAAGGACTGGTTAAGCTACAGATACATATATGAAATTTATGGATAATTTCATACCTACTTATTTAGAAGTAAGTTCTTCAGCTTCCAGTTGCTCATTCTTCAGTAACATTTCTTCCTAATGCTACAGAAGGATTCCCAGATCAGGGCTGAAAAAATCCAGATGTCCACTAGATCATTAGATGTATCTGTATCTATATCTGTATGCCATCTAGGAATTATTAGGATGTTTTAAAACATAGATCTAAGAACTCTACTCACCAAGATTTTTAATTTTAATATTTGCAAACTAACTGTTGAATGTTTAGATGAGACTTTGCCCGAATAATTTTGTATTAGAAAAATATCACTTCCTTCATTTTTATTTTAGCCAAATGAAAATCTAAAAGGTTCTCACAAAATATAACCTTTATATAATATTCTTTTGAAGTTAATACTAAATTTCTAGATACTATTAATAGCTGACTCAATGGAGATTATATAGTCATTTAATTTGATTGGGAGCTATTCATTTTATTACAAAAAATAGCAAATGATGTTGTTGGTTATTGATCAAAATCAAGATTGACTGACTGGTAGCAGAAAATGATGAAAGCATGGTGCAAACAGCTGGAATTGAAATTATATCAAGAAACATTCAGCATATTTGCAGTATTAGTGGTCCAAAACCATAGAGAATAATGCCATACTCATATTGGGTTGTCCAGTAGGATTGAAATAGTAATGTGAACCACTTGCTGGCTGTTAATTTTTATTTCAACACATTTGTACACGAAGCAGTTTTGGAATGGCTGATTTACATAGCTGTTTTTTTAGGAGGGGGTCTGTTGCATCTAATTTCAGAATAGCTGCCAAAATACACCTTAACAGACAATATTTGAGGACCACACCTGAGTGTGCCACATGCACTTATATATACATGCAAGATTGGTAGCCCAAGTGTACACATGCAAGAAGCCTTACATGACTGATTAAAACACATTAATACACGTACAGTAGTTTTTCTTGCTCCTTCAGTGCACAGCAGCTAACGACTATACTCTCTTCAGGTTCTCAATGGATATGCCACACCTTCACCTTAATTTTTCCTATTCTATATTAAATTTGAAACAATGCGGAATGGGCAATATTGGGGGATCACACTAAGGTAAAAGGGTTTTTTAACCTTAAGGGAGGGAGAAGCAGAAAATCTATTCCAGAACTGGTTTTCCTTTTAAACCAGTAAACTATAAACATAGCTCCCCTGGAGTCCCATTCACCTTTATGCCAATTATCACAAAACATTTAAATGAATAAAACATTCCTTGTCAAAGATTAAGAAAAACTAACACATTTCAGAAAAAAAGATGGCAGAACTCTCTCTTTTTTCTGCAAGAAGTCTTGGACTGCCAGACACTGGGGAATGTTCTATGAGTTTAAAGAGAGAGCTTCTTGCTCCAAATACTTTGGGTTATATATGAGTTGTTTTGGGTTGTGTGTATCAGTCATCATCTTGGTCTAAATCAAATCTTATGTCATCTATATCATAAGATAGGCAAACGAATTTTGAACTACCTGCAATATCCACTCCACTTAACAGGTGTCCTAAACATTTAATCAGATTTTTATGTAGGGTAGTTTTAATACTAATGCTGACTTGAAATATCAATAGTTTTAAAAAGCAAACATAAAATCTCTGCATAATATGGTACAGATAGCAGAAGAAACAGATGCTGAAAATGCAAGCCTATATAATAACTTACAAACAGCATGGCATAAAATTATGACAGCAAAACTTGGGGAAAATAAAGAGAGTCTTGTAGACAAGTGACTTATCCCAATCTTCCTTTTTTTCTAACCTGATACTGAAGCATATAGCACCCAATTGGCTGAAACCACAATATTGTTGATGCTGTCACACCTCTGTATGGAGAAGGGCTAACTGATTCAATTTCGTTCTCATGTAACCAGTGTAGTAAATAAAATCTAGCCCATTGACTTCAATGGAATCCAAAGAATTTAATCAGAAGCGGATCTCCTTTTTTCTGTGTTTGTATGTTGTGAAATGTCTGAAGTGTTCTCTCAATTCTGTATTGATTTGGATGTTACACTTCTTAAACTGATTTTCTTTTTGTTCCTTAAACAGAAATTATTATTGATCATTGTTTTTATATGTCTTTTGTGACATGAGGATCACTCAGGAGGAATAGGCGAGCCAGACTCCCTCCCCACCCCATTCTAAATTATTACATTGATTTTCCCCCCCTGCAAAAAGCCAAATTATTGAGTTTACAGCTACAGCTGGGCAAATGATTCTTCCACTGTTCCTGCACTTCATTCTTTCAGAAGCCAACCCTATGCCAATTGGGATCAAATTTTATTTCACCGCTAGAACAGCTATAGAAGATGACATCCCGAGTGAGCATTTGTTGCTTAAAGCAAAAAAAGAAAACAAATCTCCTTTGTGATTCTGTTCTCTGTAGCATTTCTCCCACTCACAGGGAGTGTTATGTCACTCGCCATCCCCGCTGTTATTTTAATTGTAAGGGACACAGTCTTACTGGGGGAGAATATTGGATCAGACTGAAGGGTGCTGGTTCACCGATCCCTTGTTGTCACATGACTTTCCGAGTGTTCTCCGCCTGTTACTCATCGAGTGTTATCTATTCATTTTAAAGAAACCCAGTAAACCTGGCAGTGTTAAAACTGAACGAGCAGGGGCTTTTGGACAAATTGAAAAACAAATGGTGGTACGACAAGGGCGAGTGCGGCAGCGGGGGAGGTGACTCCAAGGTCAGCCTCAGTAAGAAAACCTAGTGGGTATAAACCGCATGGATAGTAACCAGCAACCACATTGCCTTTGCATTCAATCACTTGGGGAGAACAAATCTTCTTGGATATCTCTCTCTTCCTCGGTGAGGATAGGTGCTCTTGATTAATGGTGACATGGGAAAGGAGTCCGTGGGACTAGATGCGCCTGCATGGCCATTGTGGCAGCTCTTCTTCTAGAAGAAGGGATTGCAACCACTGCTGCTCATAGCACTAAAGCTTTCCTAGGAATACATCCCTCCTTTCCCCACTTCCCATGCTTAAAGTTTCTTTGGATCTCTTAAGCATGATCATGGATAGGAGACTGAGATACTGTGCAGGGCTCTGCTTTGGCTGATTGCCCTGCAGATGTTAATGGTCTGCAATGATCAGCATTAGCAAGGCCATTTGCAAGCATCTCTTGGCAGATGGCTGAGGTTGCTGGTTACTCAAAGTGATATAGTAATACTCATCTTGCTATGCTGGAGAAAAGAAGGGTGAGAATGTGTTGGGAGTGGTGGGGCTGGCTGGGATGCTGGAGGAGGGTGGGGTGGCCAGATGGAGTATTCAATTGTATCACTTTGTCAATGTATAACTTGTATAATGAATGCTGTGAATGAACTGTATGTGCTGAATAACATAAAATAACATTGGTAATGTTATTTATGTTATTTCCCCCCCTGGTTTGAAGAGGTCCTGTAAACCTAGCGGTTTTGAAACTCAGTGAGCAAGGCGTCTTAGACAAGCTGAAAAGCAAATGGTGGTACGATAAAGGGGAGTGTGGAAGCAAAGACTCCGGAAGTAAGGTCAGTTATCCCTGAAGAGGTCATGCCTACCCATTGAAAACAAAAGTGTATTGCCAAATCTCCCTTGGCCATAATAGTACCAGAGTTTGGAATCTCATAGCAGGCAGACTGTACTCCTAGCAAGGGACACATACTCTTCATGTAGAGGGTCATATCAATATAATATGTACACATAGTGGGCAAAGTAATGGAACAAAAAAATGACACTCCAAAGGGAACTTAAAGGGAATTGTGATCTTAATAGCACTGAAAAGAGAGCAGCAAATATGACATCATTTATAATACTTTGAAGGAAAAATGATTTCCAGAGTGGAATTTTCATTCAAAATAATGCGACATCCATGTAGAAATCATGTAGTGGCTCTTACACGGACTAATCTTACAAATTATATTAGAACTTGGTGAAGTGTTAAAAGCACAGGGCCTGAAACTGGGGAACTCTGAGTTCTAGTCCTATGTTTAGTGAACTGGGTGACTTTGGGCCCATTTCTCTCTCTCTCGGTCTTAGGAAGAAGGCAGTGGCAAGTCATTTCCCCAAAACATTAGCAAAAAAAAATCATATACTTGTTCATGTAGTTGCCAGGAGTCAAAGCTGGTTCAAAGCCAAATAGACATAAATGTAGCAATAATATGGTTCTGCCTAGTTTCCAGTTATTTGTTTTAATGTTTCTACATTGCTTCTCCATAAAATGATGAAAATTAGTACAAATCCAGAGTAATAATAGAAAAACTAAAGAAAAATTTACAAACAATTGCAAGTAAAAGCTAATATGCTACACCCCCTATCCCTCCTCCCCACAAGTAAAGGATTACAAAACAACAAAAAGGCAGGAGGAATCTATGGTACTTTTAAATTGATCATAGGAAAAGACCATTAATGGAAAGATTAAAATAATGTAATGCAGGAAACCATCCAACTTAAATAAATTGTTTATAAACATCAATTTTCATTACATATTCATTTCCTGATTCTTTTTCTTATTTTTTATATGTCCTCTTCAAATGTTTAATTTAAAAAGGGGGAATGGATAAGGCAAAGGATACTTTTTAAAAAGAAAACAGATTGGCAATCTGAAAATTTACATCTATAGATCAAAAAAAAACCCAAACTCTCATAGATTTTTATAAGATTGAAATGTGTGATCTTCCAAAGAGAACATCACCGGGACTTAGGAAAGAGAAATGAATGGAAACCATGCCCTCCATTACTTTTCATCCAACATGATTGCCAATGTCCAGTGACAGATATGGCACAAGAAGAAGAAACCAAGACAATTTTTTTCTTGTTCTAGCTATGAATGACTGAATCATTCCAACTCTCATTAATGAAAGTGCCAAATGAATTCTTATATTTTTCTATTTTGCCTACATTCAGAAGGGTCTTGGTTTGGAGAATCTAATTTTTAAAACACTACAAAGATCTTGGATGCACAGAGCTCTGTGACAATGAGTATAAATATTTCTTTGGATTTGGATAGTGATGAATGAAAGTAATATAGTGATGTAGATAGAACCCACATTTTAGGAAAAGTTAACGGAAAGCAATAAAGTGTATTTTCTGTCTTTTAAAGTAATTTGAAGAGCAGTAAGCTACCCATCAGAAAGGCAGGAGATATCAAAAGATTAGTTCTTTTTTGAAGAACTAAGTCAGGATCAGATCAGTTCTAAAATAATCTACAGTGTTTCTTTTGTGATATAATAATTCACCACCTCTGTTCAGAAGTTTATTCAACTTCAAATGGGTACAAGACTAATTTCTAAACAACTATAAAATTATCTTAATAAACACACATGATTAGCAGTGGTAATACCAGTGAACATCCAGTTTACCTCATCCATATTTTTAATTTCTTGAAGTGAATGAAAATATACTATTATTGCTCTTTTTAAAACTTAACATGATACATGGCTCACCCACCATGCATGGAATGCACTTTCCATCTACCTTAGGAACTGCTTCTGTTTTTTATTTTTATTCCACCAAAAGTTAACCATAGAAATAAACAGGAAAGCCACTATGAAATAAAATTGAAAATGGAAAGATAATGCAGAAAATAATAATGGTTGGAAACATAGCTCTTGTAATGGCACCTCCAAAAGAAAGAAAACTTTAAACAATAAATGAAGGCAAATATACATGTCCCAAGATAATGTTGCAAGATCCAATCTGGATCAGTATTTAGGAACTGAGGACTTGGTAGCACAAGAAAAAAACACCCAATCACCAGCCATCAACACATCAATCAACCAATAGGAAGGCACTACATAAATATGATGTATAGAATAACCCAAGGCACATATTCCCATAGAGATAATTTCCCTGAGGGGCTCCAATATGAGTCCGAAAGCTCGAAAGACTAAATCTCTGGTCCTGATGACTGACCTAGATTGGGTTTTGCAACTTTAAGCAATGTGTATTTTTCTAAATTCTACTCCATGATTTGTGTAGTAGATGCCTCCCTCCCTACCCTACCCTACCACTAGTCAACAGATATTCAACAGAAAATATAATGAAGGCAAAGTTTAACCATCCATAAACAAATATTAATACTGAAATAGGCAACTTATTAAAATATTAAAACTACAAGAGTTCAATATTCTAATTACAAAGATATGAATATTAAGTTGCATTAAGAGCTATAAATTTTCCTTGTCGTTTTTTCTGACATTCAGCTAATCCCTAGTGCCCAAACTGGGTCAAGCTGCAATCAAACAATGAAAGAAACCTTCAGTGAAAGAGCTTTGATGTAGGCAGACACCAATTTTGTGCTTCTCATTCTGTCTTGCTCCATCTCTTGCCAACTTCTTTGTTAACTGTTTTCCCCAAGATGATAAGATTAATTCCAGGCAGATCATTAAATGTCTACATGCAAAGAGTATTCCCACTTTTTTCCCAACTGACTTCTTTTAGTATACTTCCACCTTCTCACAACCCATTGCCAAAGCTTGAATAGAATACAATTCCCTTTCCTTTCCTATTGTTTGCCCGGTTAAATAAAATAATTCATGCTACTTGCCCTTTTGCCTGCATCTGTTTTAAAATCTATGACTGTGTACAAAACCCAGTCAGATGCCTTCTAGAACTGAATTACCTATACAAGTGCATTAGCTTCATAATATATAAATACTGTCAGGTACATATTTTTCCCTCTAAGAGTTGCCATGTCATTTGATTAAAGAGAAAATGCTTTAGAAATTATTGCAAAGGAAAATAGATTTAAAAAAACATTATAAAATGCATATTCTAATATTATAAGTGGTAAAGCAACCAAAATATACATGTCTGTCTGCATGTTTGTGAATGTCTCATCTTTCATCTACAGCTTCCCCATCTTCCTGTGTTACAATTAAACCCCAACAAAAGCCTTTCCTTAGATCATCAGTTTGTTTTGCAGTAGTTATGGTACTGTTCCTACTAAGGAAGAATTCTGCCTTTGAGAAATTGGAGAACGAAGCTTTCTTTTAGAGAATGTGAAAGAAATTATCTGTCCAATTTTTCGTCACATAAATAGCATAGAGAATTTCAAAAGTCTGTTTGTTCCTAGATTTAATATGTAATTTATTTCTTCTCTTGCTTGTCAGTCCAGTTTCACACTAATATAACAAGTAGTGTACCGTACAGTACTTGACACTATCATTCAGCATTTCACAGAAGTAGACTTTTTGCCCGCATTGCTAGTACAGCATGCCCAGAGGGAATCAACTTGCTCTGTAAAGGATTCTCCTTAACTGAGCATCAAGAGCTTACTCTTGCCAAATCTATGGCTATAAACTCTTGTGTTTTAAAGCATCTTAAATTCTGTTTTAGGAGATGGGGGAAGAGAGGTCAAGGCAGGCCCCTGACTTGTGAGGTCCCACAGGACTTGATACTCTCATCCCTTCTGTTTAAGATCTACATGAAGCCACTGGTAAGGCCATTTATGAACAGGTATCTGTACACTGACCTCTCAAGGAATACTGTTAAATTCTTGTCCCAGGATGATGTCGAGGTCTGGATGGGTGGAAACAGGCTTAAACTCAGTACTGACAAGACAGAATGGCTGGGTGTTTCTGATTTTTTTCTAGTACCAAGAGTTTTGAGTTCTGAATGAGGTTATAATCCATAAGATAGAATTGGTTTGCAGTTTAGAAGTCCTTGAAGAGATGTTAGCAGCTAAAGCCAGGAAAGTTTTTATCCAGATTCATCTGGTGGAGCCTGAGAGTCCATCCTCATAGTTATTCATGCCTTAGTTACATCATGTCTGTCTTCCCTGTGTGTATTTTTTTCACATTAAGTGTGATTACTATTCTGATATGTCCCACACAGATATAAATATTCCGATGATGTACCCCTCTTCTAGGAAATAAAACTTAGAAGTTTTATTACCACATCCCTTGCTGTATCAGTGTAATGTGGTTACTTCCACACATACTGTAGAAATGGGCACTTTTGAGAAATGGCTTTCTCAAACATTGATCCAGAAGAAATCCCTTGGAACACAAAGAGATAAACAGATGGTGAATCTCAAATAAAAGTACCTAAAAACAACAGCTTTCCATAGCACACTGCTTAGGGTAGATCCAGGGCATTGGCCACAAGCATTCAATATCTATGTCTATATCAAAGAGTAATGTTAAATGTTTCAGTCTGGTTCTCACGGATGCAAAAGGTGAAAGGAGACCCAGCAAACCTGAGCCTGAAGGACTATTTGTCATAAGACCCCAAGAACAAGATGATGGATAAGCTGCCCCTGATTGAAGAGAAGCAAGCAAGGCCCAGTCGCCATGGCAACGATGCTGGTGTATTTCTCAAAGCCTGGGCTGGCTGCTTACTTTTTACCTGCCAGTCTTCCTCTCCCCCCCCCCATGTCACTTTCCCTCTGCAGGAGACAAGCTGTGACATTTACACTCCCACTAATAAGCTGGCTGCATGATGGGCAGGCTCCTTGGGAAGACATCTGTTCACAAAGCACAAATGGCAGAGTTCTGCTGCTCCGCAACAGGGTTTTGATTCTCTTGGGCATTATTGTGTGGGATTGGTGCCTTTCCTTCTGCACGGTTGTTAATAACGCTATTAAATCGGGTTGGGATTGAAACAGCAAGTAAGGCCTTGTAGAGTTAGGAAGGTAAAGCAAGCCACAGCAGGCAGGAATTACTTCCTTGCCTCTGCAATGTGTGCTTGTGACCTGGTGCCATTTTCCAACCAGGAAAGACCAGTGATAGCAAGACAATCATCACTCTCCAAAGAATCTCATTGCAATTAGAAATTACATCCTTCTATCAGAGAAAATGTGAGAACCGAAAAGCTACAGGAAGCATCAGAAGTACTTTTCCAATATAAATCTACATTGTGACATTATCTCTTTGCATCTGGCTCAGTATCTTGCTCCAGACAAGCTTCACCCAGCCTTGGAAATCCTACTTTGCATATTATCCCCCCACCCCCGTCTTGTGGAGTGTTGTTGTGAGATTGGGGATTAATAGTCACATGCTCTCTAAAAACGAGACTTGTTCAAGTCTGAATCTTTCTGCAGTTTAAATTAAGATTGACTTAATCTATTAGTCTATTTAAATACAACATAAGTATAAACATAGTTATGAATACATGGAATGGATACATATAAGAAAAATAAAAATAAAAAGAATCAATAGGACAGGGACAGTAGGCACATGTGATAATGTCTCACTGACACCACATAATTCCATTTAAAGGGTTACAACACTTCTATTCAACTAAACTACTACTACTCAAACTTTAAAAACCTAAAAAAATTCTTGAGATTTGAATGAAATGTAGACACAACTAAAGTCTCATTCATTCTTCACATTTCCTCCTTGTCTATGTGCATCTGTGTGTGCATGTTTAATGTAAATATAAAATGAATGCTAATCTAATCCTTCATAGTAGATTTATTTTAAAATTATTTTATTAAAGTTTTTAACAAACTGTAAAAACTAATACTAAAAAAGAAAAAAGAGAAAATCCTATTCTATAATATTTAAAATAGCAGCATTTTTTCACTGGAAGATTTCTTATTAATTTCTGTATCTTATTTCAAAATCATTGCACTCTTAGTCCATTTATAAGTTTCCAAAATCAACTTTCCAATCACTCTTTTTTTTTGGCTTACTCAATAATTTTTTAAAACTTCTTTTGCTAAGGATTCAAGGAAACTCACCCAGTTTCCTTGCTGGAAATTTGCTGTTCTGAAGATTCTTAATATCTGAACAGCAATTATTTATTTATTTATTTAATTGGACTTGTATGCCACCCCCTCTCCGCAAGGACTCGGGGCGGCTCATTAACATGCAATAATACCTATCGTGAGCTTGTTTTGTACTGGAGTTCCTTACTTCTATCTCAAAATTATAAAGTTCTGATGAAAGTTGGTTATACATGAACATCTCTAGAAAGAATCATGATAATATAAACATTGTAAGCAAGGCATAACCAAGTCACTTTTTTACCAGAAATATATATAAGTACAACACTGTATTGCTGAGAATTCAGAAATAGTTGGAAATACTTGCATTTCTCTGAGAAACATGCCCATATGTTAAATCTTTCTGTGCTATTTTTAACTCTGAAAGCCCCTTATAGGAATGTTTCTGTGACTTCAAAAATTTATAACATTGTTTTTGGTCTGCTCAAGCACTTTTTATTAGATTTTCAGGTAAATCCCAACAAAAAAATCTCTTTTATGCATATAATAACAAAAAGAGAACCAACTTATGAAGTTATTATGGAGAGAAAAGATGTTTAAAGTAGGCTTCTAATAAAAGTGTTTAATTGGTGATTAATAATTGCCATTATCAATAAAACATTGAGTCTTAAAATGCATCATAACATACATGCAAAATCATTTCTCTATTAAAAGCAGAGGCAATGAAGGCAGAACCTCTTAGTATCACAGCAATAGAATATTGGACAAAAGGCAAGGAACATGTTAGGATTACAACAAGCAGTTTTGATTTGTTGCTTAGCAACAGAAATTGCGGGGGAAATAGTCAAAGAAGAGAAGAAGAGGCATTTCCAAGAGAGAGAATTATTTTAGGAGAGGGAAAGTGGAAACTAGTAAATATTAGCTCAAAGTAGCTATCTTTTTATCAATAATTGAAGCAACATATGTTAGTTTCCTCCAATCTTAGTGCCCATTAGATATATGGGAGTACAATTCTTGTCATCTCCAGATAATCTGAATGATCGCAGTTCAGCATGACTGGGGAACAATATCTTGGCAAAAGATGATCAAGCACTTAAGAGTGATAATTCCAGATGCCTTAGACTTAATCATTTCCAAAGGTTGCAAACGCACTAAAACCTTTAAGCAACTTTGTGTGTTTGGTGGGGTCAGGCTGCTAGTAAAAACCAAAGGAAATTGAGATGTCTTATGTGTTTTAAAAGTGGTGACTCCCCAGTGTTATCAGGTTAAGCATTCCTTTTGTGTTTGTCAAGATAAAGTACAACTTTGTTCCTTCCTCCCCACCCCTTCTCCCTTCTCCTTTCTCTTGTAGGACAAAACAAGCGCTCTGAGTCTCAGCAATGTGGCCGGGGTTTTCTACATCCTCATCGGTGGTCTTGGACTAGCCATGCTGGTTGCCTTAATCGAGTTTTGTTACAAGTCCAGAAGTGAATCAAAACGGATGAAGGTGGCAACACATTCACAGGCCTTTCACACCTTCTTTAGGATACCAGCCAGCCTCCTAATATGCTTTTAGAAATGGATCCAACCAGGATGGTGATTAGGATAGAAAGTCAATATTTTAGGGACAGTGCTGACTTTTATCTGACTGATCTGTTTAGTGTTCAGCTGAGTGAGCTAGTTTACTGAAAATGATATGTGGCCAAAATTGTCAAAGGCTAGGGAGTAATATTTTTAATTTGTCAGTGATTTTGCAGGCATCCTTATTTCAACAAGTCCCCATCAATCAGAACCAGCTAGTAAATTTCCTCATGTTTTTTAGTAAAATGGAAGTGATCTAGGCTAATTGGGCTGGCCTTGGAAAATATTTTCAGAGTCCATCCTCAATTAGTTAAGAACAGAGTTTGATATCTACAAAAGAGAGAAAAACTGATTTATTCCAGCTTGGTATCTTTTAGTTTACTGTATTGTCTACACTGATTAGAAACAACTTTTTGTGGTTCCTAAAAGGTTCTGTCCCAATGTCAATTTTCAAATGCCAGAGAATAAACTAGGGACTTTTCGTTTGCAAAGCATGCCATTGATCAACACAATACTGTCTTTCCCCATAGTATAAGTTGCTTTTAGTTGTTCCATGGTACAGAGAATGCCCAAAGAAGAGTCTGTTCAGGAAAAGTTCACAAATTTCAAATATGTGTTTTTTGCTGATATGTATAACTCAGTTAGATAATCTTAAGAAGCCCTTATCCTTCTTATGCAACTGTGAGGTGGTTACATACCTAAACTTGCTCAGGCTACTCTTACACTGTCATATGAAGTGTACAAAGTCTTGACCTGAGTATCTCAAAACCAGCTAATTATAGTAGCTACATACTTAATTACACTTTTTGCAAAAAGCTTGGAGATTTTATTTATTTATTAAATGTATATGCTGCCCATTTTACTATCCAAGGCATAGCTTTATTTTAGATGTAATATTAATTCATTTTCCTATGTAGAAAAAGTATTTCTTGGCAGAATCAGAAAAAAATGTGTTGTTGATTTGTATTTGTAAAAAGCATCAGGAGCCAGCTTTTGCCCTCTTTCAGTTCAGATGTCTAGGAAATAATGGAATATTTAACCTGTGTCTTGCTTGTTGTAACTAATTTTAGTAAGTTCACTTCGGTTCATAATGTACATATTTTTAAAGAATACCATAAGGACACTTTTTTTTCAGTTCAGCTTTTCCTTTCCCTACTGAGTTTTCTAACACCGTTTACAGAAATGAAGATCTTGATCATGAAATAAGACTTGTGCAAACCAATTTTGCAAATGGCTGGTAAACAGCAATAACCAACCTTCCTAACTGATATGCCACATACGTCAGATGTCATGTATCTATCTATCTTGATAAGGAAAAGAATCCTAGATGACCATATCTGAACCAAGCATTTTTCTGCCTAACATAGGCATTGAATCTAATCCTCAGTAAACAAACCCAAATTCAACCTTTGACTTCAGGGTTTGTTAAATCAGATAACCTGTTCCTTGGACCATTTGTATTTAGTTTCTCAGCTTACCTTTGGCTATTATTCTTCTGCCAATAACCATGCATGTCAATACATGCAAAACAGAAAGTTCTGAAATTTTAATCTTTAGATGATAGTCAAAATGTCTATGGAGATTCTGTCATCCAAGTCATGGTTGTACCAAAAGTGCTTTTTCAAAAGGCAACTGACCTTTCTTTGTTTTTGCCTGAAAACTTTATACTTCTTATCCAAGAAACTGAAGAACTGAAGAACTTGGTTGAGAAGTGAAATGTCTTCAAGAAAAAACAAAGAAAGTTCAGTTGCCTTTTGAAAAAGCACCTTTGGGATAATAGTCAAAACTGATGACATACTCAAGATTCAGGTAGACGGTTGTTAGTAACAGTATTAAACAATTAACAAAGTTATTATTTGTTCATTAAGGGTGGAACCTGACATTATCCCATGATAACAAGAACTTGAAAAAACACATTTTCAGAAAAGAATTGGCAGGAGGGAGAGAACTTGATTCCCCACTCATGAATACCAATTCCTAACACTTCCTTCCAATGTTGGAACCTGACCAAGAAAGAGAAATGAAAACCTATTGGGTTATTTGTTTATTTTTTTTCAGGCAAGAATTAGGAGGTGAGAAAATAATGAAATCCTATTATGCCCACTGATTTTTCCTATTAATCAAACCCCCACCTCCATAGTAATGTTATATAAAAAATGGGAATGTAAATTTCCAATCAGTCTGGCAGTCATTTGACTTGACAAAAAAAACTTTAAATATGATGCAGTTAATAATTAATTAATGTGATTTTTCATTCACTTTCCAGGTGAGCTATTTTCCCTTAATTTGTGACTTATGATAACCTAAACTACAATCCTATAAGAGGATTCATTAATGAGCCTTCCCAAGCTCAAGACATTGAAGACTAGATGTATGTATCTTCTGTGTCTATCTTAAGCCCTGGCGTGCATAAAACATCTCCTAGTGATAATAAACAAAGCTTCATGACCTGCTGATATTGCTGGAGATAAATACGACCATTAGTAGCAGTCAGGAGAATTTCCTGGGTTACATAAACTGTATTTTAGAAGCAAATGAATTGAATATAGAAGTTTTAAAACTGTATTGGAGGAGGAATTGAAGAAATTATGTATATTGCTATTGTCCAACCATTACCAAGGACAGGGGGGAGAGCCCCCCTTGTTTCTCTTAAAAAGGGTTTTTGTTTGATCCCACAGCAATCAATCAATGAAGCCATACGGACATCAACCCTCCCCAGAGCATCTGCAGCAGGAACCAGCAGTGGAGAAAATGGACGGGTGGTGAGCCACGATTTTCCCCAAACCATGCAGGAGATTCCATGCATGGGTCACAACTCTGGGATGGCCCTGGGAGCAACGGGATTATAATTGTCCCTTGATGGATCTTCTGGATGAGACCAGGGTCTCCCTTACCCCAGCAAGGGGCCAAAGCAGACCATTCAAGAAGAGGGACAATGCAGTGGATCTTCTAGAAGAAATCAGATCCATTTCCTTTGTTTTCTTTGTGTGTTTGTATGTGTCTGTTTATTTTGCAGTAAATCCACAGGCAGAAGAAAGTACACCCTGTACTGCAATAAGGAGAGGGCAACTGGACTGAACATAATTTGGAGATATCCCTGAGACACGGTTACAGAAACACTGAGGAAGACAGCGCCATTTTGTTTTTAACTTGGTTGTTAATAAGTTCTTAGTGTGTGCAATATATATTTTTATTACTAATTCCCGTGATGTCAGGGTAATATCAGCCCTGCCCTGCTCAAAAGTTTTAAATCAGGTTTAGTTTGGGATGCAAACCATAAATGTCTACACTACTAACAGTGAAAAGGGGGAGGACACTTGGAGCAACAAAATGTGTTAAAATTGTTGCAACAAGCCTGAGTAGGAGTATTGAAGGAGTTCTCCATTTCCCTAATGGGAAAAGGACTTCCTTGGAAAAGCCTAACTTGGAGAAAGAAATAGATTTTTTTTTAAAAAAAGAGTTATGTTGCATATTCAAATTTGCAAGATCCCAAGTATGCAGAGGATAGTGCCACCTATATTGACATTAATTGCCAATAATTAATTGGTGTTCTTGGAATTTGCATTTAATAGGCTATCATTTTGACAGGTTACCACCCAGCCACCTAAGGTGAGGGCTATTTCCTTTACATGAGGAAAACCAGGAAAATGTGTTTATTTGTGTGTGTGCGCACACGTTTGTATGCATGTGCATGTGTACACACAAGCACATTTCCTTGTCTGCCTTCTCAAAAATGAATAGGCAAATAACAGCCATTTTCTCATTCTTGCACTTCTTTAAATGTTCCTTCCAGTGGCGATTTTTCAGTAGAGAATCCTGCATTGCCAATTAATGTTAAATATCCAAACTATTTTGAATGCATTCAGCTTTTTGGTCTTTCTGGAATACATCTAAAGAATATCCCATGGAGTAACTGAGCTGCGTATATTTACTATGACATGAGAATAAATCCAGATTTCATTGAATGATGCCAACAAGGAAATGCATTCACCTAGATTCAGCCTTCCTCAATATTTGCAACTGGTTCAATTAAAAAAAATTCAACCAAAATCAGATTCAGGAATCAAATCTTGGCCGGCAACCGCATCTACAGAAAAGCCAACAGGTTGGTTTTCCAGCTCATCCATCTTCATGAATGAAAGTGGAACACTCAAAACATACCGGCTGGTACCTAGCTTCCTACTTTGTCTCTGATTCAAAACCCAAGCTTCCAATGAAATTCTGAAATTTACAGAAATGTCCAAAGCACTAGAAAATGGACTTGTCAACAGTATTTCTCCCAGTCATGTGCATGCTAGCACACGCAATGAAATAAAAGCTCCAACATGAACAATAAACTACTTGAGCAGAGCAGAACACTTTCCACTAAAGAGAACTGTGTTAAAGAAGAGTATCTTCCACTTCATCATTAGTCCAGAGGAGGCCCAGCTCTCCTTACATTTCCCATCCTCATATATGCATTTGCTCATGACTGGATCATAACACCAGATTTTACAAGGGGCTAAACCTTTATCCAAGTGCCAGTGCAAACTCCACAGGGATTTGTAATATCTAAGACCTACAGATAACAATGTGCAAAACATAAGACTTGCATAGAATGGAGGAAAGATGGTTAAGGCTTCAACACAGGCTATAGACTAAAATGACTTCGTGATGGGGTTTGATATGACGTGAGTTTTGTTTTTCACAAGTGTGACTAACAACTGGCTCTAAAACATTCATATATCACATATGCTTATAAAGTGTAAGCAGTCACTGAAGTCTGATTTCTAGGAACTGATTTTACCATTCAACTCTGTGTTGTTCCACCCACTTCCTCCATTCCTCTTAAGATGGCACTTCATAAGACTGGCAATATGGAAAATGCAAATCCCCTTATGAGGGCACAGCATGCCTAATAGCTATTTCTTTCTGTCAGTGCCACTGGAAAGCTTTTGTCTCCATCACTTCATCCAGCTATCTGTCAAGACTCAGATCTCAGCATCTGATATTAACTCTTCAAGGTCTTGTTCTTGGTGTATTATTATTGTTATTATTTTATGTCTGCTTTTGATTATATTTTGAGTTCAATTCTGTGTATGTATTTATGGTGCACCAAATTCACTAAACCGAACCTGCTTTTTTGTTAAGAAAGCTTTTGAGTGTCAAGGACAATCTGATATTTCTGGTAGTCTCAAGAACTTTAAAAGTTCCTGCAACTATCTTCCACCTTAAAACCCAATTTAAGCAGAGTGCAAGAATTTCTTTTTGTGTGGTCCAAAAAAAAACAAAAAGCCCCATGAAACTTAAAGAAATGCAAAGTATTTGAAGCAGAAAGTATCAGTGGCATGCCTAACAATTTGTATCAGCCAGTTAAATGAATGTGTAGAAGGACTGTGATAATAGGACATGGATAATAGGACTCATCTTTAAAATGTTTTTTGATCAATGAAAGGGTGGGAGGAAAGAAAGAGTAATGTTGAAGAAGTGGGGAAATGTTAACTTGTAATATGTATTTTTACTACACTTTTCTTAAATATAGAATAATGGGGATTGGGGAACCCTTAAAGACATTGACATTTTCTCAACAAGAATCCATATTTAACAGTTTTGGCTTTCATTAAATTTTGCTCTTTGGTACCTGGATATATATTTATTTTTTAGTTTAAGAGTTACATTTGTTTTCGCTCACCATCGTCTGGGATTTTTTATAATATGAATTCTTTCTCCATTTTTCTTCCCTAACCATGTTGTTTTGTCCCAAGACTGGATTAATGGAAGCAGAACAAAATACGTTGCAATTAGTGTTTGCAAACCTTTGCCAATGCAGAAACCAAATCACATGTGAATGTGTAAAGCCCTCTAAATTGTAAAAAAAACAAAACCTCAATTCACAAATATTGTCTTTAATATTTAGGAAGTATTCTAAATAGTTAAATGGCTATGGAGATTCTCAGACATCCAGCTTATGGTTGTCCCAAAGGTACTTTTTAAAGAGGCAATTGGACTTTCTGGGTTTTCTTTGAAGACATTTCGTTTCCCATCCAAGAAGCTTCTTTAGCTCTGACCGGATAGTGAGGAATGGAAGGATTTATACTCCTTGCAGACACCTGACCAGACAAATGACCACCTGTCTGCAAGGAGTATAAATCCTTCCATTCCCCACCATCTAGTCAGAACTGAAGAAGCTTCTTGGAAGTGAACATCTTCAATGAAAAACCAGAAAGTCCAGTTGCCTCTTGAAAAACACCTTTGGGGTATTCTAAATAATAGATACTGACAAATTGATACTACTTGAAACTCCAGGCTATAAAATGGTTTCATTTCATACTGAGTCTAACTTTTGAAAATGGTTTAGGAGATGATTGCTCTATTAAATTGTTGCCAGCAGCTGATTTGAAATGGACCTTCAAAGTAAACACAAAAAAACTATATTCACTGGCCAGGTTTTGAAGAGTTTTCTGACACAGTTACAATGAATCACAGTTACAATGAATCAAATTACACCTCTCAGTAGTAAACCAATTATTACAGCCCAATGGATGCAACTATAATCACTGTTGTCCATTCCTGACTTGGAAGTTTAGGATTGTTCCTGTAATCCCCAAACTTCTCAGCTGGCAATACTGGTAGTTCTTGCATGCCAATCGGTTGTATGATGATGTATATATCATGCTAAACTGAAGCCTTCTATATATGTCTACTAGTCATTGTGGCCTGAAGGTCTGAATATTGGTTCTAGCTCATCTGGAAGGCTGTGGTTTCAGGAAGGCTATTCTAGCTGCACCAATAATAAAACTAGGGACATGTCAAGTCTACAACCAACAATTTTTTTGTGATTATTCATTCTTAAGAGCAATTATTTCTTGGAATTGAACATATTTTGCAATCGGAGGATCTACCAAATATTTAAAATGGTCAGGAAAATAGGTAATTATAGTGAGGAACTTTATTTTATTTTATACAGTTGTGCACTTGAAACAGATTGACACAATTTGGAAAAATACTTAAATACTTAACATATTTAAAATAATTCTGTACTTCAGAAGTTACAATGTTTAGCTTGGATTCTTAACTATTTGCACAGATTACATAATTATCTTTAAAATGCAGCACACAGAAAAAGAAAGTTATCCATGTAGTATAAGTTGTCAAAATGACAAAGCAACTTCTATCAACTTATGGAGTCTGTTATTTTTTATACACAGTTCCAGCCTAGATATTCAATTTAATATAGGAAATGATAAACATTGGGACTGCACCTTATCACATCTGTAGGGTGAACTACACAATAATGGTGCCATACACATTTTAAACTATGAGTGTCTGTTTTGTTTTATTTTGCTATATGATTATGTATTCAATTTATTCTAGGGCTACATCCTTATCAGGTTTATAAGCAGGCTAGTTCCATAATAAATCAATGGAGCTTAATTCTTGTGTATCTTGTAAGTCAGAAGTGGGGGAGAAATTGGCACTCCAGATGTTGCTAAATTATAACTCCCAGAATATTAAGATGTTCAATGTGCTCAATGAAAGTAAGATTTAAAAGTCATCCATACTACTTATTTACTTAGACTTAAAGCATGGTTTTCTTCTCAGACTGTGGAGTTACATGTTAGATCCAATAAGGCAGTACAGAAATGGCATCCATGGCTGTTTGATTTTGAACATTATCTGAGTACCTACAGAATAAATATTTTCTGTTTTCAGAAGGATAAACTATTCTGGCTTTATGGAACCTATTGCTACTGGTGTTATGCATGTGACATTAAAATTATTAACTTTTGTAAAATGATTCAACTATACAGTACAGATCATTCCCTTGGCATCTGCTGTTTCAGGACATTCTCGCATGGAGTATATTTCTTTGTCCCTGTGAATGTATCCTCTAGAAATGTTCCAAATATAATTTCCAGAATTGGGAGGCCACCTGTCTGGAGAAAGCCATTTTGAAATAGTGGATATTCAATAGTATTTACACAGCTATGGTTCAGCCACAATCCTCTTTATTAAAATGTATCCAACCACTTGTGAATCCCTTTGAAGTTCCTTATGTAATTTAGTAGCTACTTGTGAGCACAATTGCCTTCCTTGACACAGGTCATGTGTCAGACTAGGTAGTGGGGAATTAGGTAGGTAGATGACAGAGAGAGAGATTGAATTTTAGTGGCTAGTTAAAAATCTATTAGCCATAGTTGAGCCATAATAACCGAATCGGAAAGCTACATTACTCTTCTATGTAGCTGTCACCAAGTGAAATTTGCACATCCCATTAATCCATCTAGTCTAGAATAACTATTATCCATATACAATAATTCTATCCTGTAAACTTTGCAGGCTTGTACATTTTATTACTTATTTTGCTTTTATGATTTAAAATGACCAGGGTAGCATACAACCAGACAATAAACTCCAATATAAAATAGAAATTAAGAAAAAATAATAATTGCAGAAACCTCACAACATTTATTATTTTCTAATGCTGGTGAATAATTATATCTTTGAAAGGCTATAATAGCAAACCTTGCACAAAAGGACAAACAAACTAGCTTTAGTTTTCTCATTATGTCAGCCAAAAAAAAAAAGTTTTTTTTTAAGAAGCAAGAAAGAAAGAAACAAGCAAGCCGTGATATAAAGTGATACACTCTTTTCTGCTCATCATTCCCCAAGGTCATGTTTTCTTGATATAGTCATCTTCCATAATGTCCTGTTAGATTATCCTTTATTTTATCCTTTAAGTCAACACATCTGGAGGGTACCATTTGAGGTCTGCTGTTCCACCTCTTCCTATTGTTCATCTATTCCTGTCACAAATGAAGGTGAATATATGTGCCCTACGTAATGCTGCAGGATCCAATCTGGGTTGGTCCACATGACCAGAGATTTTATCTTCTGAGTTTTCATACTTGTGCAGACTCTACAGAGAAGTACCCTGAGGATGGGCTCCAGCATGAGTCCAAATGGTCGGAAGATAAAACAACTGGTCCCAGTGACTGACCCAGATTGGATCCATTCCTGTATTTGCAACAGCAAAACAAAAAACTCTCCATATTTCCCAGATATTGGTGCAATAAAATGAAGACAAGGGGACCAGCAAGCCCCCAAAACACCAACAACTTTATTGCCTCAAGTGAATTTCTGGCTGTAATCTTTAAAAACTTGAATGATCTAAATCTATTCCTAAAGACCTTGAGGAACTCACTTCACCCATACGTTTCTGCCTACATGCTTCAGATCATCGTCAGGATCCTTGGTCATAGGCTCACCAATTAGCACAACTGTGTAATGAAACAAGCTTTCTCAGTGATAGACTTGGAATTGCAGAACAGCCTCTCTACTTAGTACATTTCAGATTCACTGCAAGCTTTTTAAAAAGCTATAAAAATGAATTTGCTTGCATTCATCTTTCCTGAGTACATGGTTTATGCATGACTTTGAATTCCAACAATATCAAACTTGGCTTGATTTCCACCATTTTATATTACTTGTGGCTTTTGTATATTTAGATAAGCTTGTGCTTGAACAACTAGCAAGTGATTTTACAAGGGGCAGGTCTCAGAGGCAGGATAAAGTATACTGTATAAATAAAGTAGTGCTTAACACTTGTTCTTTGACTATGATCTGCCAGCCCCAACTATAAGGTAAGGCTGGTTTGCCAAATAATTTTTAAAAATTAAAAATAAAATAGAGAATGGCATTTTTCCAAATACCTAATCTGATCTGCAAATGTGTAGTGTTACCGCACTGTATGTTCTTTCAAAAACTGTTGCCTAACTATAAGCTTGGCTGGAGTAAGCAACATTGGAAGTTGATTGTTGTCAATATTCGATAAATAATGAAATCCAAGTAGGTAATTAGGAGCTCAGAACCCTGAGAAATTTATTTACATTTATTTTGCACATGTCATTGCTATACCTTTATTTCCCATCCACCCACCTGCAGTTAACCATAGGGCGAGGAATTTAAGGTTAAACTTCTACTGCAATTTATAGCTGCATTATTTCCATTCATTTATGGTTCATGCATTCTTCAGAATCACTAGATCAATGAGACTTCATTTTCTAAGATTTATAATGTCTAAATAATGGTAGATTTTGTGTTGCCAGACTGAAGGAGTTTAGTAAATGTTACATCCTATACTTCCTAGCACAGCAAAATCAGGTAAAAGCAGTGGTGGGATTCAAATTTTTTTACTACCGGTTCTGTGGGCGTGTCTTGGTGGGCCTGGCAGGGGAAGAATACTGTAAAATCTCCAGTCAGAGGTGGTATTTGCCGGTTCTCCAAACTACTCAAAATTTCCACTACTGGTTCTCCCGAACCGGTCAGAATCTGCTGAATACCACCTCTGGGTAAGACATATTTCTCTGTGAAAGTGCTGTGAAGAACTTCAGAACTGTGAATCTCCAGGTAAAGTTCTGTGATTTCACTTTCATACCATGGTTCATTGTGGTCTTAGCAATTTCTTATTGGGCAGCAGCAGTATGGTGGTTTGTTCAGCATTTGGGAAATTTAAATAAATTGTATCAGAAGATTATCTTTCTCAAGTACTAGAACTGCTGTTAAATATGTAGGCTCTTGTTTTTTTAGGAATCTGAAATTATCTGACTTCCTTTAATCTTCAAAGATCATTTGTGTTTTTATTTACATTTAAATTTACATTTTTTCTCAAGGATCATATGCTGAAATAAACAATTCTCCTATTCTCATTTTATGTCTGTGTAGTAGGCTAGGTCCCAAAGTTATCCAGTGAACTTCATCATGAAAGAGAATTTATCTGGGGTATTAGCAGTCTTTTTTAAAATGTTTATTAAATATTAATAGAAATATGTAAACAAATATAAAAAGAAAGAATAAAAGTAAAATGCAAATGAATAATTGAAGAATTTGGAAATGTCATGGAATTTATAATTTTCTAGTATGAACAATCCTAATTACAGACCCAGATTTTTTTCTTCTTCCTGGAACACAAAATAATACATGTTAAAATATTTTTCTGAATTTCTATGGAGATTCTTCTGCAAAAGGAATTAGTCCTGGATTATATTGGTACCAGCATTCCCATGACTGACTATAGTTGTATATGTACTTCTGGTGCAAGAAAAATACACCTGGAAAAACCTGACTAGTGATGGCTCTGAGCCCACTTCAAACTCAGATTCCTCCCAGGGAATCATCAGCCAATTTCCTGATTAGCAGTTCTGGGCACCCTTCAGTCTTAAAGCAAAACGGCTGCCAGGAAATCAGGAGCAATATAATTTTATAACTCCATGGAAAGTAATATGTTTGTGTAAAGTGATGTTTAATTGCTTTAGAAGTTATTCACCATGCGAGTATAACTGAATTATGTCAAAGTAGAACTCCACATTACTATTTTGAATGTGAATGTATAAATGTCCTCAAAAACATTTGAAGCAATTGAATTGCTAATCAGGAAATTGTCAGAAGGACTCTTAAGCTCAAAAATGACAAATTAAATATGAAAAATACTAGTGATTAGTGCGTTAGCTTAGCTACACATGTAATTTATTATGGCCTTGGGGCTTCAAGATGCCAATATTGGGACCAGGAATGATGACAATGAAGTTGAAGATATCCCTCAAACTCCTGGCCTCTACTAGTTTTTTAAAGAGTTTTGTAAATGAATAGGAAACTAGTATGCTATAAAGCAAAATACCAGCTTTATAGGTTATAATCTATATTTCAAACAATACCTCTAGTCTCCATATAGATAGCATTTTTAAAGATAGGCATTTACCTTCTAGTATTATACTTTGTGTGGCCACATCTAGCACTGGATCCTCCTTTTTTATGACAATATCATACATGTTCAAAATTCCAGATAGGCCCATTGTCCTCAAAAGGGCAGATGTATTTGGACTAATATGTTTTTCATTACACAGCCTTCAAAGCTTTTGAAATGTGCATGCTTTTTCAGTGGCAGTTGTCCTTTTAAAAAGTGTTCCAGCTGTTTATTTAGAAAGGTCTATATTTGTGCGGGCAAAAATGATCAAAAGGGAGTTTTTCTTTATAGTGCAATGTGTTTTAAAACTTTCATCCAGATTTATCAGCAAAAATACATTCCAAAAATGGAAATGTATGATGGATTCAAATAGAATTATTTCCAGAAAAAAGTTTCCAGGAAGAAGTTCCACAACTCTTGCATGAACTAAGACTAAGGACCTATAAGCCACAGCATTATGTTTTATTTCTTAACTTTACATATCATACACAAGTAGAAGTGGAGAAAAAACCTTGATTGATAGAAAGCTTCCAGTCTGCACATAAAGGTGTTTCAGGGCCCACATGGCCAAAGGCTTATAATATAAACATATTCTACTGCTTTCTTTGCTATTCAGAAAACATTAAGGATATCTTGCTGTGATCTGAAATTCCAAACACACTACAGTGCCTTTGGGAAATTTCTTTATTTCTGGCTATATGTTAGTGGTTCCTGTTCCTATTCCTAGCAGTTTCTACTAAAGAAAAAAACCACATTTCAATTGAGTTATTGGCTCCATATTGATCAAATTGATCAAATCAGCTCTGTTTGGTTTTGGTACTTCCAGCTGAATCTTCATAATATTTCCTTCGCCAGTGGATTCCCCTCAAACAAATATTGCAAAGGGTGAGGTGTACCTCTATCTTCTCATTCCACAGCTTGATTACCAGCCATGTTGACAATTAAGCCAGAAGACTTGATCTCTCTTTTACTGATATCTTCTCTTATCATGTTGAAAATGCCAATCTTAACTTTTGGAGGTGTGTTAATGCTCTCCATGAATAGCATAACTTTATCATGATTTTTTCATGCTCCTCAGTAAGAATATGGTGGTGCTTCTTGGATGTTGCTGCCCTGGCATCATTTTGAAGCAGGTTAAATAGAGAAATCCTAAATAGAGCAGGTTAACTTTCTAGTAGTAAATTTGAAGTAACTTTGGACAATGCTGGCTCCATTGGCTAGGAAATGGAACTGAGCAGCACCTTCTAGAGTCAAACACAGTTGGAAAGGGGAAACCTTTAGCTTTACCTTCAAAAAAATAAATGTAGGATCTATACCAATCTCAGTTACTGGACAAACTATTTTAAGACTTTTTCGTTCGTCTTACTATTCTTTTGTATATGATCACCAGTGTCAAAAGCAGCATGATTGGGAGAATAATATGTTTGGTGATGGAGAGAGGCAGCTGACCTAGGTAGGATTTTGCTTTAAATGTTCATTTTCAGAATACTTGTAAGCATTTAATTCTATGCTGAATTAAACAAACTTTTGGATGTTCATATCCAAACCTAAACATGCATGTTTTAATCTAGATTTGGCTTGACTAAGGCCCTCTCAGGACTCCCAAATTTGTTTTCAAATGGTAACTTGTAATGTGTCAGTGTGGCACATTAGATGGCGAGTAATTACTTCAATTACACTGAATTTTAATTGAGTTTAAATATATATGAAATAAATTTAGCTTCACTTATACATTCAATATAAGTTATAAATCAGTGCCTGGGCCACTACTTTTCTAATTGCAGCACTCAGCACACCACACAAATGCCAAGGGTTGCAACTCAGAAAAAGAATGCTTCTCTGATTTCCAAATTATTGACTGTAGATGGTGATTTTAAAGGCACAGGAAGACTTCTCAATGAAATATGTGACTGTAGCTAGGATTTGGAAACTTACATGCAAACTATATACTCTTCCATTGTTCTAAGAACATTTGCTTGTTTGATTGAAATAGAAACATTCAGAGGTATATGTTAAGTTTGCATAAGAGTCAGACGCGGAGTGCTTCAGTGAATAGTTTATTAGTGACTAGAGCTCATAACAGACCTGATTTGGCTGGGCTGCGGCTGCTACTTATAGCCAGCAGCCACAGTTGCCAGCCAATCAGAGTGCAGGATTTTCCCGCACTTTTTAAACCAATCATTTCTGACATTTTACAAGAACAGTTCAAACTAAACCAATGACATTCAAACCTGCATACATAACACCCCTCCCCACTAGGTTCAGTCCATACTCAAACCCCAACCTATCTAATGTATTCTTTTAAATAGGTGGGGCTCTTATGTGTACATTGAGACCTTCGTGGTACAGAAGTTTTAATGTTCTCAACCAATGAGAGAGGAAATGTGTCTGTTGACATTTCCCTACTAGGGCTTCCAGTGAAAGAAGACCCTGTTTGATTGTTACAATCTGGTCTCTCCTCCCAACCCATCTCCAACCCAATGTCAGCACCCAAGTCAGGTAGTGATGTGCAATCTTCCACTTGAAAGGATGGATTTTGGCATTGTGACAGGTTTTGGGGTGGTTCCTGTCGTAATGGCTCGTTACACATGGGGGTGAATCTTGCTTGCTGATTATCCTCATGCTCCTCCCCTTCCCTCCTAGAAAAGGCATTAGGTATGGGAACTAGAGAGGAACAATTGCGATGTTCCTGAAGTAATCTGGATCTAAGCTGATCAATGTGCCTGCTCCAGAGGACACCATCCTCTGTGTGCACCCTGTAAGAATGAGGGCCTGTGATTTGAGTTATTTCAGCAGGAATCCATGAAGGTTCAACCATAAGGTTCTTAGCATAAACAGAATCACCCACACTGAACATGCAAACTTTGCTAGTGGAATCTGGTGGTGCGTTGGGTGCGTAAGTGGGATGAAGGCGGTCAAGGGAGACCTAAGTTTCCTACCCATCAACAACTCTGCTGGGGATAAGTTAGCTGATGAGTTAGGAGTGATGTGCTGAACACTAAGAAGTTTTTCATCTTTCTCAGTGATGTCCCCAGGACCCAATTGCTGAAGCTTTTCCTTGGTAAAACGCGTACCATGCGTTCAGGCCGCCATTAGCGAAGGGTGCCCAGGGGCTGTCAGGGCATGTCTGATACCCTGTTGTGCTAGATAGGATTCAAAAAGGTTGGATTTAAATTGAGGGCCATTGTCAGAGACAAGAACATCAGGTAACCCGTGGGTTACAAAAGCTTTTAAGCTGCATGATGACAGCATCAGTTGTGGTGGATGCCATAGGGATGACCTCTAGCCATTTGGAATATGCATCTACTATAATAAGGAAGGTGTGCCCTCTGGTAGGGCCAGCGAAATCAATGTGAATCCTAGACCATGGGCCCCTAGGACATTCCCATTCATGTTTGGGGGCGAGAGGTGGGGCAGGCCTGACTACCTGACAGTTGGGACAAGATGCAACCCAGTTTTCAACCATTTTGTCAGTACCTGGCCACCATACATAACTCCTGGCCAATCCCTTCATCCTTACAATACCTGGATGACCCTCATGTAACATTTCCAAAACCTCTTTTTGCAGTTTTGCAGGAATAACCACCCTGTTACCCCACAAAATACATCCTCTTAATACAGATAATTCAGTTTGCCTGGATTTAAAAGGTTGGGCAAGGTGAGGTAGATCTTGAAACGGCCAACCTTTCTTAATCCAGCCTATAACAGGAGCCAATAAAGTGTCTTTGGAAGTCTCTCTGGCAATTTCAGCAGCGTGTACTGGAAGCTTGGCAACAGTTTCTAGGAAAAAGGTGTGCACCTCAAGTTCAACGTCCTCAGTGTGAAACGGAAGTGGGCATCGACTCAAGGCATCAGCATGGCCAATGTCTTTGTCAGGCTTGTGGATGAGCTTGTATGAATAAGCAGCAAGAAATTCAGTCCACTTCAGCATTCTTGGTGACAGGATAGTGGGTGTAGGTTTGCCTCCTGCCACAATGCTTAACAAAGGTTTGTGATCTGTGACAATGGTAAATGTTCTCCCATATAGATACTCATGGAATTTCTTGACAGCTGCAACAATTGCCAATGCTTCCTTGTCCACAATGGTCAGGGGCAAACGTTTGGTGTGGCCTTTGAACTTCACGTTGAATTCTCTTGTTCCAACTACTCGAATCTTGTTCCCTTGGTAGTCTTTAAGAGTCAGTGCTTGCTTCTGGAAATGTTTCTTCTGAATGTTTGGGAGTAGTCTGTGAATAGTGCCCCATGACACCATAGATAAATAGGAGCCTGAGTCCACTTCCATTTGGCAAGCCCTTCCTTCAATTAGTACCTTCACAAGTACTTTTCTGCTTCTTAAGGGTGAAGAATGACCAATGGTGACTGTTTGATGAGTTTCATTCTTCCCATTTGCTTCTGTGTTGCCCCATTTTCTCACTGAAGTTGTTAGGCTTGAATTCTTTGTCAGGAAACTTTCTTCTGTGGGGTGGGGTTCTGGATGATTTGCAGACTCTTGCTAGGTGACCTCTTTTTTCACAACGGAGGCAGATGGTATCAAGAAATTTGCATTCAGTGTGGGGGTGGCTTCCCCCACAACCTCTGCAGTAAAAATCTTGCCTCTTTCTTCCCAGGTCTTTCTTTTTCCTCTCCATTCTGAGTCTATAAATTCCTTCCCCCACCTCATTACAGTCTGACTCAGAATCTATTTGCTCCCAATGAGTTGTTGTGGACTTTTCCACATCAGGATGGCTTGAGGCCTTGTTAATTTTCTTCATGGCTGCTGCTGAGGACTTGGTGGCTTCTGCTGAGGAGGCCTCTTCTATGGCTTCTGTTATGTATGTAGGTTTGAATGTCATTGGTTTAGTTTGAATTGTTCTTGTAAAATGTCAAATAGGATTGGTTTAAATAGTGCGGGAAAACCCTGCACTCTGATTGGCTGGCAACTACGGCTGCTGGCTATAAGAAGCAGCCGTAGCCAAGCCAACTTGGGTCCATTCGAGCTGTAGTCACTTAATAAACTCTTCACTGAAGCTCTTCGCGTCTGACTCTTCATGCAAACTTAACACTGGCGACGAGGATGGGATTCCCCTGAAGAAGAGACAACATGGAAGACAAGTAGAAGAGCAAGATGGCTGCACTGAACACCCCCCCAGCCCGTTCGATCCGGTGGCAGAAGACTGGGAATCGTATACAGATTGCTTCCAAATGTATTTGGAAGGAAACGACCTCGCCGACATCCCCGAGAAGCGGAAGAGGGCGGTATTTCTCATGCACTGCGGCAGTCTTCAAGATGGCGAAGGCATTGGCGGGAGCTGCAGACTTGAAGGTAATGGAATGGCCTGATTTAGAAAAGCTTTTAAGAGCCCATTACTCCCCACAAGTATCGTGCCTCATTAAGAGACACGAGTTTTATCGTCGGGATCAAGGGGAAAGCGAAACTGTTAACGACGTGGCAAGTTTAAGGGACATTGGGGTGCTTGTGAGTTTACCAACTTAGAAGAGGCCATGCATGATCGGTTTGTTCTAGGCCTTAAAGATAAGGTCTTACAGAGCAAATTACTAATGAAACCTAAGATCACTTTTAAGGAGGCCATAGAGGAAGCTGTTTCAGTGGAAGCAACCAAGTCCTCAGCAGCAGCCATGAAGAAAATTAACAAGGCCTCAAGCCATGCTGATGTGGAAAAGTCCACAACAACCCATTGCGAGCAAATAGACTCTGATTCAGACTATAGTGAGGTGGAGGAAGGGATTTATAGACTCAGAATGGAGAAGAAAAGGAAAGACCTTGGAAGAAAGAGGCAAGAATTTTATTGCAGAGGCTGTGGGGGGGCCACCCCCGCACTGAATGCAAGTTTTTTGATACCATCTGCCTACGTTGTGAGAAAAGAGGTCACCTAGCAAGAGTCTGCAAATCATCCAGAACTCCACCTAGTAGGAAGAAATTTCCTGAGAAAGAATTCAAGCATAACAACTTCAGTGAGAAAATGGGGCGCAACTCAGAAGCAAATGGGAAGAATGAAACTCATCAAACAGTCACCATTGGTCATTCTTCACCCTTGAAAAGCAGAAAAGTACATGTGGAGGTACTAATTGAAGGAAGGCCTTGCCAAATGGAAGTGGACTCAGGCTCCTATTTATCTATGTTGTCATGGGACACTATTCACAGGCTGCTTCCCAACATTCAGAAGAAACATTTCCAGAAGCAAGCACTGACTCTTAAAGACTACCAAGGGAACAAGATTCCAGTAGTTGGAACAAGAGAATTCAACGTGAAGTTTAAAGGCCACACCAAACGTTTGCCCCTGACCATCGTGGACAAGGATCACCCAAGCTTGCTGGGACTTGAGTGGTTCAATCCACTAGGCATCGAGGTGACTGGCATCAATCACGTGAGCAACTCTGAATGGGAGGAGGCCTTGAAGTCTGAGTTTCCAGAGGTCTTCAGTGAAGGATTGGGCAAGTATATGGGGACCCCTATCACTTTCAACCTAGACCCCAAGGTGCCCCCAATTCATTTAAAGCCCAGAAGGGTCCCATTTGCTTTAAAGGAAAAAATTGATGCACAATTAGACAAATTAATAGCTCAAGGGGTTTTAGAGCCCACTGACCACTCCAGATGGGAGACACCCATAGTCACACCAGTCAAGACTGATGGGTCAGTAAGAATCTGTGGAGACTATAAGGGGACACTGAACCATGCGCTGCAGCAGAGCCCATATCCAGTGCTAGTGGTGCATCATCTGTTACATTCACTTGGCAGGGGTACAGTCTTTGCCAAATTGGATCTGGCCCAGGCTAACAGTTGATGATGCCACTGCAGAGGCCCAAACCATTGTGACTCATAGAGGTGCTTTCAAATGTAAAAAGTTACAATTTGGAGTAAGCATGGCACCAGGCATCTTTCAAAGCCTTATGGAAAGAATGCTCCAAGGACTGCCAGGGGTAGTGCCTTACTTTGATGATGTGTTAATCTCTGCTGAAAATGACACTCAGTTACAAGAAAGACTCAGAGAAGTCCTTACCAGATTCAAGAAAGCGGGGTTAAGAGTCAAGGAAGAAAAATGCACTCTTAGAACTGACAAGGTTGAGTTCCTGGGCTACATGATTGACAAGCATGGCATCCACCCTACAGATGCCAAGGTTCAAGCAATCAAAGAAGCCCCTAGACCTAAATGCAAAACAGATTTGCAAGCTTTCCTTGGACTCATTAACTTTTATCACATGTTCCTACCTCAGAAGGCAACCATTGCTGAACCATTGCACAGATTACTTGACAAAAAGTCTGTTTGGGTCTGGGGAAGGAAGGAACAATCAGCATTTAACAGTATTAAAAGACTAATCACGTCTGATGCTGTACTGATACAGTTCTCTGAGAATTTGCCTGTTGTACTGACTTGTGATGCATCCCCTTTGGAGTGGGGGCGTTGAGCCACAGGCTTCCCAGTGGGAGAGAAGCCCCTATTGCATTTTACTCTCGCACTTTGACCAAAGCAGAGAGGAATTACAGCCAACTGGACAAAGAGGCATTGGCAATTGTTGCAGCTGTGAAGAAATTTCATGAATATTTGTATGAGAGAACATTTACCATTGTTACAGATCACAAACCTTTGCTGGGCATTGTGGCAGGAGACAAGCCTACACCTAATGTCCTGTCACCAAGAATGCTGAGGTGGACTGAATTTCTTGCTGCTTATTCATACAAACTTATCCACAAGCCTGGCAAGGACATTGGACATGCTGATGCACTGAGTCGTTGCCCACTGCCTTGCCACAAGGAGGACTTTGAACCTGAAACACACACCTTTTTCCTAGAAACTGTTGCCAAGCTTCCAGTTCATGCTGCTGAAATTGCCAGAGAGACTGCCAAAGACACTGTGTTGGCTCCTGTTATAGGCTGGATTAAGAAAGGTTGGCCTCTTCAAGATCTACCTCACCTTGTCCAACCTTTTAAGTCCAGGCAAACTGAATTATCTGTATTAAGATAATTTTGTGGGGTAACAGGGTGGTTATTCCTGCAAAACTGCAAAGAGAGGTTTTGGAAATGTTACATGAGGGTCATCCTGGTATTGTAAGGATGAAGTGATTGGCCAGGAGTTATGTATGGTGGCCAGGTATTGACAAAATGGTTGAAAACTGGGTTGCATCTTGTCCCAACTGTCAGGTAGTCAGGCCTGCACCACCTCAGCCCACACAGGAATGGGAATGTCCTAGGGGCCCGTGGTCCAGGATTCACATTGATTTCGCTGGCCCTACCACAGGGCACACCTTTCTCATTATAGTAGATGCATATTCCAAATGGCTAGAGGTAATCCCCATGGCATCCACCACAACTGATGCTGTCATCAAACAGCTCAAAACTTTTGTAACCCACGGGTTACCTGATGTTCTTGTCTCTGACAATGGCTCAATTTACATCCAACCTTTTTGAATCCTATTTAGCACAACGGGGTATCAGACATGCCCTGACTGCCCCTGGGCACCCTTCTAATGGCGGCCTGAGCATGGTACACTTTACCAAGGAGAAGCTTCAGCAACTGGGTCCTGGGGACATCACTGAGAAAGTTGAAAAACTTCTTAGTATTCAGCACATCACTCCTAACCCATCTAATAACTTATCCCTAGCAGAGTTGTTGATGGGTAGGAAACTTAGGTCTTCCTTGACCGCCTTCATCCCTTACGCACCCAACACTCCACTAGATTCCACTTCCAAAGTTCGCACATTCAGTGTGGGTGATTCTGTTTATGCTAAGAACCTTATAGGTGAACCTTTGTGGATTCCTGCTGAGATAACTCAGATCACAGGCCCTTGTTCTTACAGGGTGCAAACAGAGGATGGACTCCTCTGGAGCAGGCACATTGATCAACTTAGATCCAGGTTCTCTCAGAAACATCGCACTTGTTCCTCTCTAGTTCCCTCACCTGATGTCAATTCTAGGGGGGAAGGGGAGGAACAGGAGGAAAATCAGCAAGCAAGAATCAACCCCATGTGTAATGAGCCATTACGACAGGAACCATTCCAAAACCTGTCACAATGCCAAAATCCATCCTTAGAAGTGGAAGATCACTGCCTGACTTGGGTGCTGACATTGGGCTGGAGATGGGTTGGGAGGAGAGACCAGCTTCTAACAATCAAACAGGGTCTTCTTTCACAGGAAGTCCCAGTGGGGAAATGTCAGCAGACACATTTCCTCTCTCACTGGGTGAGAATGTTAAAACTTCTGAACCACGAAGGTCTCAAGCATTGCAAGAGCCCCACCTATTTAAAAGAATACATTAGATAGGTTGGGGTTTGGTATGGACTGAACCTAGTGGGGAGGGGTGTTATGTATGTAGGTTTGAATGTCATTGGTTTAGTTTGAATTGTTCTTGTAAAATGTCAAATAGGATTGGTTTAAATAGTGCGGGAAAACCCTGCACTCTGATTGGCTGGCAACTACGGCTGCTGGCTATAAGTAGCTGCCGTAGCCCAGCCAACTGGGGCCCATTCGAGCTTTAGTCACTTAATAAACTCTTCACTGAAGCTCTTCGTGTCTGACTCTTCATGCAAACTTAACAGCTTCCTTCAACGTGATCTTAGGTTTTAATAATAATTTGCTCTGAAGCACCTTGTCTTTGAGGCCTAGAACAAATCGATCGTGCATGGCCTCTTCCAAGTTGTTAAACTCGCATGCACCCCCAATGTCTCTTAAACTTGCCACGAAGTGGTTAATGTTTTCGCTTCCCCCTTGATCCCGACGGTAAAACTCGTGTCTCTTAATGAGGCACGATACTTGTGGGGAGTAATGGGCTCTTAAAAGCTTTTCTAAATCAGGCCATTCCATTACCTTCACGTCTGCAGCTCCCGCCAATGCCTTCGCCATCTTGAAAACTGCTGGACCGCAGTGGATGACAAAGACCGCCCTCTTCCACTTCTCAGAAATGTCGGCGAGATCATTTCCCTCCAAATACATTTGGAAACGATCTGCGTACGAGTCCCAGTCTTCTGCCGTTGGATCGAACGGGGCTGGGGGGGTGTTCAGCGCAGCCATCTCTCTCAGCTTGTTTTCCGCATCGTCTTCTCTTCAGGAAGGATCCCACCTTCGTCGCCAGTGTTAAGTTTGCATGAAGAGTCAGATGCGGAGTGCTTCAGTGAAGAGTTTATTAGTGACTACAGCTCATAACAGACCCGATTTGGCTGGGCTGCGGCTGCTACTTATAGCCAGCAGCCGCAGTTGCCAGCCAATCAGAGTGCAGGATTTTCCCGCACTTTTTAAACCAATCATTTCTGACATTTTACAAGAACAGTTCAAACTAAACCAATGACATTCAAACCTGCATACACACCAGTATACATGATGGTGCCGAAAGGACAAAACCTGCATCAGGAAATTGTGATATAAACTCTGCCCCATTGTACTTACACCTCAATATCATGCACACAAACATAACAGTCAGAGTTTATGTCATGTCATTGTGGCCCATGTTTCTTCATTTTCCTTCCTCCATCATCCAGATGTTTATGCACATATTGTATCTTGTCTCCAAGATTCAAGAGATACGTTCATGAAATATTTTTAATATATAGATTCACCATCATTTTGAGAACTAACACATTAGCGTTTGCTCTCTAGTGCTTATATTGTTTTCCAAGATAAAATATAAGGTAATAATTTCTTAGGCATCAGCAGTGTAAAAGCACAAATATGACAATGGGGTTTGTATCTGGGTAAGAATTTACAACAGCATTGATGTGTCTTGTGATAGAGTGGTGGGGTGGCCTAGAGTGGAGCTCTCGCCTCACAATCAGGAAGCTGTGAGTATATATAACTCTGCATTGATGATAGGAAGGCATCCAGCCAGTAAACACTGAGATCCATTCAGTTGCCCAGGCTCCACCCCACAAGGCATTATGGGATCATTAAAAGAGGATGATTGATGTGTCTTGTGATGGAGTCAAAGCCTACCACAGTGCTTAAAGCTTTGTCACTTTATACAAAAATGACGTTCAGTATGAAGCTGGAAAGAAGTGTGTTGTGGATTGATTCTGGAGTTGCTCTTCCTAGTGAGTTGCCAACCCTTATTATGTCTGTAAACTCCCACTTGACCTCAACCCATTTTCCATTATTCTTCATTTTATCTCTTCTTTCAGTTTTACTAGCAAAGATGATTCCTGCAAATCTTTGGAAATATTGATCCTATCTGTGACATTATAAAGGCCATCTTCTGGGAGATGATGGCAAATCATTTCCATTCTATTAGCAAGAAAACAATATGTGCTTACTGTAGATATTCAGGCAAGTTTGGGTACCATAACAGGATACCCACACACACACACACATCATTTAAAAGTACTTGAGCTACTGGAAAGAAATGCTGTGTTCTCACAAATAAATCTGGAGGTACTTCTATGGCCAGACTAAACCACAATGAAAACTAGTCATTGATTATGCCACTATTGATACAAGGCTCTGATTTTTAACAAGAACATCTTGAAATAATCAAAGCATAAATGAAACACCCTAAAGTTGTCCTAAAAGTTTTAGAAATAAGTGGACTATTCAGGTTCTTAGATCATACGAAAGAATAGAATGGCAATAATAGTAAAAATATTTTTGGAGTGGCTGTTTAAGTTGTGTGTGGACATTACATCTATCTGTGATAATTTGAAGAATGCCATGATGTTCTCCTATATAAACAAAATTCCAAGTGTGATAAGACCCAAGATTGTTGGGGGCAATAAGCTGACTTTGTAAAAATGCCGCTTAGTAATAAGCAGGCATATACAGTGGAATGAAGGCTATTGCTGAGCACATTGGGTTGTGCTCCAAACATTATAAGCCGCCCTGAGTCTCTGGAGAAGGGCGGCATATAAATATGAATAAATTAAAAAAAGACCACCCTTGAAATATTGCATCCAGTTTTGGTTGCCACAATATGAAAAAGATGTTGAGACTCTAGAAGGAATACAGAGAAGAGCAACAAAGATGAAAAGAGGACTGAAGGCTAAAACATATGAAGAATGGTTGCAGGAATTAGGTATGTCCACTTTAATGAAAAGAAGGGGTACCATGATAGCATTCTTTCAATATCTAAGGGGCTGTCATAAAGAAGAGGGGGGACAAGCTATTCTTCAAAGCACCTTAAGGCAGAGCAAGAAGCAATGGATGGAAACTAATCAAGGAGAGAGTCAACCTAGAACTAAGGATAAATTTCCTAATACTTAGAACAATTATTAATGGAATAGCTTGTTTCCAGAGATTGTGGGTGCTCCAACACTGGAAGATTTTAAGACAACCATTTGCCTGAAATGGTATAGAATCTCCTACTTGAGTAAGGGGTTGGACTAGAAGTCCTTCTAGGGCCCTTCCAACTCTGCTATTCTGTTAATAACGAAGACAGTGGGCTACAATTTTTTTAAATAGAATAGAGGTTATTTTAGTTTGAATCACAGAGCAAAGCAAAAGGGAAATCAGAAAAACTATTTGATTTGGCCTCAAGCCAAATTTAGACCTCTGAACCCTTTTCTTTCAACACTTCCCTTCTCATTTGATTGTCAATATATTTTGTTACTTTTTATGGCGAGGGATCTTAAAAAGTTTTTTTGACCCTCTCTCAATGTCTACTTTCCTGGGATTTTGATTTCTTCAAATCCATCTGAGTCCAATATCACCCTTGAAGGAAATCAGGATTCTGAGCAGGACTGCAGCTTTTATCTGCTGTCTGTCCACTTCTTCGAAATTTAGAAAGGCTGGCTTGCTTGCTATATTGATTGTTTCCTTTTTCCTGTGGAAAAAGAAGAATTAGTCCTGGAGGGAGGAGGATAGAGTTAGAACTGGGGAGAGCAGTTATGATTAATTTGTTCAGGTGTAAGCATTACACCAAACTGGTTTAGAAAATAAATAGATAAGTTCCAATCTTTTCATTGCAGTCCTAAAATAAACTGCAGTTTAGTGCCGCATCCAAATGTAATGCAATAGCCTTGAGTCATCATAGGGCAGTAGGTGGAAGATTCTAATTTTTATTGTTCTGTAAAACTCTGGCTTTCTGTATGATGCATTTTGGAGACTTGTATACACAAAGAAATGACATATCTGGAAATGGAAATATCCACAGTGTTGAATTGTATTCTGGATGGATTGAGATGGCCATAAATTTATATTCAGGATGCCGCATGCATTTTGAATTAGAGAATGGCAGTTCAAAACTGGAAGAGGGAAGGTTATTGCATTGCTGAAGCACCTCAACGTTGTTGCTTTTGCAAAAGGAATGGTTTCTTTAAAAACGTAATTTCCAAGTTTTCTAGTTAACAGAACACATGTAACTGTAGATTTTATTATTGATGGATTAGGCTGGATTGAATTGGATTTGTTCACTGCCACAAACTTAAGTATGCAGAGCTATCCAGATCTGAACTACTATTCCCTAAAAACATGCAAGGCACATTCATTATGCTGTGCTGTACCTGCCAGTCTGAAATACATTTAATTCCTACCATGAAAGTTATTTCTGAGATTTAGTAAGTTAACGTTAACACAGCACTCTCTCTGGAGTAATCATATACAGAATGCACATTTCTTTTATTTGCCACGTGGTCTGTGTGATGGCACAGGCTGATTGTCAAAGTATCTTTTCATTCCTGAGAATTAATATGAGATAATACAATAGTCACATCATGTGTTCATTACTCTATAGGGATGGTTTAACATGTTCTCTAAACCTTGCCAGTAATTCCTTCTTCATTCAGGCTGGCATCAGAATTAATGGCATGTTGTCATCCATACTTTTTAGATAAAAGGTACATGATGTTGTTTGTATAAGCAGAATGAGAAATCAATGCGCTCTTGACAGGAGCTTAAAAGCCACTTTGTCCCAAGGGCTAATTTGTTGATTTTGACACCATTTTAAAACATTCCATTTATTAACAGGAGTTACTTTCAGAAAGCAGAAATTGACAGATTGGTTCAGCTGGAAAGTTATTGTGCGTAATTCCCAGTTTACTTTGCCCCCAGCTTCTTTCCAATCAATTGTTAGATCCAGATTATAGCAAATACACTCAGACTAAAGAAGGGAGGGAGGGAGGGAGGGAGGGGGAGGGAGGGGAGGAGGGGAGGAGGAACAAGCAAAAACAAAGAGAGAAATGAATTGGCAAGAATTTACATTATATTTTTGTCTATATACCAAACAGTACAGAACTTTCCTAGAAATACTATTGTGGGTAATTAGTATAAAAAGTTCCAAAGGAATTGACTTTGGATTGTTTCAGAGATTCCTCCTCTGTTCTGCAACATGAAGATACAATTTGGTGAACATGGATGATGTATCCAGCACAGTTTAACTGATGAAATGCAATGTACTCAAGACAAGTCAATCCTCTCTTTTTTGTGATAACCCCTCAAGACAGTTATCATGCCCCCATCCTTCTCTTTGATAGCCAAACATAGTTAGGTCCCTTAATTGTTTGTCATACGATTTGCCCTCCCCCATCCTTCTCTTTGATAACTAGACATAATTAGGTCCCTTAATTGTTTGTCATAGGATCCTTTGATATAAACCAACCACATTGTCAGAAAGTAGAACTTTCTGCAGTTACTATGCAGTTTACAAATTAGTGGAGTTTGATGAGGTGATCAAACCCACCAATGACAGGGTGGCATTGAGCACCTCACTGTGATACTGTAGGACACGCCCCTAAGTATAAAAGGGCTGTCAACTGTCATTTTCAATGTCAGAAAGAAATGAGAAAGAAAATGAGGAGATTCTAAGGAGATCGGAGATACTGAGAAGATCCAAGACTCTGAGGAGATATTAGGATCTGACAGACTGAGGTCTGTGTATGAGAAGATATAGCAAAGAGATCTGAGAGAAGATCTATAACCTAAAGAGAAAGGGACTTTCTAAAGAGGTTAGCTATATCTAAGAAGAGATTATGAGAGGAAGACTGTGAATCTCTCATAGAAACTTCTAGTTCCTTGAAGGACTATTTAAGAGGAACGATAGAAGAAAAGACTCTGTATATATTTAAGAATAATATATTTATTGATTGTTCTGTTATAAATAAATCTGTTTTATCTGACACAACTTGGCATTGCAATTTATTGAATGACTCTGTGAAATAGATATAGGTTTAAAGATCCAGGCCAAACTCAATTAATATTATCTAACACTCATGCTTGGAGGCAGAGTCCATAATAAAAATCAACCTCTCCAACAATTAATTAATTATTGCTTCTATAGCTATAGGTTCTCAAGCCTGTGAAACCCAAGGGACTCCAGTAGCAATATTATAAGCCTTCTCACTATGATTGAAAAAAGGGGGTTCTTTTTTATTATGAGTTAAAAGGGGGGACGGAATCAGCTGGGATAGAAAGGTTAAAGGTGTAAAATTTATTAGAGTAATACATCTAGTATATCAGCTACTGGTTGGATATCTCACTACCTAAGCAACTAGTAATATAACCCCAAATCAGACTTGGTGCTTTCTAAATGATATGATTTACTTAAGAAGTATTTATGATAAATAGCTGTGTGTATACATTTGTATACAAATTGTGTACACACAGCTATTTATCATAAATCCCAAATTTATGAAATAATGCTGTTTTCCTTCCCATCTTCTTTTGGTGTGTATTTATCCTTTGGTTTTGTAACTGCCAGATATTATATCCTGTTAGTTTTTCATAGATTATGTGAGAACTCTCAAAACCTAATGCTCAGAGAATGAAAATGTGTAGGCTGGTGTAAGTGTTTTCTCTTGGTGGATATTCTCCATTAAAGTGGACCCTTAATCACATGAAGATCTTCCAAGGATAAAGAAAATTGTCCATTGTAGCTGCTTCTCCCAAATGCAAGTTCAATCTCACAACTTCCTGCACTGGCTAAGGAAGGCTGGTCGCTGTTGTATAGCTGCAGTTCAAAGGAAGTCTAAGTAATATACCTGAGTATATTTTATGTTGGCTTTAAAAACCTGATAAGGAATTAGGTTCATATTAGGAAGCAGTCTTTTCATGCTAATAAGCTTTGCCAGCCCAAAAACCTAATCAGCTATAGTATCTTTACTTCGGTTTTCTTCTGCTTTGGTCTCAAAATTTCATTTCATAGCTTTTCATAGTTCCTAACATTGACATAGTACTACAGATTACTGTTATAAATTTGAAATAATGATTTATTATTCATTCATCATATGTAATGAATTATTCAAGCATGCAAAATTATTTCTGAAAGGTTTAGGCCATAAACAGGGGAAGTGTTAAGATTGAAGTTAAATGAACCAAATGGATTCATTTGACCTGCTGACATTTCAAAGTCTGTACATTTTTCAAACTTGTGCCAGTAATTTTTACATTTGTTTGCTGTGAATAGCACTAGCTTTTTTATTCTACTGAAACAATCACACAGATAAATAACAGATTTTAAGGTTGAGAGAGGGAGAGGAGGGAGGGAGGGGAGGGGGAGGAGAGAGAGAGAGAGAGAGACTGACTTATAGCGGTCAAAGTGTTGCATTAGAACTTCTAAATTACCACCACCACATGCTGCTTATTTTTCCCATACAAAATTAAATCCAGAAATTACAAAGCACAATGGATAATTTTTATAAATTAAATGTGAGATTTCCCCTTTCATCAATAGTTTTTCTTTCATTATCTGTCAATAATTCTATGTGTGAATTTGTACTGTTGTGCTCATGTGTCTGACTACAGAACCTGACTCCTTGGATATCTTAACCTGTTATTTTACATATAATCTAGCTAACTGATCCATCATTACATATTTCACTCTCCATACAATGAGCCCAACATTTTAAAAGGATGTGAATGGATTGCAACAGTACTTCTTTGGTTTCCAATTTTAGTGCACCCTGTTGTTTTGCATTGGCATATAATCATGGTTTGTTTTTGGTGAATTAAATATAGAATCACTTTGTCTGTAGATTATAGATAATACCTTATATTATTAGGCTTTTCAGTTCATTAGCTAGTCAAAGTTACTTTTAATTAATTTCAAAAGCATTGCAAATGTAGTTAAACTATTCTAACATGATATGTATAGGATTGTCCTGCACAGCAGGCATGCAATGAAGTCGTTGGTGAAAAAGGATGCTCATTACATGTAAATATATTTCTACATGTCACAAGCCTACATATCTAACAATATCACATACATACATACATACGTACATACATATATACATACATACATACTATCACATTTAGGTAGGTTAGTAAAACAAATGCAGCTAAACAATTCCTTTTAAATGCCTTGGTTCAAAGAGAGCTTTCTAGTTAACAACCAGGAAGGGAATAAATAAGAATGCTATGATTTAAAAATCCTATGGAAGGAATTAAGTGCAAATTTATGTGTTTCTGGACATCTTTGCAATGAAATGCCTCTAGTTTAAAACAATAGCTTTCACATTGTGATATATAAATGACACGCAATATGTAGCATAACCCTGGGTTTAAGATGTCCCACACTTTACTAGTTAATCTAGCTGGACCTCTTTCTATCTTTACTGTCCCCTCCCTCTTTCCACCTCAACTGTCAGCATGTCCACAGAAAAAGATGAGTATGCTCCCCAAGATTCTAGTCCACATCACCTATATATGTATTTGCTGCATCAGTGGAACTGCTTGTCCAAAATCACTTCACACCAGCCCAGACTACCAACTAGGCCAGCTCATCAGGCTTTGTGACAGTGCAGCTGTATTTCAAGGCCAAAACTAAGCTGCTTTTTCTCTTTTTCTTCATTCATGCCAATGGTTGCCTCACACTAGCAGAACAGCAGCTATGCCAGCCATGTTTAAATGTAGGAACAAAAGTGGGATTACTTAGCTACAGAGAAGGAGAGGGAGAGTGATTTAGGACAGAATTTACAAATTTTCTCAGTCTCAGAATTAGAACTGATCTGTCATAAGGCCCAAATATGATGGAATCAAAGCATGGCTGGCAAGTACTCCGAACTCAAAGTGGCAACGAAACACTAACATCAGAAGATGGCACTGGATGCTAGCCTTATTTTGTTCTCAGAAGCTGCTAACTTTAATTGTGAGCTTATTTGTCATTTTGCAAACAAAATGTGTGCTTAAAAAGCCAAGCTCTACTGCTCTATGGAGACCCTTCAAAATGACGGGACCTACTCAGCTTTAGCTCAGCTGAGATTATCTCCAATAGCATGACAAGCCGTCCCCACAGCAAAACCAATGTTGTTAACCATGAAATTGGCATTATTAATATTTCCTATCAGGAGCTGCAGAAAGAGGCTCTCCTGGACTGGTGACAGCTCATCTTCGTTTGATTCTAATCATATATGAGTTAAGACGACATCATTAAAAGTACATTAGGTTTAATTATGCCAGAGCAGCAGCCACAGACAGTATGAGCCACAGTTTAACACAGAATCCATAATTAGATAAGACCTAATCCATTAGATTCTTACTTGTTAAGGAAATATATCTCATATATAAGTACCAGTACCAAGTAATCCTTAGTAACTGACAGGGGCTTAGCCACTTTCTTTCTTAGAGATTGCAGCTTCACTTCAAATTTCCATCTATATGTATGTGTATGTCTCTCTCTCAGTGCATGCATGTGTAAGAGAAAGAGGGGGGGGAAGGGAGGGAGGGAGGATGTATCTGCTCTAAATGAAGTATTTCATTACTTTGATTTTTCTTTCTCTTGAAACAAGAATAAAAACCATTAGATGTATCACTCATCTATCTCCGACTCAGACTCATTTAATTACAGAAGATGGTTTATTCTGCAGTTATTTATCATGATTAGCATGACAGTGCCCAAGTGCCTGGAAAGGATCGGTGCATTTTATAGTAAGAAGATGCTTTAGACAAAGTAGTAAACCAGGAGGGACCAATGAGCATCATCCAGACATAACTAAATGTTCCTATAGAAAATAGCTGCGGACAAAATCTACGAAAAGCATATATTGCCCCAGGCAAAGTAATACAGTCCTGTGCACTCTTCCTCATTTTTTTCTGGCATTATAACTACCATCTTGCACATCAGTACAAATGATATGAAAATAATATGTGTGATATTGCACAAAGCAACAACAAAGATTTAATGATGGTCAACCTAAAAATCCTCAAGTTGAAGGGAGAGAAATGTTTGATAAATGTCCACAGGTTTAAAGAGAAACAACATGTGATGTGATCCATGGCACCTGCTAAAATTTATCAATATCTATTTTTTTTAAATCACAAAACCCAAAATATATTTGGTGAAAATTCAAACAAATGTGCATCTATGTCAGCCCTCCCAGGTAAGCCAGACAGGAAAGACAACTAGATGAGCTAAATTTACATTATGGTAAAGCTACATTAACAGAATTTTAAACTCTGAAAGTAGAAACTTCCAGCTGACACATTTAATTGTCAGATGAAATAGGACCGGTCCTTCCTAACTTCCTTTTCTGACCATTAAGCCCTTGGAGGATCTCCCTTCTCTTGTGTGACTGTTTCCTAGGCAACACCTCTTTCTCTCATCCTCCAGGATCATCTACATATTCCGTTACATCATGTTAGCAAAGTGGTTCTCAAAATTAGTGATACAGAGACTGCTTAAATACTAAATGAATTAGTGTGACATCCCTTCTCTCAACAAATTAAACAAATAATTCCATTGGGCTAGCTAGCTTTGGGCAAGAAATAAACATAACATTGACATTTAAAAATTAAATGTTCATTATATGTGGCAGGTATTGTCATGCCCCAGCATATAACTTTATATACTGTTGTTGCTCTCTAGCCCCATCTAGCAGCTAGAGGGACAAATACCCATTTATTTATTTATTTATTTATTTATTTATTTATTTATTTATTTATTTATTTATTCGACTTGTATGCCGCCCCCTCTCCAGAAGGACTCGGGGCAACTCATAGATAAATACGATACAATAAATTAAGTTAACTAAAATAGAATTAAATTACAGCAAGCCGAATTAAACTAAAAATCCCATAATACATATAAAACCCCTTCCCCCGAGGAGTCAGCACAGCCCAGCCTGTTCAAACAGCCAAGTTTTTAGGTCGCGATGGAAGTGCAGAGATCAGAGGTCAGGCAGAGCCCCAGAGGTAGTTGGTTCCAGAGAGTGGGAGCCGCCACAGAGTAGGCCCTTCCCCGGGACGCCGCAAGCCGACACTGAGTCGCAGATGGCACCCTGAGAAGCCCCTGCCTGTGCGCTTGTACAGGGTGGTTGGTATTCGATGCTGGAAGTAGACACTCCCGTAAATAACCCGGACCCATGTCTCGTAGGACTTTGAATGTTAATACTAAGACCTTGAATCTCATCCGGAGGGCAACCGGTAGCCAATGCAGCTTGTGCAGGAGGGGCGTAACATGGGAGTACCGGGACGCTCCCATCACAACCCGCGCAGCCGCATTCTGCACCAGCTGAAGCCTCCGGATGGTATGCAAGGGCAGTCCTAAATAGAGAGCATTGCAGTGGTCGAGCTGGGAGGTAACAAGTGCCTGAGTGACAGTGCACAGAGCATCTCGGTACAGATAAGGGCACAGCTGGCGAACCAGCCAAACTTGGGCAAATGCCCCCCTGGCCATGGCCCCCACCTGCTCCTCTATCCTGAGCCGTGAATCCAGGAGGACACCCAAGTTCCATGCCCTGTCCACGGGGGGCAACACCTGTCCCCACATGAACAAAGATGGAATCTCCTGACTGGACCGAGATGCCAGTATGCACAGCCACTCTGTCTTGGCCGGAATGAGCCGAAGCATGTTCCTGTCCATCCAGATCCGTACCGCATCCAGACAATGGGACATCACAGAGAGGGCATCACTGATGTGGCCTGGGGTGGAGATGTACAACTGCATATCATCAGCGTACTGATGATACTTCACCCCAAAGCCACGGATGATCTCACCCAGCGGCTTCATATAGATGTTGAACAGGAGGGGTGAGAGAACTGACCCCTGAGGGACCCCACAAGTGAGAGCCCTCGGTGCCGACCTCTGCCCCCCTGCCAACACCAATTGCGAGCGTCCCGAGAGGAAGGAGGAGAACCACTGCAATACAGTGCCTCCCACTCCCAACCCCTTGAGATGCCGCAACAGGATACCATGGTCGATGGTATCGAAAGCCACTGAGAGATCTAACAGGACCAGGACAGAGGAAAAACCCCTGTCCCGAGCCCTCAGGAGATCATCCATCAGTGCGACCAATGCCGTCTCCGTGCTATACCCAGGCTGGAAGCCTGATTGGTATGGATCTTGGTAGTCTGCTTCCTCCAGGAAAAGCGGAAACTGCTGAGCCACCACACTCTCAACAACCTTTGCTAAAAAGCAAAGGTTGGAGACTGGACGAAAGTTGTTCAATTCGGCTGGGTCCAGGCTTCTTCAGGAGGGGCCACACCACCGCCTCTTTAAGGGCAGCAGGGAAGGCACCCTCCCTTAATGAAGTGTTGACCACTGCCCGGAGCCAGCCGCTTGTGACCTCCCTGGAGGCGTAAACCAACCAGGAAGGGCATGGGTCCAACAAACATGTGGTAGAGCTCAGTCATTGCATGATCCTGTCCACTTCATCCTCAGAAACAGGATCGAACTCAGTCCAGATTACGTTGGCCAGACCATCTGCACCCCCAGGGTCAGACCCCTGCACATTAGAGTCCAGCCCTTCCCGGATCCAAGCGATCTTATCCTGCAGGTATAATCCAAATTCCTCAGCTCTGCCCTGCAAGAGATCTACCACAGCCCCCAGATGTAATAGGGAGCGGGTGACTGCAAACAGGGCGGCTGGGCGGTTACCTGTGGATGCTATGAGAGCAGAGAAGTAAACCCTCCTCGCCGCTCTCACAGCTACCAGGTAAGTCCTAATATGGGCTCTTAGCTGGGCTCGGTCGGAACTGGAGCGGGTCGACCTCTATCTGCTCTCTAAAGCCCTTCTCCAACGCTTCATTTCCCAGAGCTCCCCTGTATACCAGGGAGCCATCCGGGATCTGCACCGGGTAAGGGGACGCATGGGGACAACTCTGTCAAGGGCCCCCACCACCACCTGTTGCCAACAGGGCCTCGGCAGAGCTGTGGGCCAAGGATGTAGGGAAGAACCCCAGTTCCGCCTGGAACCTTTCTGGGTCCATTAGGCATCTGGGTCCATTAGGCATCTGGGGCAGAACCATCTAAGTGGCTCCTCATCCCAGTGGTGTGGGGTAGCTTGGCGGAAAGCCAGCTGTAGGAGATAATGGTCTGACCATGGAACAGGATGGACAGAAAAATCACCATCCCCCAGACCATTCCGCCACTGCTCCGAGATAAAAACCAGGTCGAGCATGTTGCCCCCCTCATGAGTCGGGCCATCAATCACCTGAGTCAGGCCCATGGCCGCCATGGAGGCCATGAATTCCTGGGCCAAACCTGATGATGCCCCAAGGGAAGGCAAGTTGAAGTCACCCAGAACAATAAGCTCAGGGAACTCCAACGCCACCCCTGAGATGGCATCGAGAAGCCCAGGCAGGGCAGATGCTACATAGTTGGGGGAAAGGTATGTAAGCAACAAGCCCACCCGACTCCCCGGCCCACTCCTCAGAAGGAGGGCCTCACACCCACCTATCTCCAGAACAGGGACCTCCCTTGGAATCAGGGCTTCCCGAATAACAACAGCCACCCCCCACCCCTCCCCTGGGCTCGTGACTGGTGCAACACCTGAAAACCTGGGGGGCATAACTCAACCAGAGGGACTCCACCCTCTGGGCCCATCCAGGTCTCGATGATGCAAGCCAGGTCCACGGCCTCCTCCTCGATTACCTCACGGAGGAGGGTTGCCTTATTAGCCACGGACCTGGCATTAAAGTACACCAGTTGGAGCCCAGGGGTCCTAGATCCTGGGCCCCCAGGGAGTTGGGAGGAGGCAGTGGTGTTGGAGCACGTCACCATATGAAGACACCGGGAGCGCGCTCCCCTAACATGATGTGGCCCCATGCCTCATTGTCCCCTGCCGAGCCCAACCACCCTGGAGATTGTTGCTCCCACTCTCACCTCTGGGGCCCCGCTGGCCCCCCCATGCACACCACCATCACAGTCCTGCACTGGGCTGTGCTGAGTCCCGTCCTCACAACACACCCCCTTCCCTAGCCCTCTTAAAAAATGATCTAAAAACCTAATCAAAGAAGCCCCGGGGACCCTCTTACTACCCCTCCCAGGACCCCACCCCACCCCCACACCATGCCACCTCTCTGGGTTCCATAACCCGTCCTTGAGGTAGGCCGTCGAAAGTCCAGCGGGCCAGACCCAAGAGAGAGGGGACTCCCTCCAGGTCTGCAAATCCGCGGAAGAATAAGTCCGGATCTTATGGAGACGTAGCATAAAGATATAACATAGAGGGGGGTGGTCAAATGATGGAACAGCTGTCCAAATGTTGGAATTATAAAAGCCCAGTGATGTCCAGAAAACTGGCAGCCAGAGGGTCCAAGGGCAAACATCAGGACTGCCCTCTCACAGAAGTCCTGTGGACCGATGATCAGGACCCGCCCCCAAACAGACCCCCACGCTCTCACCGCGGGGATCCCAGGCGAGCCGATTAAGACAGAGATGGAAAACCAGGCTAGGTGAAGAGGGGAAGGGCACCCCTGCCAGGCTGCTCTCTCACAGCAGCCAACCAGCGGGGGCCACCCAAAATCCCTCAGCCAGAAACCACCAGGCAGAGAGGGGCGTGGAAGAAGACAGTTCTTAATGTCTGATCCGGCTAGAGTGACAAAAGCCGTAAAAAACAGGGCAAGATGAGAAGAGGAGTGATGGGGAGAGGGTGAGCGAAGCCACCAGGCCAGTTCCAGTGCGGGTAGATCTTCATAAACCAGTACCCGGAGGGGCCGATCTCAACCGGAGTGGCAAAGCTGATGGCTGAAGGCCAGGACCGGTAGCAGCCTCGGGGCAGCTCAATCATACTCTCCAGGCCCAGCGAGGCCGCCCGCCGATCCACCGCCCCCATCCACGTCGCTGCCGCCCGCACCTTCCGGCGTCTGGCTGCACCCCCGACATCGCGACCACTTCGTCGGTCTCCGCCGTCGCCACTGCCACCAGCACTCTCACGGACCGCTGCCACAGACGAGGTCGCAGCTGGAAACAGGTGCCAAGCCGAGAGCTGCGTCATCATCTGTCCCGACGCTCTTCTCATCGCCAGCCCACCCAACTCCGCCCGACTCCAAGGCCCGGAGGCCTGAAAACAGCCAGACGGCCAAATCCGCGGGGAAACCTCACAACCGACCAACCACCCTGGCTCCAATGACACCAGCCAGCGCTCCAGGTCCTCTGACATCAAAGCTGGGGTTCGGGGGGGTTTTGGTCGGCTCCTCACCCCTCACGGACAGCAAAAGAACCACTTTCCCCGGGGACTCTTAACGTCGAGGGGCCATTGTTGTGGACATGCGCAGAAGTTTTCAGTGGCTAGAGGGACAAATAACCCCACCTCATTATCCATCAGCACTTACTCTCAAAACAAACACATGCTGGGAAGCCAGACTCCATTTCCTTTTGCATTCAGAGAAGGCAGAAGCACAAAGAAGAATCCATCTTAATCTGTGCCACATGGTCATCCAAGGACACACCCCACACACAGAGCATCACTGGTGAGATTTAAATTGCTTGTATTTATTAATTGTTATGTTCAGCAGTATCTCAATACTGTCTATCTTGTATTTGGCTCTCATTGTATGTATCCCTATTTTCCCAAGTTTCACCATATCTTGTTATTTCAATAAAGCATCCAGATCTACACACGTGGTCTGTTTTATTGGAGGGTAGGTGGGTTTAGCTGTAATGTCGAGCTTCATACAGAGTAACATGTAGTGAGGACAGAATAGGTATTAAACTTATATAAGAAAAGTGAGCAGCCAATCCTGGGTGAGTTTGGCAGTGCACCCAGTTTTAACTGTGCAGACAAAGCAAGAGCATTGCCAGATTTACTCAGGCTTTGCTTGGGCAGAACTGCACTAGTAGCCAAGGTAATATATCATAGTTCTTGCCTTCAACTCTTGGCAACCACTTGAATATGTTCCTGCAATTTTCTTGGCAGAGATTTTTGCAAATAGTTCGGCATTTCCTTCTTCTTCCAAGGGCTGAGAGAATGGGACTGGCTGAATTTGTTCCTAAGATGGGACATTGAACTTATAGTGTCCCAGGTTGTAGCCTCAAACTTTAACCACTACACCAAACTGGCTCACACTCTAGTGGGTGGCAAATCTCAGAATGAGTTTTTGTCTTCATTTTCCTATGAAATGTCAATCAAGTTTTTTTTAAGTGAGCATTTTCAAGAATGTAACCCTGTGGTTGGTGAGTGGTTGCAAGGAGGAGGAGGAGGAGGAGGAGGAGGAGGAGGAGGAGGAGGAGGAGGAGGAGGAGGAGGAGGAGAGGATTATTTCATTAGGAGAAGGAGTTCATTTGATATGACGATTTATATTATATTTTTAAAAGCATGGGTTAGGAAAACTTATCCATAGAAGATATTTTGAGGAAGCAATAATGGCTAATGATTTCCAGCAATACTCATTATAAAAGAAAAAAGACCAATGAGATAGACTAATACATGAAATCTTGAATGCAAACATGGGTGGATTAATTCCTTGAATATTAATTAACATTTTGAATCAAATGAAATCCAGCAGATAGCCATTTCAGAAATGCACATACATTTTCACCACGGTATATAAGTAACAAGCCAGGATCCACATGCAAAGTGCATCACTCAGACAAATGATTGTGAGGTAAAAGAATAAGATGAAATCTCAAAGACTTTTGAATATATTCTGCTCTGCTGTTAATTTTCAATTTCAGAGAGCCCTAGAGAGAGAGAACCACAATGTGATTCTCCTTCTTCCTTTAACCAGCACACCTCTATTCTGGTTGTTTACTTTCTTGTATGTATAAAACAGCTTTCATAACTAAGCCAGAACCAGCAATTACTGTACTGTTTAGAGTTGCCTGAACCATGAGATCAGCAGGAAATAAATACGATAAATAAATAATTGGTTTGTTCATTTATCCACGTGTTTAATCTGCAGCTTAGATCATACTGACTCTGCACTAAATAGTAGTCAGATTAAAAACAAAGTACATAAGGTATATATAATCAGAGTAGCCTAAGTCATGTTAACAACCTGTCCCATTAATATACTTCTGCAGGAGAAATCAAAACAATTTCTCAGATCCTTTGAAATAAGGTCTTATTAATTTTTTAAAAACTCATGAAGAAGGGGATCATTCGATCTCTGGGGCAAGGTTATTCCAGGGAAAGAGGCCAGCTGTTGAGAAAGCCTTCGTCCATGGGATGTGCAGATGAAATTGTTTCAAGGGAAAAAAACTTTTTTTTTCCTTTGGGGTAACCTTTTTTATGGACAAATCAATCTGAGAATCACTCACAAATCACTCAAGTCCCCATATATCAGGAATTGATACTTGCAGGAATTGGGTATATCTAATTTAATGAAAAGAAGGACTAGAGGTAACATGCTAGCAATGTTCCAATATCCAAGGAGTTGCCATAAAGAAGAGGGAGTCAAACTATTCTCCAAAGCACCTGAAGGCAGGGTGAGAAGCAATGGATGGAAACTAATAAAGGAGAGAACCAATCTAGAACTAAGGAGAAATTTCCTGACAGTTAGAACAATTAATCAGTATAACAGCTTTGCCTTCAGAAGTTGTGGGTACTATCATTAGAGAGGTGTCATCATCTCTAAGAGAAGACTCTTATAACTGCGTATGTCCAACTAAAATTACAATTCCCAAGATAATGTGAAGAAAAAAAAATATTTCAGTGATACTAGTGCTTTACTTGGTTATTATTTTTGTCAAGATTTGGAACTCAACTGTGCTAAAGATACACCATCAGTTTCAGTAAATAGCTACTAAGTCTCTGCAACCATTGTGATCAATTAAATGAATAGATGAATGCAGTTATATCAACATTTGGTTCCAATTGCAACTGAATGAGCTACATTTTCATCTAACAGGCTTACAAAGCACAGCATTTGAAGCATGCATTATAATAAATGGAATCAAGTTAAGAAAAAGAAAATTAGATTCCAGAATGACAATGAAACATAAACTGAACACTGGACTAGAAAGCCTCTTGAAGAAAATCACAATCTGGGGGATTATCTACGTATCATGAAAGACAATGAAGACACTATCAATTTAAATGACAAGTGTGCACATAAAGATTAGCATCATTTTTCAGACAGAGGGATGCACTTCTTTCTGTTCTGCCTGATTGCAAGAGATCAGTAACATTATAAAGCCACTGGAGAAGGAAATTGACATTTGCGGTACTGGCATTTTCAATCTTGCAGAGGCTAAGAGTTTCAATTCATTCTTTTTAAAATGTCCAAAATAGTGGGAAATTGCACAATTTGCTTGATTGGGAGACAGAAATTAAGGGAAGAAATATATGTCTTAAATTTCTGCCTTTCCTCCTTCTGAGCTCTGGTAAAATGAGGACCCAGATTGTTGGGGCCAATATGCTGACTCCGTAAACTGCTTAGAGAGGGCTGTAAAGTGTTATAAAACTCTAAGTGCTATTGCTAATGCTATCTTTGCTGAAGGGGAGGGGATGCATACAGTCCTCAATTTTACCACTTCTAACATAAACAAGGTATTTTATTTTATTGCTACATTAGCATGATTATTTATTTTTTCTTAATAGAATATTACTTAGTATCATCTTAAGGACCCAGAAGTCTAGCATCAAAGTCGCAAGTATTTACACCAAGTATTGGTACTGTGTAGGTTTGTTCCATTCCACAGGGCCTTGGTGGCTCAGGCTGTTAATTGCCTGCACTTAAGTTCCAGCTGCCTACAACTGCTGTAGGCTCGAATCCCACCAGGCTCAAGGTTGACTCAGCCTTCCATCCTCTCGGGGTAGGTAAATTGAGGACCCAAGATTGTTGGGGGCAATAAGCTGACTTTGTAAAAATGCCACTCAGTAATAAGCAGGCATATACAATGGAATGAAGGCTATTGCTTAGCGCATTGGGTTGTATCCCAAAAATTGTAAGCCACCCTGAGTCTCCGGAGAAGGGCGGCATATAAATGTAATAATTAAAAAAAATACATTAATTGGTAAACTGCACTATCCTCAAATTTATTGGAAAACACACCTAAGGATACACTAGATTCTAAGGAAGCCCTAGAGCAGAACAAGATGAAATTAGGAATCCTCTCTCCTTGTTTCTTATCTAGTTCTTCTTCTTTTCCCCTTTCCCTTTTCTCCAGTTCTCCCTTTCTGTTATTGGAATTACATAGGGACAGATTTTTAGGAAACAAAACCTGAATTCCAGTTATTTCAGTGTCTCAGCATGATGTCAATTCGTCACAAGCTTTAGGGGGCACTCTGATGCCACACCAAGAGCTACAAGATTATAATCCCCAAAGAAATTTAATCCATTAGAAATAGATTCCCCATTTACTCAAACTGGCGTGTTTAGGAAAGCCTGTATTAGCTGGTTGTCCTATATCTATGAATAAGAGCCTTGGAGAAATCCAATATTCCATGAATAAGAAGGTATCTAATGCTTTCTAATAGATACATTTATATTATAACATAGTATTTTATTGACTATTATCTATGGATCTTTTACAACAAGGTTAGGGTCATCAGAAAGATTTGTCAGCAACCTCTGAAAACTGCATGAAACTCTTTCCATGGGATATAGAGAATGGCTGATGGGTACAGAAGTATATTTGCCTTTGGGAGCTTCCTTCTTAGAACAGCATACAGCTCCCCTCAATAATTCCTCTGCAATAAGGGCTCTGGCATAAACAGAGAAGTATGACAGCATGTTGGAGGTAAATCAGGATAGATATTAGGTTTGCAAAGTCCTCCTTGTTATTCTGATCCACTCAGGAGCAACTCATAAATTATGTCAGAACTTAATCTCAGGACAATATTTATGTCAATGGGAAAAGATGTGAAAATAAAAATAGTGAGGAAGAAAGCAAAAGGAACAAACAAGTCCAAACCAATTGGGCACAGAAGGCAGAAGATAAAATGAGATCATCCCCATTTCTTTAGTGTTGGATGGTTCTGCCCATGAATCTTGAATCAAAGATATTACAAGCCTTGAGCCTCTTAGATTTAACAGAATGTAAACCAGTATAAATTGTCAAAAACCCAAAGTATCAGGAAAGTACACAAAATGAAACAATTCCACATAAAATAAGTTTTTCCCAACTAACTTTTTCCCAGCATAAATGCTTTTATATTTTATATATAATTTCTTTTTGCTGTGGTAATCTATATTACATTAAAAAGGCATCTTCTGATGCTGATAATTGTACTTTCTAAAATTACTCAGTTATCATGTTGAGACCAGACCCATTAAAAGCTCAAAAATAAAAAGTAGCTATTTGGTAGGATCAGTCAGTTCAACTTACTTTTATTTCATTATTGTTGTTGTTTTTAATTTGCTACATCTTCTCCAAGACCCATAATCATGTTGGGGACAAATCATTCTAGAACTGAACAGACTGAATTGAAATAATGTTTTACACACACACACACACACACACACACACACACAAATAACCAGTGCTTTATGGCAATATAGAGAACTCCACATAATACTGCACTCTATGCACTTGTATAATGCTTGGTTGTTGTGACCACTGAAGTGTTCTGCAGAACAGGCTCAGAAAAAAATATTATTTAAATTCTCTTTCCCTCCGTGAGGTAGTCTTTTTTCCCTCCAAAGTTTTTTGGTTTATTTTATCTCTGTTCATACATGGAAGAAAAATAACTGTGATGGGGAAAAATTTTGCAGATCAAAGCATTAGTACATATTAATTATGTAGGATTCTAACTTGTCTGTGTTTCATAATAAATACTATCATGATTGTGTAATTCAGCATGCTTCCAGATGAAGTGTGCAGCTGTCCTTCTCTATTTGTGGAGTTTTAGTACAGCATTATCTATTATCCCTCTCAAATTCACCCATTTTTAAAAAAAACACTTCTTCCCTTTTGCTTCTTATTTAAGTAATTCTGCTAAAGAGGGAAGGATGAGATGGCTACATGATGCTATTTGGTTAATAATACTACATAATGCCACTGAAGCATTTTTAAACCAATTTACCCCAAATTGTAGCATCTTGCTAGAAGTTTGATACCCTTGAACAGCATTACATATTTGCATGACCAATAAAATGCAATTTCCCAAAGAAAGCAACCCATCTCTCATGCTTTCCAGAAATGCACTCAGTGTTTTAAACTAATTCCTTCTGCTATTTTGGATTAAGAAAGTTAGATATGTAGGATTTGGCAATAAACTGAGAAACTATGTCCCTCTGTATTTTTATGAACATAACAGAGAGAGAGGCCTGTTTTTAAAAATAAGATGGCAAAAGAAACATGTTTGAAGAGGGGAAAAACACAGCTCAGATTTAAGCTTTACATTAAATTTTGTGCTGGTTTTTTATTTCACTAAGAAATCACAGCAGATCTGTGACCTTTGCTTTGTGAAAGAGAAGAGAAACTCACTTGCAGTGATTCACTTAACAGCTGTGGCAAGGAAGGTATTAATATTTTGAGGCAGCTTACAATTTTGAATTTGTAAATAATAAGAAACACATAGTTCTGCAAATGCACAATAAACCTTAACCAACAGCACAAACAGTTCAGGTCCAATTTTACTTACACAGTCAAAGGTAAAATAATTAAACATCTTAATTTTAATAAGGGAAGTAAGGAACGAAATAGTGGCATTTTATGCCTTTGGTAGTGGACTAGCAAAAAGGTCTCAATCTCTTCTCATATTAACCTCACTATAGAAGGAAGACTACATGGGAAGTTACCAAAAGGAGCCTTCTCCATCATGATTACTATTCCTTCTTAAGATGAAAAAGTCAGAGGAGATGCCAGGATGCACAGCTACAAGGATGATGTATGGCCTTCTTCCATTCTTTCTTTCTTACTGTCCTGCATCTGGATCCAGACACCATGTTAAACACATTCAAGGAGGGGGGGAGGGCAATGAAATTTATACCTATCTTTATAACTTAGAGCAGTGTTTGTCAAATTTGACAATTGTAAAATATGTAGACTTCACAGGATGCTATGACTTATGAAGTACATGTTCTGGTTGTAAAGTTACTGTTTCAGGGCCATTGTAACTTTGAAAAGTGGCTAAACAGGGCAGTTGTTAACTGACTACCTGCAATGGGGTCCCCTTCACTGGATGTGCCCTCAAATGAAGGCTAGCCATCCACCTATAGCAGGAGTGTCAAACTCACATCGTCATGGTGGCGTCAAGTGACATATCGGGACTTTTTCCCCTTCACTAAACTGGGCGTGGGCATCCGGCCCATGGGCCAGGAGTTCAACAGCCCTGGACTATAGGGATGGCTGTCCTTTAAGTTCCTGTTGCAAAAGAGGGGGTTGGATTCAGTAATTTTTAGCCTGATTACTAGAATGTGTCCAGTTGAATACACTGCATGCTGCTGTTAGCAAGAACATGTGAAACCATTTGAAAGTTCCTACTCAGACAACTGGAATGAAAAGGGGTCTCTTAATATAAGCATCAAACTGAAGGATCATTAAAGAGTAGAATCTCATTCATAAATCTTCCAATTTCTGAGCTTTAAAAAAAGTGATCAACTTTGCCATTTTAAATAGAACATTTAAATAAAACAGCTTGGAGTCTGGACAGGAACAATTGCCCAATCAGAAAGAATTATCACTCTCCCAGGAGACTAATGAATTCAGGATTACATCAGAACGTGTCTACTCAATATTTTTTAAAATATATCTAAATGTGATCAAGGGAATTTCTAGGCCAAGAGTTGTAACTGGCTTTGAGTACTGTCCATTTGAAGAATTAGGCAGGGCCAGAGCCACAAAAAGCATGCAAAAATGAAATATAATAAATTATATAGTGGTGATTACTTGCTCCCTAAATACTTTTCCCCTTTCTGTTACTTTAAAAAAAAGGTAGGGTAGCATCAATTTTGCACAGATTATTTCTCCTTGATTTAGCACTGTTTCTTTTCATTTGTTTGTTTATTCTTTTATTGCTTTTAGAATAATGACAGAGTATTTCCCCCAGCCAGCAATTCTAGGAGTTGACATCTACACGCTTTAAAGTTTCCAATTAAAATAACACTGATTTAGCATTTCTGTAGGGGCTTTTTCATTGGTTAAAATATATTTATTCTTTCCTTCATTCCAGTTCGACTAAGCACAGTCCCAGACTCACTGTGTGGCTTAAAATAAATAAATAAATCTAAAACTCTGTAACTATCTTTGAATTTGTTGAGAAATGTAGAACCAAAACATAAATATGTTGGATGTTTGTTATCCTTTTAATCTCTAGAAATGTTAAGAATAGTAACAGCAAGCAAGAGATCCCTTTTTGGTACCTCTCTTTTATTACATTCTGTTTGTTATGTTTAGGTTCTCTCTTTCAACCCATGCAATATCTATGCAATACCATTTGCATACCATAAGGAGAAAAAATTACAAAATACACTTTGTATCATAGCATATATCTTAATAAACTGGAATCTAAACTTTTAAAATGTTCTTAACGGTCATGGCTCTTCTCATATATGTGTACACATTACTAAATATAGTCATAAATGAACTGAAGAATTCCACTCTACATTATAACAACATGCTCTTAACTATAGCAAGGTGATTTTTTCTTTGTTTTTATTGCCCATTTCTTACTAGCTTATTGATTGTTTTTCCTTGAGTAGATAAAACTTGATTCCATAGGATTTCCTGATCTGTGGTCAACTCCATTTCTACGATGAGAATCCATTGCTTCTTTCTTTATATATTTGTTATCTCTTCAGCTAACCATAACATCACTTTATCTCCCAACAAAGTATTAACATAATATAAATTTCAGTTCCATATGTTTTGGGTTCTTAACTGATAATTTCTTTTAACAGATTTCTATTTTCTACCTTTATTTCAGTTTTCAATTTTGAAACACTTAATTGCAGTGAGGAAGTAGGGGATCTAGAACTCACAGAAGTTTTATCTGAGATCTCAAATAAATTGTAATTATCATTCCACTATTAAATTTAATTTTAAAAAGAATTGTCACAAATTTGGCTTAACAATTTAACCTACATTGTTTTCCAATAACTGTTATTTGGAAAAACTATTTTTAAAATCACATTGCTCTGTATTGTACCCAAAGATAAGAGGATCCTTGTTTCTTTTTGTAAATCTGTGTCTTAAAGTCAAAATTCTGTATTTTTTTTAATTCACTAAGAATAATTCCCCAGTTTATATTTTACCAATTTTATAATACTAATTTGCCTATGCTTGTATGTGTTCTTAAATATATACAGTAATCTTGTCAAACTTTGTACTTTTTATTTATATGTAAAATTTATTAGCTGCCCATCTTGTCACATGCTAACTCTGGGCAGCTTATAATATTAAAATACTTGTGTATTTTGAACTGATCATTCCATTGCTGATGGATGTACATTGGTGTAAGTTGAGAATTTAAGTTCTTTTAATTAGAAATAACTATAGTTTAATGAAACAAGAGTGGGTAAATATAATTCAAAAAAATATCCCTTATTTCAGTACCTGGTCATGCAAATCCTTGTATAAGTACAGTTGAAGGATGCATGGGAAATCAATTATAACATTACTGCAGTAATAAAATCATTATTCCTTGAGTTAAGCTCAACCCCAATGACTAATAGTTCAATCTATGTAGTTTTTTTAGCAGCAATTTGGGAGGGTCTACCATTGCATATCCTCGTATGATTCTCTTTTTTAAAAAACCTTTATTTTGCAATCATCTCCAGCTTCCCAGGCTTCCCTAGTAATTTCTAATCTAAGTATTAATCAGATTTCACTTTGTTTTGCTTTCTAGGGAGATCAGCCCATATGCTGATTAGTCACCTATTAATATACTGCTGATACTGTATTAAGAATTCTCTATAATGAGAAGTGAGTTTGCCATGAGCTATGTTTGTTCCAGAACTCAAATTTTTGTAACCCTAAGCTCAGAATTTGTTCCATTAATACTATGCATTTTCCAGCAGATTCTACTTGCTAAAATTTTAGGATTTCAGTAGAAAGAGGAAGAGATATACTACAAGTCTATGACCCATTCCTCAGAGGTGGTATTCAGCAGGTTCTGACCAGTTCTAGAGAACCAGTAGTGGAAATTTTAAGTAGTTCAGAGAACTGGCAAATACTACCTCTGACTGGAGAGTTGACAGTATCCTTCCCCTGCCACGCCCACCAAGCCACGCCCATAGAACCGGTAGTGAAAAAAAATTGAATCCCACCATTGCCTTTCCCTCAAAAAGGATTTTTTTAATATTCAGAATATGAGGAAAATAATGAATTTACTATCATAAGATATAGTAATGCCTATTACTTCATAAGGGTCTGTTCAGACAAAGTTACGAAGATTCTATAGTGGAAAATATATGTGGCTCAGAATCGAATTGTTGGGTTCTTTGTGTTCTCCAAATATGTTTCATTGACAATGTTACCTAGCATGATAAAGAAACATCTGCAAGAAGAGATTCAAAGAAAATTAAAAATCCAATGCAGTTATATGACAATCATGCTAACAAACCATTAGTTATATGTCTACTTTCAACCAGATCTTTATGAGATAGTGAAAATAATATGACTGCTGCCATGGAAAAAAATTGGCCACTGTTATTTTTGGTCATTGTTATATTAATGGAAAATGTAAGCTAGGTGGGGTTATGCTTCTAAAAGGACTCTCTATTACATTTCAGAAATAGAAAGTAAATAACAAGAGCAATAGCACTTAGATTTATATACTGCTTCATGGTGCTTTACTTACAGCCCTTTCTGAGTAATTTACAATGTCAGCATATTGCCCCCAAGAATCTGGGTCCTCATTTTAGATATCACCCTCTTATTAACAATAAGTTCATGATACGTGATGCAACTATGTTTGATAAATCTTTTTTTCGAAGTGTTAAAAATCTTAGATTTCTCTATTTTTAATCTACGCATAGTTTCATCACTTTATTAAAAATGCAGTGAAGTGTATTTACTGTAATATTTAGTGCCCTTGCTCTTGGTTTTTTGAGGAACTTTATCTTCCATCCATGTTAATTTCCTTGCCGTCTTTATCCCTACATTGATGCCACGGAGTGTAGAGCTATTAAGCAAAGGGCCCTTTGCTAGGGAGAAAAAAAGCACAAAAAAGTAAGAGTTTGATTGGAAGCAAGAAACAGATGGAGATGGATATAAAATGCAGAGGAGAAGACAATGCGAAGAGAAAATTATCTGCACAGTAAGTATAAAATAAATGACATTTTGGAGCAAGCAGTTCTGCTGTTTAGAAACCTCTCATACAACCCACATAGTACATAATATATTAATGGAAAAAGAGGCCAAATGGACAGAGAGAATAATTGCTATTTGTAGTTCTCACAGATGCTGTTTTTCCTGACTGTAATAGCTTTGGAGGCTTAATGAGAAGCTTCCCTTTGGAAGTACCAACCACTTATCCTGCTGTGAAGCCATTCTTGGTCCCCCATTGTTAGAGAGACTTGAAAACAAGTAATGGCTTGCATAAGTCCCAGATTCCCATATCTCCCGCCTGAAAGACTCTGCACCGCCTGGGTTCTGGAACTGTCAGAGTAGCTCACAATTTCATTGTTCCCTGGGTAGAGATACAGAGATCAAGACATGAAAACTTCATTGGTATGGAAATAAAAAATATGACACCCACAGATGCTCCATCAGTTAGCTTTAAAGCAATTAGATTGGTATTGGTTCAGTAAGGGCAGCTATTACTGCTCGTTGATGGGGGGGGTCATATTTCACCTGCAATGACAAGCTAGACATGATTATTTTTAGCAAGCAGGCTCTGAAGCAATGACAGTCACTTCTGCTGGATTGTAAGATGAATTAGAGTCCAGCAACACATCCCTACCAGCTCAAGAAAGGCCTGGATGTGGAAAGAATCAATCCCTTTACTTCCCACTCAAAACAAGAAGACAGTGGAGTGGAGTGGAGTGGAGTGGAATGGAATGGAATGGAATGGAATGAATGGAACAAAACAGAATAGTAATAGAGTTGGAAAAGACCTTGAAGGTCTTCTAATCCAATCCCCTGCTTGAATAGGAGATTCTGTACCATTGTAGACAAATGGTTGTTCAATCTCCTTTTGAAATCATCTTTAATGGAGCATCCACACCTTCTGAGATTGGACAGACTTATATCTAGGGGATGTTTATAAGGATGGTGGGTGGAGATATAACCATTGACACTCTGCCCAACATTTTTTTTCTTTTTCCCCTCTTCTGTTGTGATTTTCTTCTTCTCTCTTTCTAACCTAAGGAGCAGATAGACTGGTGGCAGGAAATTTGAGCTAAATGTTGATGGAGGGATTTGAAATTGGGCATGAAATTAGAGATTTGCAGCTTTTAATCTTTGTTCAAGAGTTGGGAAACCTATGCCCTTTGAGACACTGCTATTCCTCAAATGCACATAGGAGGGGGAAGGACACCTAAAATCAGAGGTGGAATTCAGCAGGTTCTGACCAGTTCTGGAGAACCGGTAGCGGAAATTTTGAGTAGTTCGGAGAACCAGCAAATACCACCTCTGACTGGAGATTTTACAGTATCCTTCCCCTGCCACGCCCACAGAACCGGTAGTAAAAAAATTTGAATCCCACCACTGTCTAAAATGTATTGAAATAATTTATAAAACACCTTTAAGGAAGGTTGCTTACTAAAGGTATATGTTAGGAAAAAGTACAGTCCAAATGCATATTTTAAGAAAAACACATGCATCAACATGCATATGAAGCTTAAGCAAGCCATTCTTTTAACAAAAACATCTCAAGTTTATGTTAAAGGGATGAACTGAATTTATAACGGTAAAAAGGAAAACTGAAATAAAGTGAAATTAACACGTCTGCCTATCCATATTGTTCATCTCATTTTGTTTCCTTTAAAAATCATGTTCTGAATAACAGTAAGCATCACAATTTCAAAAACAAAACAGAGGTTTGTAGCTTGAGCCTTATAATTAAATTTGAAAGGATAGTTTGATTCCGTATCAAATATTCAAATTGGATGCTACACACAAAACATTGTCCTGTCTTGTTCTCCAGCATGATGCTATGTTATTTACAGATGGATGAATCTTTGCAGCTGCTTAGATGGACATTGTTTGCTTTGAGTCTTGATGAGAATTCATACAAGTTATCGCTGTGTCAAGTATACATTTTGGGCACTATTAACAAGAAATTCACATGCTACTTTTTAGAGGTTTTACAAGGACACCAAAATGAGATGTATTGCTTTTAAGTGTTTAAACCACAAGCAATTTTTAATGTCTAGAAACAGATGTGATATCAATAAACATTTCCAGTTGAATCCAACTCAGAAGAAAGCTGCACATGGTTTTATTCTTAATTAAAGAAAAACCTTACCAAGTTACCAAGTTGCTGTGTTAGTTGATTTGAATTGAAAGGTTTTTCAGTGTTTGCCAATGTTTGGTAATGGGGAAAAATTCACCTAAGACAGTTATCAGATACTCACTTTAGAAATGAACAACTATTGTTGAAAATAGATGCAATTTGGAGGCTAATGTACTTAGAACCTACATTTTATTAATCTCACAGTGCTGTTTTTGCTCTGTTTAATTTTTCTTTGTAAATTTGTACTTAATCAACTACAATCTATCTTTAGCTTAGTTCAACTAGCACAGAACTAACAAACACAGTCTTAACTCATTAAAAAATGATGGGATTGAGTTTAGTGGGGCTTATTCTGGATATGTTTGCAGAGAATGTAGACAGAGTCATTTTCATTCAGGCTTACTTATTCTTTGCTAATATAATAAGCCAAAATAATACTTTACTTTTTGGTGACTATTTTCTACATTATTATTCCAAAGACCTTTGAGTTACTACCTTTGTAAAAGAAATAGTAATAATAGTAGTGAACATATTTTCATATCCTGAAAATCTTACTTAACTCACCAATGTTTTTAGTAACTCTAATTTCCCCAGTTTAAGCATGCACAAATAAGAAACAAATGAAAATCCTTACAAAGAAAAATAATTATTGAACTCAGAGAGTCCACCTGGCAGGTTATTTATTCCTATTTACTAATCATGCAGAATGCCTTTGCTTGACATCCGTCCATTGCCTGTTGCTGTAGACCTCTTCAGTTCTATGTGATAAAAGTCATATGGACCATCGCTTTTCAACCAGGATGAACATTGTCTTGTCCTATTACCCTAACTGGATTCCTGATACTTGCTTGGAGATACCAAGTATGAATGTGGCACTTCTCCAGCTAACTAGAGAAAAGTGGAGGACTTCATATCCATAAATCATGCTCAACTAATAGATGTTGAGGCCTTAAATAAAGATAATCTAAAAATATCAAATCTTTGTTAATTGTTGGCAAAGCCTTTCAGTAACAGCTCTCCTAGCCATAAATGGACTATATATCTCCCAGCAATAAATCGACTGTTTAGATTTCAATTAATTTCCCTGTGTTAAATGAACTGCGTCCTATTGCTTTTAGCAATAAAAATCTCACTAATTGAAATCATTTCTTTACCTGCTTGAGAAAGAAAGGGCAAAGGTAGAACTGTGCACTGTGAGGTAGGCACAAGCACACAGAATCCTACAGCGAAACCAATTCTTCCCCCACTCCACCCCACAAAAAAGGGATGTTAGAAAGGAATCTGTGACTCCAGGGTTATTTATGTCTTGCATATCTTTTTAAGGGCATTGTGTCTTTTTCAGGAGATTGCACAAGTCCCTGAAACTGAAAGTGAAATCCTGAGCAAAAAGGTGTTTAAGCAGTTGAAAACAGGTGCTTGTGCATACCTCCACATGCTCCAAAGATTTTGTTTTGTCTTTTTGCCTTTAAATATAGATGAAAGAGAGTTGCATGTCTTAAGTAAAATTATATGTATAAATCAGTGGTGGGCTGCTGCGAGTTCAGACTGGTTCTAGCTAACCGGTAGTTCTGATCATCAACTGGCCATGCCCAACCGCCCTATCCTATCCTATATTTCCTTCTTTCTGGCTCAGCTGATTTGCATGGCACAGGTGATTTTCGTGCCTCAGCTGTGCTACTTACTGGGGCTGCCCTAGAAGTTAAACAGCTGAGCTTCAAATTGCTGTATTTTGAACGCTGCACGCAAGTGCGTTTGATGCACGTGTTTGCACGCAATGTACATGCTCCCAGAACCAGTTGTTAAATCCATTGCAGCCCACCACTGGTACAAATGCAGTCCGGGAGGAAAGGGGCATCCAACATAAATGTATCATATAAAATAACATACCTAAAAATGTGAAAATTCATGTGGTTTACAGAAAAGACTGGTGATTAAATCAACACAGTTCTGAGACAACCCTGCAGGGGCTGATTTGTAATATCAAAGATGCCTTTGGGTTCCATTCAGATTAATTTCTGTATTAACATTCTGGGTTCTGATTCTTTTCTTTATCTTGTTTTTCACCTTGAATATTTGCTCAGGTAGAAAGGCAGGATATAAATCAAATACACAGAATAAATAAATGGTTCAATTTTGCACTTCAGCACTTGATGGGAAGGTGAGAATAGGGGGAAGATAAAATCCGCAATATATTTATATCTTGCCTTTTTCTCTTTCTCTCCTCTGGCTTTTCTCCTAGATAGGATTTAAAAATATTATTTCTGACACAGATTCTTGTTTGCTTGATTTACTGCATGAAGGAAATTAGAATGGGGGAGGTAAAACCCTCTTCCTTTAAAACACATAGTCGTTCGTCTAAATAGATGTTATTTTACTGAGCTTCGCAATCTTTTCAACAACCTGCCAACCTACTTTCTTTGAAAGGAGTATTTCAAAATGAAATGCAAAGCCCCAGCCATGCCCAACTTTGCCTGAAAATTATTGTGGCATCTTGCCACCAACTGAAGTTGAAAAATAATTCCTTAAGAAGTTGTGTGTGCTTTAACTCCTCTCCTGTCTGGCCTGTTTATTTTAAGCTTCTTCTGATTTTCCCACCAACTGATCTTAATGTTATCTTGTTCACACAGTAATAATTTTATTAAAGGGGAATCAGAAGACTGTCTTGAATAAATGTTAACAGCTTATATGAAAAACAGCAATTAAAGCTTTTGCTTCTGGGCCTTTCAGAAAGATACAGAACAAATCTCAATGATTAGCATATATCTTATGTATGCAGGTTTGAATGTCATTGGTTAAGTTTGAACTGTTCTTGTAAAATGTCAGAAATGATTGGTTTAAAAAGTGTGGGAAAACCCTGCACTCTGATTGGCTGGCAACTGCAGCTGCTGGCTATAAGTAGCAGCCGCAGCCCAGCCAAATCGGGTCTGTTATGAGCGGTAGTCACTAATAAACTCTTCACTGAAGCACTCCACGTCTGACTCTTCATGAAAATCTAACACTGGCGATGAAGGTAGGATCCTTCCCGAAGAGAAGACAATGCGGAGAACAAGCTGAGAGAGATGGCTGCACTGAACACCCCCCCAGCCCCGTTCGATCTGACAGCAGAAGACTGGGACTCGTATGCAGATCGTTTCCAAATGTATTTGGAGGGAAACGATGTCGCCAACATTTCCGAGAAGCGGAAGAGGGCGGTCTTTCTCACCCACTGCAGTCCGGCCGTTTTCAAGATGGCGAAGGCATTGGCGGGAGCTGCAGATGTGAAGGTAATGGACTGGCCCGACTTAGAAAAGTTATTAAGAGCCCATTACGCCCCTCAAGTATCGTGCCTCATTAAGAGACACGAATTCTACCGTCGGGATCAAGGGGAAAGCGAAAATGTTAATGACTTCGTGGCAAGTTTAAGGGACATTGGGGGTGCATGTGAATTTATCTACTTAGAAGAGGCGATTGATTTGTTCTAGGCCTAAAAGACAAGGTTTTGCAGAGCAAATTATTAATGAAACCTAAGATCATGTTTAAGGAGGCCATAGAAGAAGCTTCTTCAGCGGAAGCTACCAAGTCCTCAGCAGCAGCCATGAAGAAAATTAACAAGGCCACAAGCCACCCTGATGTGGAAAAATCCACAACAACCCATTGCGAGCAAATAGATTCTGATTCAGACTGTAGTGAGGTAGAGGAAGGAATTTATAGACTCAGAATGGAGAAGAAAAGGAAAGACCTTGGAAGAAAGAGGCAAGACTTTTATTGCAGAGGTTGTGGGGGCACCCGCACTGAATGCAAGTTTTTTGATACCATCTGCCTCCGTTGTGAAAAAAGAGGTCACCTAGCAAGAGTCTGCAAATCATCCAGAACTCCACCAAGCAGAAAGAAGTTTCCTGACAAAGAATTCAAGCATAACAACTTCAGTGAGAAAATGGGGCGCAACCCAGAAGCAAATGCAAAGAATGAAACTCATCAAACAGTCACCATTGGTCATTCTTCATCCTTGAAAAGCAGAAAAGTACATGTGGGGGTACTCATTGAAGGAAGGCCTTGCCAAATGGAAGTGGACACAGGCTCCTATTTATCTATGGTGTCATGGGACACTATTCACAGGCTACTTCCCAACATTCAGAAGAAGCATTTCCAGAAGCAAGCACTGACTCTTAAAGACTACCAAGGGAACAAGATTCCAGTAGTTGGAACAAGAGAATTCAACGTGAAGTTCAAAGGCCACACCAAGCTTGCTGGGACTTGAGTGGTTCAATCCACTAGGCATCGAGGTGACTGGCATCAATCACGTGAGCAACACTGAATGGGAGGAGGCCTTGAAGTCTGAGTTTCCAGAGGTCTTCAGTGACGGATTGGGCAAGTATATGGGGACCCCTATCACTTTCAACCTAGATCCCAAGGTGTCCCCAATTCGTTTAAAGCCCAGAAGGGTCCCATTTGCCTTAAAGGGAAAAATTGATGCACAATTAGATAAACTAATAGCTCAAGGAGTTTTAGAGCCCACTGACCACTTCAGATGGGAGACACCCATAGTCACACCAGTCAAGACTGATGGGTCAGTAAGAATCTGTGAAGACTATAAGGGGACATTGAACCATGCGCTTCAGCAGAGCGCATATCCAGTTCCAGTGGTGCATCATTTATTACATTCACTTGGCAGGGGCACAGTCTTTGCCAAATTGGATCTGGCCCAGGCATATCAACAACTAACAGTTCATGATGCCACTGCAGAGGCCCAAACCATTGTGACTCATAGAGATGCCTTCAAATGTAAAAGGTTACAGTTTGGAGTAAGCGTGGCACCAGGCATCTTCCAAAGCCTTATGGAAAGGATGCTCCAAGGACTGCCAGGGTAGTGCCTTACTTTGATGATGTGTTAATCTCTGCTGAAAATGACACTCAATTACAAGAGAGACTCAGAGAAGTCCTTACCAGATTCAAGAAAGCGGGGTTAAAAGTCAAGGAACAAAAATGCACTCTTAGAACTGACGAGGTTGAGTTCTTGGGCTATATGATTGACAAGCATGGCATCCACCCTACAAATGCCAAGGTTCAAGCAATCAAAGAAGCCCCTAGACCAAAATGCAAAACAGATTTGCAAGCCTTCCTTGGACTTATTAACTTTTATCACATGTTCCTACCTCAGAAGGCAACCATTGCAGAACCATTACACAGATTACTTGACAAAAAGTCTGTTTGGGTCTGGGGCAGGAAGGAACAATCAGCATTTAACAGTATTAAAAGACTAATCACGTCTGATGCTGTACTCATACAGTTCTCTGAGAATTTACCTGTTGTACTGACTTGTGATGCATCCCCTTTGGAGTGGGGGTTGAGCCACAGGCTTCCCAGCGGGAGGGAAGCCCCTATTGCATTTTACTCGCACCTTGACCAAAGCAGAGAGGAATTACAGCCAATTGGACAAGGAAGCATTGGCAATTGTTGCAGCTATCAAGAAATTTCATGAGTATTTATATGGGAGAACATTTACCATTGTCACAGATCACAAACCTTTGTTAGGCATTGTGGCAGGAGACAAACCTACACCCACTATCCTGACACCAAGAATGCTGAGGTGGACTGAATTTCTTGCTGCTTATTCATACAAACTTATCCACAAGCCTGGCAAGGACATTGGACATGCTGATGCCTTGAGTCGTTGCTCACTTCCTTGTCACAAGGAGGACTTTGAACCTGAGGCACACACCTTTTTCCTAGAAACTTTTGCCAAGCTTCCAGTACACGCTACTGAAATTGCCAGAGAGACTGCCAAAGACACTTTATTGGCTCCTATTATAGGCTGGATTAAGAAAGGTTGGCCTTTTCAAGATCTACCTCACCTTGCCCAACCTTTTAAGTCCAGGCAAACTGAATTATCTGTATTAAGAGGATGTATTTTGTGGGGTAACAGGGTGGTTATTCCTGCAAAACTGCAAAGAGAGGTTTTGGAAATGTTACATGAGGGTCATCCAGGTATTGTAAGGATGAAGGGATTGGCCAGGAGTTATGCATGGTGGCCAGGTATTGACAAAATGGTTGAAAACTGGATTGCATCTTGTCCCAACTGTCAGGTAGTCAGGCCTCCCCCACCTCTCGCCCCCAAACAGGAATGGGAATGTCCTAGGGGCCCATGGTCTAGGATTCACATTGATTTTGCTGGCTCTACCAGAGGGCACACCTTCCTTATTATAGTAGATGCATATTCCAAATGGCTAGAAGTAATCCCTATGGCATCCACCACCACTGATGCTGTCATCAAGCAGCTTAAAAAGCTTTTTGTAACCCACGGGTTACCTGATGTTCTTGTCTCTGACAATGGCCCTCAATTTACATCCAACCCTTTTGAATCCTATCTAGCACAACTGGGTATCAGACATGCCCTGACAGCCCCTGGGCACCCTTCGGCTAACAGCCGGGCTGAATGAATGGTACATTTTACCAAGGAAAAGCTTCAGCAATTGGGTCCTGGGGACATCACTGAGAAAGTTGAAAAACTTCTTAGTGTTCAGCACATCACTCCTAACCCATCAACTAACTTATCCCCAGCAGAGTTGTTGATGGGTAGGAAACTTAGGTCTCCCCTTGACCGCCTTCATCCCACTTACGCACCCAACACACTACTTGATTCCACTAGCAAAGTTTGCACGTTCAGTGTGGGTGATTCTGTTTATGCTAAGAACCTTATGGGTGAACCTTCATGGATTCCTGCTGAAATAACTCAAATCACAGGCCCTCGTTCTTACAGGGTCCAAACAGAGGATGGAGTCCTCTGGAGCAGGCACATTGATCAGCTTAGATCCAGGTTACCTCAGGAACATCGCAATTGTTCCTCTCTAGTTCCCATACCTAATGCCTTTTCTAGGGGAGGGGAGGAACATGAGGATAATCAGCAAACAAGAATCAACCCCATGTGTAATGAGCCATTAAGACAGGAACCATCCCAAAACCTGTCACAATGCCAAAATCCATCCTTACAAGTGGAAGATTGCACATCACTACCTGACTTGGGTGCTGACATTGCGCTGGAGATGGGTTGGGAGGAGAGACTAGATTCTAACAATCAAACAGGGTCTTCTTTCACAGGAAGTCCAACTAGAGAAATGTCAACAGTCACATTTCCCCTCTCACTGGGTGAGAACCTTAAAACTTCTGAACCACGAAGGTCTCAACGTACACGTAAGAGCCCCACCTATTTAAAAGAATACATTAGATAGGTTGGGGTTTGAGTATGGACTGAACCTAGTGGGGAGGGTGTTATGTATGCAGGTTTGAATGTCATTGGTTAAGTTTGAACTGTTCTTGTAAAATGTCAGAAATGATTGGTTTAAAAAGTGCGGGAAAACCCTGCACTCTGATTGGCTGGCAACTGCGGCTGCTGGCTATAAGTAGCAGCCCCAGCCCAGCCAAATCGGGTCTGTTATGAGCTGTAGTCACTAATAAACTCTTCACTGAAGCACTCCGCGTCTGACTCTTCATGCAAATCTAACAATATATATACTTAAACACATACACAACCACACACACACACAGAGGAATTACAACTATACATGGTAATCAGTGGTGGGATTCAATTTTTTTTACTACCGGTTCTGTGGACGTGGCTTGGTGGGCATGGCAAGGGAAGGATACTGTAAAATCTCCAGTCAGAGATGGGATTTGCTGATTCTCTGAACTAAAAATTTCCGCTACCGGTTCTCCAGAACTGGTCAGAACCTGGTGAATACCACCTGTGTTTGTAATAAATATTCTAAAAATTTAACATACAACCCATAGGGGAAGGGAAAATAAGAAATGACTCCCGCAGTGATAGAACAATATAAATAATGCTCCAATTATAGGGAAGTCCCAGGCCTGATCATATAACCAGATCTTGAGGGCCTTCTGGAATATCAATTTTTAAGGATACTGCCTTATTGGAAACCCCTATTTACCAAATCATGTGGCCAGCAAAGTTTACACAAATAAGAATTTAAACGATAAGCAGAGGTATTGCCAGTATCATTTAAATTACAACAATGTAAGAAAGTTTTTAGATATGAAATGGTCTACATATAGTCATTTTGGTTTTTTTTTTATTTTGGTCATGATTCATGGCAACCTTTTATTGTTACTAGATATTGGGCCATGATTCTTTTTTAAATGAAAAATTAAGCTTGGCTTCCTTTAAATTGAGGCACAGCTGTATAATATACAGCCTGTGAATGAGACTTGCTACATGCCAATAAGTATAAATGGCTTGAGCACGCTTTCCAATACACTACCCTCCGTATGCCTTTGATCAAAATTCTCACTGACTGCAATAGAAAGTACATTGGTTTGCATCCAAAGTGTCTCAGCGACTGGCCTTAAAACTGAAGTTTAATAGCCTGGGTTTCACCCAGGATTCCAAAAAGTGAAAGGAAGCTAGAGTGCCATCATTATCTCAATAAGAACATAGGCTTAATTATATAAAGAACATTCAAGTGGTACAGCTTTTCCAGAAGGACAATATTTTAACTAAAAGACCTGTCTTCATTGACCTTATCTTCTTAGCTTTTATTTGATACCGAGATGTCATAATGATCCAGCTTATTTACATACATATTTCAAAGAATACAAGAGTTCAGTACTGCATTTTCTTTTCTCTCTACATAATAGAGACAAACAAACAAACCAAAAAGTATGTACATGGAGAAAGAAAAGCTGCTAAATCATTCTCCCAGACATGCTAATTTGGATGGGGAGGAGGTTAAGTGGAAAAACATTCAAATATGCTGCATTCAATCAGCTGCAGGCAGAAGTCCAGAAATAGGTTTACTATTTAATTTTGACTGTTTTCTCTCACCGTTCAACAGATTCTTTGGCTCCCAAGGGCAAATTCTAAACACAATAGTATATTATCTTAATGTAGTTCCATATTTAGAGGAGCACTGGAAGTGTTACTTGTTTTCCCTAATATCAGCTGTGATTTCACCCTCATGTCCATTGTATTCTGACCTGCACTTTTGCTCCTCAAATACATTCATATAATATCACTATAATTCATATAATATCACACATATAATATTCTGTTCTTTCAAAATAGATTTCTGAGGTCTGTGTTGTTTAATTTTGTTGATGCTTTTTGTTCCTGGATGAAGGAGCATATTCTTGCCTAAACTGACTTTGGCCAGCTTATCTAGATAAAAACAGATAAGGCCAGTAACACAGAGGCTCAGAGGACATCTATATCTTTCCTTGAAGACCCCTATTCAGGTATTTGTCATCCAAGGTGTCAGCCTGCCAGGATGCAGGATAGACTTCTGTCTTCTAGCTAATATTGTTTAAAAGGCTCTGAATGCAAATGTCTACAGCAGAAAAGCTGGATTCAACTGTGTGTATTGACTTCCATTCAATTTAGGACTCAAGATTATAAGAATCTGAGCTCATGTAGAAGCTAAGTTAACTGCTACAGAATTGCAGTATCTAGAGCAATTTGGTGTGCTCCAAAGAAAGAAATATGGCATATCCAAACTGCCTGTTATGTTTCAATCTTAAATCCCAATAGGGTAAGTATGCTTCAAAAAAAAAGAAGGAAGCCCACATTCTGTAGAAGAAAGTGTCAAAAGGCCAGATACAAACATTAGGTAGGGCTGAAATGGATGGTGGGCCACACCAAAACCAAAGTGGATAGAGATCTATTTATGTTAACATTTTTGTCCATATATTCCAGTCAAGGTTCTCCAAATATTTTCCACTGGACACACAAATGATACAGAATCAGATTCTTTTTTAGTTATTGAGAAAATTGTGCTTTGCTCTCCAAATTCCAGCACATAGAAGCAATGACCTAGTAATGGAGAAAAGGAAAGAATAAGGTTTCTCCCTCAAACACCTTGCTTGGTCTCCAGGGTAGCCACTGAAAACAATTTCCTTTCTTAGGGTCCAAACCCAAAAATTGTTAATTAAGCAAGAGAACATCGCTTTCTTAACAGTTCAACAATGGGGCTCTGCAATCACACCATCTTTTGATTACTGTTTCCTATTGGTCAGCTGAGCAATATCTGAGAGACTTAGGCTTTTCTAACCCATTAACTCCTCTTTGTCCTGCTTAATTCATCTGCAAGAAAAAGCTGACTAGCACAGAAATTGAGCTAAAATAATAGGAAGATGGAAGTTGAAGGGAAACACATATGACCTACTAGTATACGAGTTCCAGGAATACTTGTAAAAGAAGAAACAAACATCTTGCGATCTCTAGAACTAAAATTATATTTACTTTTGTCAGCCTCAGCCGACATCGTCAGAGTATTAAGCTACCATTACAGAGATCTATGCCTTTATATATCATTAATCAATTTAGCCTTTGCAAGCGTAATAGGCCCTTCCAACCGCCTCCCACTTGTAATTAGCCCTGATGTTTTTGTTTCAGTCATGTTGGTCAAAGGAGGGTCTTTCCTGGTGTCTCAGTGCTTGGTAGGTTATAGCTATACTTTGCGTTGCACCTCTCTGTCACAATGGTGATATTGGATTTATTCCTGGAATTCAAACTACTCTGTTTAGTCCTAGAATTCCCAAACAAATTCAACCAAGTGCTTTTTTTAAAGTGAACATTCAGGATCAAAAAAACTTCTTTTTTTAAAAACAAGTTTTATTCAGTTTTTAACGGTTCAAATAAAGCTCTTTTCAGTAGACAGCATATTCCCGGGTCATCACTTTTACATGCAAATATGACAATATTCATTTTTGACATTTAACTTCCTATTTTATCCCATTTTTACTTCCATTCCATTTTTTGGCAAACAAAGGGCCAAACAAATTAATCCTAGTCTCAAATCTTAATCTCAATCTGTATAACCCCCCATTTCATTTCAAATTAGTTGTAAATATTTTTTTAAATGTTTATATCTTAAAAATAACAATATGTTTGCCCATCATATAGAAAATAAAGTTTGTCCATATCTATCCTTTATTTATTTATTTATTTATATTTGAACTTGTATGCCGCCCCATCTCCGAAGACTTGGGGCGGCTCACAACTAAAATACAGAACAATAAATACTTAAAAAACCATTAAACTACATTACAAGCCCAAATGTTAAAACAGTGCAATAATAAAAATTAAAATCCATCCCTGCCCCAAGGAGGGGTCACAGCCCGGGTTGGTCAAATAACCAGGTCTTTAACTCACGGCGGAAGGTGCGGAGGTCAGGGGCCAGGCGGAGCTCCAAAGGCAGTTGATTCTAGAGGTCAGGGGCCGCGACAGAATAGGCTCGTCGCCGGGGAATCACTATCTTCTATCTTATTTAACTATCTTCACATTGTTAATACTCTTTTATCATTTACATATTTCTTTTATCCGTCAGATTTGCCCTTTCATCACATATTCTCTCCATAATTCTAAATCAATACAAGCTTTAACTCAAAAAAGAATAAAAAGAAAACCTAGACTTGCCCCCCCTTTACTACTTTGAAAGTGACACCTCAGTGGCTAACATATTAACATAGTGATAATCATTCCCTTTAAAGCAAAAGATAGAATAAAAGAGAAAAGAGAAAAGAAAAGCTACATAACATTATATCTCTTTTCAATCGGGTTCTGCAACACACATCCCCCTAAAGTTTGTTTATAGTTCCAAAATAATAGTAAAAATAACTAACCTTGGTTACTGACAAATCTGGTTTTAAACATCTTCAAAAATCATTTCAGTTAATTCAATTTATCTAATCAACATTTACCTTTCTTTTATAAATAAAAGTACAAGTCTAACCTTCATCTAATAAAATTGTCAGTAACCCCTCTATTGTTTTACATTTTTATGATTACAATATATTCTTATTACCCTCTTCTCCATGCAGAACCCCCTTCTTAATACATTAACCATTATCTCTATGTAAATGAGTTTCTTTCTTCATTATATAATTCGATTTCTATCTTCTGCTCTTGTTTCTTGTTCCTCTCCTCCTTTTATCCTGCTATATCCCTTCTCCATCCAATTTAAATCCCTCTCTCTCTTTCCCTTTCTGCTCACTTTTCTTCTGGACCTTTCTAGCATGCCTAATTTCATAAATCTTTTTAATTATTTCTTAGGTTTGTTTTTAAACCACCCTTCCTTTCCTTTTATTTGTATTAATCTTTTTTAATTGTCTCTTTAAAATGGCTTTTCCTTGTTGGCTCTCTTCTCCTTTCCAAGATTCCTTCTTCTTTTTTTTTTTTTTAATAAAAAGTTTTATTTTTCCAAAACACAAACATAACAAACAAACATACAACACATAAATCCATATCAATTTCAAGTATGTCGGTCGGTCAAAAATCACAGTGCCTACCCCTCATTATTCATACTCAATATTACAAAAAGGAAAAGCTATAATCCTTATTATTAATCCTTTGTCATATTATAATCTCTATATTATTTCAACAGTTCTATCTATCTTTATATTCCCAAAAATACATTACCAAACTTTTTGTCTAACCATTGATAAAACATATTCCATATCTTATAAAACTGCTTTTCTTCTTGATCCCTAATTTCAAATGTTAATCTACTCATTTCGCACAATCCAAAATCTTCTTAATCACTTTCCTGCGTGAGGTGTCTTATCATTTCTCCAGTTTTTAGCAAATACAATTCTAGCGCTGTCAGTACATTAACAATCAGATATTTCAAATCTTTGTTAAATGTCTCTGGGACAATTCCCAACAGGAATATCTCAGGTTTCAAGTCTATATGTTGTTGTATCATTTTTCCAGCCACATGTGGATTTTAGTCCAGTATCTTTTAGCATCAACGCAAGTCCACCACATGTGGTAGTAGGAGCCAGGTATCTGGTGACATTTCCAACACTTATCCGATTTATCCTTGAACATTCTTGCAATCCTTCTCGATAGGTGCCACCTGTAAAACATCTTATACAAATTTTCTTTATATGCAGTTGACATTGTCATTTTATAATTCTGATCCCACAGTGTTTGCCATCTCTCTAAATCTATCCCATAACCAAAATTTTTCCCCAAGCAATCATTGTTTCCTTAACCTGCTCCTCTTCCATTCTAACTTCTAATAAATAACCATAAAGTTTTTTAATCATTTTTTCGCTCGTGCCCATCAAAATTTTATCTAATTCAGTTTGCTTTTTATAAATCCCTTCATTCTTAACATCCTCATCATATCTAGATTGTACTTGCAAATATGAAAACCAATTCATTTTTATACCTTGTTCTTGTAGTGTTTGCATCGATTTGAGTTCACCCTTTTCATTTAAAATCTCTTCATATCTAACTGTTTGTTCCTTCTTGTATATTATTGCATATGAAAAGCTTCAATAGTAGATACCCATAATGGAATTTGTATATAATGTTGTTTTCTGGTTTTTCCCAATTTAAAACAAAGCTCGAACATAGTGTCTTCTAAAATATCCTTGTTTTTAGTTCCCTTATACCATAAGAAAGCATGCCATCCTAGTAATAGATCATGACCCTCTAAAGTTAACAATCTATTGTTTCTCAATGTTATCCATTCTTTCACCCACATCAGGCTTGCAGCTTGATAATACAATTCCCAATTTGGTAGTGCGAATCCCCTCTTGACCTTGCATCTTGTAATAGCTTAAATTTGATTCTTGGCTTTTTGCCCTGCCATATAATTTTGATGTGATTTTATTTAAATCTTCAAAGTATTCTTTCCCAAGTCTAATTGGAATTGTCTGAAATAAGTATAAGATTCTGGGTAAAACATTCATCTTAACTGTCGATATTCTGCCAATAAGAGATAATTGCATATTTTCCCATCTTTTAAGATCTGTCTATCTGCTGTTTGAGTTTTATATAATTATCTTTCAATGTACTGCATCTTGATGTTATATTTATTCCCAAATATTTAACTTTATTTGCAATCTGGATCTCTAATAAATCTTCTAAATAAATCTTTCTATGCTTTTTTAACATATTATTCTTTTGTTAGATCTTTGTTTTATCTTTATTAATTTTTAAACCTGCCACCATTCCTAATATTCTTCTATTTGTTCTATCAACTTAGGTGCTGATTTAAGTGGATCCTCTAGTATGAATACCAAATCATCTGCAAACGCCTGTAGTTTATATTCTTCTTTTAATTTTCATTCCTTTTATTTCTTCATCTTCTGATAGCTCTATTCAGTACTTCTAGTGTTAAAACAAACAGCAGGGGGTGACAGAGGACAACCTTGTCTGGTTCCTTTTCTTATCCCTATAGATTCTGTTAGCTCTCCATTTACCAATATCTTTGCTGTTTGATTATTATATATTGCCTCAATAGTTTGTATAAAGTTTTTCCAAAGCCCATTTGCATCATTTGCAATATCATAAATCGCCAGTTCACATTGTCAAATGCTTTTTGAGCATCTAAAAACATCAGTGCCATCTGTTTTTCAGAATGTGTTTCATAATACTCCAGAGTATCTAAAATTATTCTCACATTTTGCTTAATTTGTCGTTTTGGCAAAAATCCATTTTGATCTGTGTGGATAAATTCATTTAAGTATCTTTTCATTCTTTCTGCCAAAATTGAAGCAAAGATTTTATAATCTGAATTCAACAATGAGATAGGTCTATAATTTTTAACTTCTTGTAGGTCCATTTCTTCTTTAGGTATTAGGGTAATATAAGCTTCCAACCATGTCTCAGGTATTTCTTTTTTAATAAGACTTCATTCATCACTTCTAGAAGGAGTGCTTAACACTTCCTGGAAGGTCCTGTAAAATTCTCATGGTAGACCATCTGGGCCTGGTGCTTTTCCTGTATTTTGTTTCTTCAAGGCTTCTGTTAATTCCATCATGGTTATCCCTTCTAACATTGTCTCAATATCTTCAGGTATCTGTGGTAGTCTTGTCTTTGTAAATACTTTTCAATTTTTTCTTCTAGGATATCTTCTTGGGAGTACAGTTTTTCATAGTAGTCTGATAATTTTTTCTTTTCATCATTCCCATGCTGTATATTCCCTTTTCCATCTATTAATTGGCCAATTTTCTTTATTTCTCTTCCTTTCTAATTTTTATCGCTAACCACCTTCCTGGCTTATTACCGTTTCAAAGTAATTTTGTTTTTTAGCCTTTAATCTGAGATTTCTTCCTTGTCCATTAGAGCCATTTTATGTTTAATCACATCCATTTTCCTTTTAATATCTTTTCTTCTTGCGGTGATTGTTGTAATTCTTCTTCCAATTTCCTAAAATCATCTTCCAAGATTTTGAGTGTCTTCTTCCGTTTAATATTTCTTTTCCTTATATAGTCAATTATCAAACCTCTTGTATAAGCCTTCATGCATCCCAACGAGTTTGTAGAGATGTATCTTCTTTCTATTTTCCTTGAAAAAAGGTAAGTTCTGCCTCAATTTTCTTTTTAAATTCTTCTTCTTTCAAGATCATATTATTTAATGTCCATCTCGATCTTCCTCTGTCCTTTCCAGGCAACTGTCAATGGATTGTGATCCGCCCAGATCCCACTTTCAATTTGAATTTTCTGTATATCGGGAGCATATCTGCAGATGCCCATACCATATCTATTCTTGACCATGATTCATGTCTATTTGAAAAAAAGTAAATTCTTTGTTTCCAATATTTCTCTCTCCATATGTCTTTAATATTCATTTCTTCTATCATTTGAAAGAAGGACTTGGGTAGCTTTTTTCTAATTTTCTTTTTGGTTCTTTCAGATTTATAATCAAGCTGGTCATTAATTATCCCATTAAAATCTCCCATCAGAAAGATATTTGCATAGTCTAATTCAATCACTTTTTGATATAATTTCTTATAGAATTCTTCTTGATTCTCACTTGGTGCATATATTGCTATCAGAAGCATTTTAGTGTTGTTATCTATTATCTCCACTATTAAAATCCTCCCATCTTCATCTGTATAAATCAATTCTGCAGTAATTGTATCTTTAATATATAAAGCCACTCCTCTTTTTACATTGCGCCAATGATGTAAATAGCTTTCCTAACTTTTGCCTTAATACATATTCATTTTGCTTTTTAATATGGACCTCTTGCAGACAAATTATATCAAATTTTAATTTCTCTAATTTATGAAATATTTTCCTTCTTTTAACAATTGAATTGAGTCCATTTATATTCATTGAGATCAATTTTTTTCCATTTAGGTCTTATATATAGGTTGTTTTGCTCTAGTCGTTCTAACTTCTTTTTGTTCTCTAGGTAGACCGCCTACTGCTCCAAGTTGTTCTTCTTCTTCACTTATCATTGCACCTTCCTTTGGAAGTTCCACAATCAGTTCTTCATGTCCTCCATTTCCTCTTTTCCTCTAAAATAGCTCATAGAATAACTCTGCCTTCTCCACTGTGTGTCGATTCTATGTCTTTGTTCCCGCCAGACAAACAAGAGGCCTTCTGGTATTAGCCATCTATAATTTATCCCTCTTCAATAATTCTCTGGATAAAATGCATATTTGAAGAAGAAGATTCTTCTTCTTCTTGTTCTTGTTCCCGGCCATTTGATGCCCATGTCTTTCTGCAACGAGCCAAATTAGTCTAGTCACTTCCTAAAGCAGTTCTTTCATACTTTTAATTCCATTTTTAATTCCTTGATGGCCACCAAAGTTTTTAATTCTCTGATTTCTTTCTTCTTCTTTTAAATTTTCTAATTTTAAATTTTCTAATTTTAATTTTTCTAGCCCAAGTCCAGAGTCTATATCATCACCAACTAATCCAGCAGTCTGTCTTTTATTTTAATCAAACTTTCACCTTCTATGGGTCTTGCTTTTTTGTTCTCAATGTCTTTTAAAATTGTAACAACTCCTATTCACAAAAAGGAACAAGATATTTTCCTTCTTCTTAAATTCCAATTTTATTCACAAAGTGGCACTTTCTGTTGCTACGAAATCTTCTCCTTTCTTTCCTTTATTTTAATTATTCAAGATTTTGAGCCCCAAACTTAAGTTCTTACCGCTTCTTCCTTTCCCGGTTAAGCCCCTTATATTGTCAAAGATATTTTACTTATTATTTTTCCTTCACTTGACACTGCACTGCTTCTTCTTCTTTTTTAAAAAACTCATCTTTATCTTAATCCTGGGTGCCTTTTGTTGATCTTACCATCCGATACTCCCGGTTCCTCTGCTGTCAACTTCTTCCTTCCTCCTGCACTGATCTTAGTCCAGTTGAGACTTTCTGAGGTGGCCATATTGACTACCGCTTCTTGTCGTCTTCGAGGGAAAAAGACCAGACCTAAAAGGGGGAGATGCTCCCTCACTCTGGCTGGCAGCTTTCCCTTTCTCCGCCACCCCTCCAAGGCAGCTTCAGCCCCGAACCGTAAGGAACCCCGAACTTCCAGGTTGAGCCTTCTAGCTAACGGTAAGCAGCTGCCATATTGTCCTCATGGCCGCAGCCTGGCTCTTGCGTTGGAGAGGATCAAAAAAACTTCTTAATGTCCACTTTCAGCAGCACCTGGGCTGGATTTCATCTTCCACAATGACATTTCTGTTTATAGGAAAACTCAAGGTTTCTTCTGACAATCTTGACCTTTCTAAGAACATTTGAAGAGCCATGCAGCATTAGACCAAACTCCAACCTATGCCAATGGAAGACCCTGAATTGCTTTCCAGTGTGTTTCTGATCCAATTTAAGGGACTGGTTTTCATGCTGTCCACGTAGATCTAGTAGGAAACAATTGCTTCCAGTCCCACAGAAGATGTGGGATACTGAGGCAAAAGGTTTAAGACTGACTTTTTCAGAGATCCTTCCCCTGATCTGAGCTGTTGTTGACATCTTTTATTCTTTTTCTATTCTTGTAAAGTGGTTGTATTTTTAATTTTTATATAGGAGTTGTTTTACCTTGTGTTTTTATGCAAGTTGCCAAATTAATTTTTAATGTTGCAGCATACAAATGCATTTTAAAATAAATAAAAATAGGACACTAATGTTCCCTGCCATTCTGCCTCCAGCAATGAAATTATATGGAGCCTGTCTAGTAGAGAGCATTAGATTTATTCTCCATTATTTGGTCTAATTACCTTTTAAAGCAGAACAGAACAGAATAACAGAGTTGGGAGAGACTTTGGAAGCTTTCTAGTCCAACTGTCTGCTCAAGCAGGAGTTCAAAGCCTTTATTGTCATTGTACATCATGTATATAGTGAAATTGGTTATATACGACCCTATATCATTCCAGACAAATGGCTGTCCAGTCTCTTCTTAAAAACGTCCAGTAATGGAGACAACTTCTGAAGACAAGCTGTTCCACTCATTAATTGTACTGTCAGGGATTTTACCCTTATTTCTTGATTGGTTCTCTCCTTGATTAGTTTCCATCGAGTCCACCAATACATCCTTGGTTGAATATTTAACTTTTGATGGTGAAGATGGTGATTATTGCACCATTCATTCTCTTGGATGACTTGCTTCCAAATATTGAGAGAAGGACCAAATGTTTTTTCTCCCCACGTTTAGATGTTTCTATATCTCGCTCTTATTTTCAGTCTTATTTGATCTAAACAGGATAAGCTTTCCCCATAAGGAAAATTATCTGGTCTCTTTTTGGGTGCCTCTTCCACATATGAGTGAGAATAGACTGATGAATTAGGCCTTCTCTTCAATTAGCAAAAAATGTTTTTGCTCTTCTGCTAAACAGATTTCTAAAATGCATGCAAACAGAATGTGTTCCAGCACTATTAGTTCTGCCATTACTGAGCAATTACATGATAGTTACTGTGATGAAATGATAAATTGTTTGCATTCTGGTAAAGAAAATAAACAGTTATGTGGCATTTCCATATAAGGAAGTTGGGATATAAGGTTAGGAAATTGGAGGGAAGGGAACTTGTGTACATATAAAAAAAAGAATAAGGAATGACTAATAGCCCTTGTGAAAAGAAACTATTATGATGTAAATAACCACTCTTTCAGGAAATTACATTTCACATTTTATAAATCAAAAGCAGCTGGTTAAAAAGACATTGTGCATAAGATGGCACATCGGTGTAAATTATTCTTGTTGGTGGACAAGAATAATTTATGTATGCATATATATATATGTAGGTCTTGGTGTATTTGGGTCTTGTCCCGTGTAAGTTTTTGAGAATACCTTGGCAACGTTTCGACGAAATCTCATCCGTCATCTTCAGGCTGGTGTCTTCAGCTTCGTTCTCCTGGGAGAAGTGTGTGATTGTGGCTGTTTTCCCCTTTTAAACTCTAGAGTTGGCTGTGTTGTTACTTCTTGATTGGTTTGTGGAGTTGATGTATGCAGATTGATGGCTTTTCCTGAGACCCTGTGTGGCTGAGGTGCTGGCTGTGTGTCTTTCAGCCTTTTGTGTTGTAACGACCTGGGTAATGGGCTGTGTGATGACCTTCTGAGTTCTATTGTTGTGATGTCCTGGGTGTGTGAATCTCCTGGGTCGTTGTCTGTGCTGCAACCTCCTGATGTTTGTGTTGTGATCTCCTGAGTTCTGTGATGTAGTATCCTGGGTGGAAGGCTGTGATGTGGCATTCTGGGCCTTGGTTTGGCTCCGAGTTTAGGTCTGCTATGTGTGTTTATAAGCGTGTGTCAGTTTGCTTAGTTTGGGGTTGAGGGGGTGTAGCAGCTGGTGTTGCAGCCATGGTCTGTTTCTGGATGGTGGTTGCCTTTCATCTGTGGCGGGCTTGGGTTTGAGTCTGGTGAAGGGAGATTGGTGGTGGCATCCTGTGTTATTTTGGGTCCGTGTTGGTTTTCGTGGCTGGGACTCGTTTGTTGACCAGGGCTTTCCAGATGTCTGGTGGTAGGAAGTATCATCCCGCTTATTCATGTTATGGGGGTGTTTCCTTTCTGATGGCTTCTCTAATTATTCTTTGTTGAAGTGTTCAGTATTGAGATAAGTTTGGATCCCTCAAAATCAATTTCATGTCCTGTGGCTTTAAGGTGCTGGAAAAGGGAGGAAGTTTTTTCTTCTTTTCTGATCATGCTCTTGTGTTCTCATGCATGCATGCATTTATTCTCCTGTTGGTTTGTCCAATGTATGTGGCTGGGCAAATTTTTTGCATGGTATTTTGTAAACTCCTTGGTTTTCTAGCTGGATCTTGTCTTTGGGGTTTTAAGATGTTGGCTATTTTTGGTCAGTGCCAAAGGCTGTCCTGATATTGTGCTTGTGGAGAATTTTGCTGATTTTATCTGTGGTGCCTTTGATGTAAGGGAGAGGGCCATGCCATTGTCCTGTTCTGTGTCTTGGTTTTGGGGAGTCTCCTCGGATTAGGTTGGTGATTTGCTTGGAATCCATTGGACATTAATACGTTAGTGAGGGTGTGTAATTTATTCTCAAGTGGTCTTGTCAGCTAGGCGCTTGGTTCTGAGATGAGGGTCTGGCTACGGAGTTGATCTGCAGGGGTGATGGGATTGCATTTAAGTGGCGTTAGTGTGTGTGTCTTTTCTGGTAGATGGTGTGTCCTAGGAGCCGTTGGGTTTTTGTAAATAAGGACGTCCAGAACGAAGTTGATTGTTGGTCTTGTTTCCATGGTAAATTGTATTTTGGGGTGTAGGCTGTTGAGATGTGTAGGAAGTTGTCCAGTTTTTTCCGTGTGTGGCCAAATTACAAAGTGTCATCTACATATCTAAGCCAGAGTTTGGGTTTGTATTGATTTGTTCTAGAGCATTGGTTTCAAAATGTTCCATGTAGGTTTAGCATATGATCGGTGAGGTGAGGGGTGATCCATAGGTGCTCCTTCTATCTGTTTATATCTTTGTCCATTGTGGATGAAATGCAGTTGGAAAAGCAATGGTTGGTCAGATCTAGGATGTGCTTAGGGGGTTGTATTTGTTTGGATAGCTGTCAAGGCTTCTTTAATAGGTACTTTGAGTGAAGAGGGATATGACATTTAAGCGCCCAAGCAGGTGGGCTGGGTCAGTAGGTTTTGTTTCTTTATTGTTTCTAATGAAGTGGAAAAGAGTTTTGGTGTGAGGTGATGGATTCTGTGTGTAGGGCTGGAGTTGTTTGGCTGAAATTTGGCTAGGGTCTCTAGAGGTGAGCCTATGGAGCTGACTATGGGTCTGAGTGGTGTTCCTTCTTTGTGTGTATCTGGGGAGGCCATAGGAGCTTAGGGCATCTAGATGATTTTTCTCTGGGGATGATTCTTTGTTGGATCTCTTCACTGATGGGTACAGGCTTTTATTTTGGATTTGGTGGTTTTCTCCAGATAGGTGGTGGGGTCTGTGTTTAGAGGTTTGTAGCTGGGTCTTGGAGTAGGTTGGATAGTTTGGATTGGTAGTCAGATGTGTTCATCACGACTGTGGCGTTGCCTTTGTCTGCTGGGAGGATGATTATGTTGTGGTCTTTCCTGTTGCTGAGTGCTTCTTTTTGTTCTTCTTTGTGTGTGTTGCTTCGGGTGGACTGCTGAGCAGAGGACGTTGGTGACTTCAAGTCTGATTTTATTGGCTGTGTCTGGGTTAATTTTGGTTAGGCTAGCTTCAACTCCAAATATATATATATATATATATTCGTAGATTTTCA